>CAWUFW010000731.1:600000-1110000 GCA_963921515.1 Calotriton arnoldi | reverse complement strand
AACTATCATTGCTGAATTTCTATGGTTTTGTGTGTGTAAAATCTGATCCCAGCTATAATGTCCCTGTAACCTTTGTTGTAGAGGCGGGGCCCTAGGGCATGGGGTCCCAGGGCTGAAATTGGCCTGGGAAGGGGGTTCACATGTGCCCCCGTCCCCTATATTAATATAAACAATACCCCATCCCGCCTCCGGTACTTGGCCCACCCAAGGTGGGGGGGGGCTAAAAAAAGAAACGCGGGAGACCAGACTTCCTTTTTTTATTACAACTTTGCTGCAGTTTTCTGAAATTAATAAAAATGTTTTTGTCCCCAGGCAGGGTCCCTGTAGGACCCCACCACTAGGCTTAGAGGGTGAGGGTATTCCTAACCTGCCCCTTGTGTTTATTTTTGCGTTATATTGGGGCTTGTGCAGAGTCCCAAGATGACTGACACTACTTCTTAGTTGAAGTGAAGGCAGCCAATCTGATCTCAACATGAGATCTGTAGGATCCACGGACCCTCCACGTCTCTGGATATCCATTAACCTTTTTTTTTAAAGATATTACTTATAAACTCTTCAACGGATTTACACCAAATTACAAAAAGAGATCTGTCTGGACCAAGATCTAGCTTTCTTACAAATTTGGTGTAATTCCGTTCAACGGTTCTGTCTAAAATCCCTATGGGAAATTGCATGGAGAAAACACTTTTTAGGGACCCCCGCTTGACTAATCACCCCAAAACTTTCTAGATAGTAGCTGAAGTGACTGGCACACTCGTTTTGAAAATTTCGTGAAGATTTGTCAACCGGTGCCCAAGTTATTAGCAAAACAAAAAACGATTTTCCTATGGAAACTAGGTCCTAACTATAACTACCTACTGGCGACTGCCAGTAGGTAAAATATATATATACACGTAGTGTGTAATATGCTATTTATTACCAGTGTGGAGAGGGGCCATGACTCATGAGAGGGAAAACCTTAAGTGAGTCGTGATGCCTTTCCCCTCCCTCAGAAATGGTAAAAATAGCATATTACACTCTGTGCATCTGTGTGTATGGTTGACGCCATGCTGTTTATATAGGTAGTTATAGGGTAATTATAACAAAAGGTAGTTAACCTAATCGGAAATTGGAAGTCTAAAAGCGGAGCGTCAAGTTTATTTTTAAAGATGCTTTCTACATTGAAAATGTATTTCCCTCTAAGGAGTTAGTAGGAATATGTATCTTTTTGTCTTGGGGCATGTAGAAATAATTGTCAAAGATAATTATTCAATACCTTCAGTGGCTGTGTATGCGCTGCAGCTCCTTTAATACACACAGCCTTTCCTTCAGAAAATGTGAACAGTTTAAATGTCCTGGTTTGTTAAAACCGGACAAGCCCTTGAAACGAAAAAAAGTACGTTTTTGTTTTTTATTTCTTCTATGTCCTCTCTTGGCTCTAAATTGCACAATGTAAACATTTTTTTTCTCTTTCTTTACTTGCCTACGGCCAATAAATTATTCTATAGTTCAAATAAATCCGGCAAGGCTTGTATTTCCTTCTCCCATTAATTCATTATCTTTTCTATCACAACACGTCGTTCTGAAAGCTGCAGTTTTTGAGACCAGATAATGGCGCCATCCAGGAAGATTCAGAGGCTTCTGACAACTTGCTATTGGATGATTAGCAGTGATTGATGGCTTTGTTACAGAGAGTTAAACATAGTGGTATTGAAGGAGTTTTCAGGTTACTCTGACCACAGGATAGGCATATCAGGGCAAATGCTATTGCACTGTAGTAATACACATGAGAATGTGTTAATACATTCTCTTTAAATTGTTTTCTTGGCTACCTTTATTTTCACTGGCATGGCAAGCATATATATATATATATATATCATGCCTAGGGATTCCATAAATACTTTTAGTGAGCAGATAACGGCAGAAATAAAAAAACTAAATGATAAAGCGCAATTTAACAAAAGGAAACACAGCGCTCATCAATACAAATACCACCAACTGGTTCAGAAACTTCAAAAAAAACGATTCAGTAGTTGTCAGAAATTCGGACAAAGGTGGCAATGTGGTCTTATGGCCGAAACAGCAGTATCTTGAGGAAGCCACCAGACAACTGAGTGACCGTAGCTGTTACAAATTAAGCAATAAACAGAATGTTACAACGGCACAAAATGAATTGTTTTCTAAACTTCTGGCTTGGAAAAGCATGGGAATGATAAACCAGGATGAATACAAGTTTCTTAAAAAAGACTACCCATTATTGCCGGTCATCTATTTTATACCAAAAGTACATAAGGATATCTTGAGGCCCCCTGGAAGGCCAATCATTTCGGCGAAACAAAGCTTATTAGAAAATGTCTGTGTACATTGACTCTTTCCTACAAGATCTGGTAAAAACCTTGCCATCGTTTATACAAGATACAACTGATTTCTTGAGACAAATTCATGAGGTCCAATGGCAAGATGATTATCTGTTGTTATCATTGGATGTATCCAATCTATACACATCCATAAATCATGGTGATGGAATAAGAGCACTGGAACATTTTTTAGGCACAAGGCCAATTAAACTTTATATGCATAATAGAATGATCATTGACCTTACTAAATTCTGCCTAGAGAACAACTATTTTTTGTTTCAGCAACAGATATATCAACAAACAAGAGGCGTAGCTATGGGGGCTAGCTTTTCCCCTAGCTACGCCTGCTTCCACATGGGGTGGTGGGAGGAGACGATCGTTCACACCATGTACGCAGACATTATGGCCAATCATGTTATAAAATGGGTTCGTTATATTGACGATTTGTTTGTGATTTGGCGGGGAGACTTGCAGAGTGCAGAAGAATTTGTGACGAAATTGAATAACAACAACATAAATCTGCACCTGACACCATTAGCAATAACTCAGTATGTTTCCTTGACGTAGAAGTATACACAAGCAATGGTAGTTTACACACTAAGTTACACCGCAAACCAACGGCAGGAAACACAATATTGCACTCAACCAGTTTCCATCCCAAACACACATTCTGTAGCATTCCATATGGGGAAATGCTAAGGATACGCAGAATCTGTAGCAAAGAACAGGACCTCATAGAGGCACAGCAGTAGTGCAAGTTGCGCTTTTTAGCTAGAGGCTACTCAGAAAATATCATTGACAAAGCCATCTGTTGCACTAGAGCATTATCCAGGGATGACTTGCTGTTTAAGCCATCTAACTGTAAGGGCAAACAGACTCAAAACAAAGAACAGGTGACAGGAAATCCATGGCTTATCATGACCTACAACAAACAAAAGGACAGCGTCAGTAGGATCATTAAAAAGAACTGGCATTTAGTCCGCAGTGACCCTACATTAGGTGACAAACTTCCACAATCCCCTTTGATAACATTCAGGAAGGCACCGAGTACTTGTGACTTTCTGGTCAGTAGCAGTCCCGAAATCAAAACTGGCACCAGTTGGCTAACTGGTCGTAAAGGTTTTGTGAGGTGCACGACATGTAGGGCATGCAAGTTTGGCACTAGCAAGACCACCTTTAGCACTCCTTTCAGAGACAGACCAGTAACAATTGATAAGTTGCTCACTTGTAAGACAGAATTCGCCATCTATGTGCTGGAGTGCTCTTGTGGGCTGCGGTACGTTGGCAGCACGAAACTGCAAGTCCACAAGAGAATTCTCCAGCATCTACCGGCCATAACCAATTCGGATACAACATATCCGGTGGCCCGTCACTTCAAGGAGGTCTATTGTAACAATTTGGACCACTTGAAATTCTTTGTGATAGACACTGTCCCACAACACAGGCGAGGGGCAACAGGGAAGCAAGTTTAAGGAGGCTGGGAACAAGATATATCTTGGAGATGGACAGCAAAAGTCCTCATGGATTAAACACCACTGAGGACTTACACACGTGGCTATAACTCTGTAATACCATCACTGTAAAGGCATAGGATCAGAAACATAACCGTAAGAGACAACAACACCATTATGGTATACATAGTCTCATACGGCTGCTATCCCATACATCCGCTACGAACCACACTCCCATTTGTATTGTAAATATGTGTTCATATTGAACCTGTTTTTACAATAAACTTTTTTTAAATCTGCACTTGGCACTTTTTCTGCATAGGAGTACCTATATGCAGGTCAGCACTTTAGCACTTTTGCACTTTGCACTATAGGTCTGTTCATTACAAGTAGCGGGGCAGATGCCCACAGGGGCAGTACTTTCCCGGCATGTTTGCAATTTTGCACATATATTTATGAGTGGTCCTTTCAATGAATTGTTTTTACATTTTTTAACATTATTTATGCAGGTACGTGTTTGTATTTTAAAGCAATTTAAAAACAGTGAGAGATTTAACTGGTTTTTATGTACCTCCATTAATGTTGCTTGAAAATGTTAATTATTGTGCAGGCATATATTATTTGTATTTATACAGATTAATTGCGCATTTTGCACAGAGTACGTAAAGTGTAGGACCAATGTTTACATAAATGTGCAATAAATGCTGCTAAACTTGTACTGTAATAGTGGAACACAGACGGGCAGTCTGTTTTCCATATCGACTTAAGCACTTGGCACTTTAAATAAGGGGTGGAAATGGTGGCACACCATGTGATCAAGGCCCTGCGAGGCCGAAACGTGTCATGGCAGCACAGCACACGTAATAAATTACTGGCACAAAGAAAGTGGAGTCCGTTCCGTTTTTCGATTCAGCATTGCAGGAAATGTTGGGAAAAGGGTTTATATATATATATATATATATATATATATATATATATATATATATATATATATATATATATATATATATATATATATATATATATATATACGTGCAGTTGCTGGCTTGCTCCTAAGCGAACTGTGTGCAGTTGCTGGCTTTCTCCTAAGCGTCGGTGATACTCAGTTAGAAAGAAAGAAGGGACCGGCACTCAAATACCTGTTCTTCTGTGATCTTTATTTTGCTGAGGTACGATCAACGCGTTTTGGCTGTGGATCGTGAACAAGGCTGAACACAACCAAAACGTGTTGATCGTACGTCAGCAGAAAAAAGATCACAGAAGAACAGATGTTGGACTGGACTGCCGGTCTTTTACATTTCCAGAAAGCCATGGAGATGCATCTATATTCACTGGAAAAAAATACCAAAGGTTACAAGGACATTATAGTTAGGCTCAGATTTCACTCTCGAGCGGTTTGACAGCTCCTGCTTGCTGAGAGCAGAGTCATGTTTACTCTCGCTTGCCGGGAGCTGTCACAGCTCCCGCAAGCAAACACCTATGTCCTATGTGGGCACCCCTGAGACATAGCTGGAGCCGGCCCTAGGGGTTGCAGTCCCCCGGGCTTTAATTGGCTGCAGTGGCCCCCCTCCTTTGTTTTGCACGTGACGACCCTTTGGGACCACCAACTCCCCGTGGCTCCCATCCGTACTGTTTAATGTAGCCCCAGGGGCTTTAACCTGCCCCAGAAGGGCGGGGTTCATACCCTCCCCCCCCCCCCAAACTTTTAAATATAAAAGCCCCAGGGAGGTGGTGTCCCCTGGTCTCAATAAGCCTTAGAAGGGGGTAATCATGCGCCCCCCTCCATTATTATTATTCTTTTTTAATATGCTCACATACCCCCGGGACCTGCCCTACCCGGAGGCTATAGTGTAAAGAAGCACAAGAAATTGCAATTGTTTTTTTTTTTTTTTTTTTTTTTGGTGTGGATCAGCCCGTGATTTCGCAGCAAAACTGCAAAAAAAAATGTTTCTAAGCCCTGGCAGGGTCCCTCTGGGACCCTGCCACCACACCTAGTGGGTCAGGGTATTAATACCCTGCCCCTTTTATTTATTTTTAACATTTTTTGTGGGACTCTGCTAAAGCCAAGTCCCAAGATGGCTGCCAACATTTCCTGGTTAGAGTGTTGGCACCCAATCAGATTTCAGCACGGGGAATGTCGGATCTGCGCCCCTAGATATACACATTTGGTTTTCAGTTAATATCTCTAAAACTACTAAACGGATTAACACCAAATCACAAATAACATGCCTTCTGGACCAACAGCTAGCTTTCTGCCAAATTTTGTGTAATTCCGTTCAGCGGTTCGGGCTGCAGGTGTGTTCAAAATCTCTATGGGAATGAACATGGGGAAAATATGTTTTGGGACACCCCTTGCTTTTTTTTTTTTCTTGGCCCCGCTTGACGGATCACCTTGAGGTTTTCCAGACAGCAGCTTAAGTGAGAATTGAATTTCTTTGGAACATTTCATGAAGATTCATCAACCGGTACCAAAAATATAGGTGATTTAAAAACAAAAAAAGCTTTTCTTATGTAAACATGGTCCAACCTATTACTACCAACTGGTGACGGCCAGTAGTTAATATATATATATGCGTGTGTGTGTATGTATATATATATGTATATATATATATGTATATATATATATATATATATATATGTGTGTGTGTGTGTGTATAAGACCATTCAGACTCCAGTCTCAGATGGCAACCTTGTAATGATGTGGAATGGCATCCACTGAGAGCACTGGGAGGGCATACTTACGGCAAACTGTGCGCTATGCCAATACCACCATCGTTATGTGCATTTTAAGTTTCTAGTTGGCGTCCTTGAAGCCAGTTGGTGAAATTGTATTGATAATCATCCCATCCACCTCCTTGGATTGTAGAGGAATGAGATTTTGAAATGATATCCTGAGCTGTGTGCCATGTGTGGAGACGGTCACAATCACACTGAGAGCACTGACTTGTATACTCATTCATTTTAAAGCAGCTCAGTTGGTTGCAGGCTGCAGCAGTACACACTTGTGTAGTAATTCTTTGTAGGGAAGCTGCCCCACCCAGGTCACTCATTTTCTTAGTGAATCTTATCCGCTCCAACTAAATGCTCCAGTAGGTGTGCACTGTTGGACAAACATGATAAAGGGGCCCGATGAAGACTGTAAGAGGGTGCCCATAGCCTAGTATGGGGCCGGACTCATATTTTCTCGGTGGGCTGCAGGCCTGAGTTCTGCTTTCAGAGCAGGATGGGTGGGCAACCTTGACCCAAACATTCCCCGCTGGCCCCATTCTAGGTCCAGCCTTCCTCGGTGTGGGGCTCCTTCGAACATTTTCGCATGGGTTGATTTTGTTTTCCAGGCTGGCAGAGTGGCATCAGGACATCGAATGGCTGTTGAGAGAGGTGTGTGCAGAGAACCACATTAGAGCGACTTGGAAATTGATGTCAAGGTCTAACTTTCCCCTCAAACATCTCCCTGACATCAAGTCTCGCAATTTGTAGTTGAAAAGGGATGTGCGAGAAGAACAAATACCAAACCTATTTCAGTTTTTTCTTAACATTCAGGATTGCTACACATTAGGAGCATTTGTGTAAGAACCAACGATGTGGCTTTTTTTTTTTTTTTTACCGACATTACTACAGATTGGCTATCCCTTTCCCGCAGAAATTTTAAAACACTTTTCAGATTTTGATATATTTCTCTGCAAGCAGGTACTTGAACTCAGAGTCGGAAGCTGGTTAGTTGAATAGCAGCTATTTTGTTTTTGATTGTATTAATACATTAAAGTTGCTTCTAGTGATGGTGCTGTTATTTGCTTGTAGTTTGCGCCTACTTGACACTCCAATTCCTAATCAGAAACTGAAGTTGCCACATATATTGCGTTCTGCTTCTTTTTATAAAACTCCTATGAAAACTTCCGTTGAAAACAGTTTTTTTTTAATTGCTCCCATATGATGCAGCTTTTTGTACTTGAATTTCTGTGCACTCCGAAGGGTGTTTGCATGCTGTCCTGCCTCCCCTCTTTTGAAGTTTGCTATGACTTCTGTGCAGGAGGCAGGGTTGGACTGGGACAAAAAAATAGGCCCCGGGCTCCAAAATAAGTGTCCCCCCATTAGTGAAGCAGATAGCTAAAAAAGTGACAATATCAGGGAAATATATGGTAAAAAATTGGCCCATCTGGCCATAAAACCGGCTCACAACTGCTAAAATAAATAAATATAGCGGCCCACACACTGACCAGCACAGCCCATCCTTGGACACTGCCTATTGCCCAGTAGGACCAGTCCGCTCCTGGCTGGAGGTGCTGCAGCAGTGATATGCACTGAGGAAACAGGGTCATACTAACCCTTTTCTCTATAGTACTTTTTACTGTTTCTAGGCAGTGGCACTCAGGTGAGCCAGGGAATGCAGTTTTAGATAGTACTATGCCGAGATGCCCTAATGTCAACCTGATAACTTTGCCATTTTTCCCATATTAATGTTGCCTTCCATTGCTACTCTTTTTGCAAATCTCTCTCACGTTCTCCTCCACAAACTTTCAGCCCTCGCTCTGATTTACACAAAAAGCAAAACCACAACCACACTGCTACATGTTTAAATGGTGCATGCGCTTCTCCTTGAGGACTAAGTGGAGTTGCACATTTGAATGGAGTCTCATCACTGCCCAGTGTCAACTTAACGGGCTGCTGTGCAGTCGGTTGAGGTAAATTATCGACTTTCCTTGCATAGTGCTAGGATAGATTCGTCATTAGGGCATCCGCTGCAAAGATTTCTGTTTAATGTGTGCTTCACTGCTCTCACTAATTTCTGAGGGAAACTTGCGCTTCCACATTGCTCAGCCAGTTACCAGTGAGGCAGACTTGCACTTCCGCATTCCCTGAACCAGGTCTGAGCGACGGAAGCTTGCACACCTGCTTGCCACGAGCATAGCCTCAGTGATGGAAACTTGCATTCTCGTGTGTGTGTGTGTGTGTGTGTGTGTGTGTGTGTGGGGGGGGGGGGAAGGGGGGGTCTTGTTCATCGCGAGGAAAGCTTGCATTGCTGCGACTTCAGAAATCTCAGGTTCCTAGATTCAGGTGAGAAGCACATCCAGCATAGGAATTCTTTTTGTAATATTACGTATTTTTGAAAATCCAGTTATAAAATCATGAATACAACTAACAGAATGTGCGGAAAATACATGGACTGGGTGCGTATGCCTGTACCTGGGAAACTTGCAAGCTCTGCTGTTCTGTACCTCTACAGTCTTTATTTAAATATTGTTTCTCATAGAGAAACTCCCTTCATCCCTCAAAACCCCACTATTTAGGAGTGTTGCCGTCACATTCCAACCCTGGAATGGGACTTAATCTGGTCATTAAAAGGAGTGAATCTCTTATTTTTTTCTGGAATAGAATGGGTTGAAAGAAGGTTTGCACAAGCTCAAAAGTTCTTGGGTGCTCCCAAACTTTCCAGGGTATGTTCTCACTGGAGTGCCTCCATGTACCCTTGGAATAGGCTTTACCCCTGCATGATATTGTTACTGACACGAGCAGGGCTTTAAGTGGGATGAAAAAACTGTGGGGTCTCTCAAAGGGGCGTGGCCAATGTAATTAAGCGCGTGGCTTAAAAACATGTAAACTAAAAATCTGTGCTTAGCATAGTGTGCCGCCCGACTTGTATTTTGCTGTTTCTGTCATTACATCCAGATATATGATACAACAAGTAACATCATACCTACAACAAGTCAGGACTCTTGGCTTTATCAATAGTTGTTAGTTGCATAAGATAAATAAGCAGCAACTACGGCTTGTATATAATATTGAAAAAGCTTCCACTTAAAGCCCTGGTGACACCTGACAACAGGGCCGGACTGGCCGTAGCGGGCACCGGGCGTTTCCTCGGTGGGCCGCCAGGGTGGGGACCGGTTTTGGGCACCTGGGGGGCCGTTTTTGTTACAGGGCCGTTTTTGCAGCATAGCTGCAATATCGGCCCCTGTAACAAAATCGGCCAAAACCGGCCCTGGCAAAGTGCTCCGCCGCACCCCCAACCCCCGGGGGGCCAGCCGAGCACTTTGCCAGGGCCGGTTTTGGTTCCCAGTCTGGCCCTGCCTGACAATGTTGCTGCTCCTGAGTTTCAAAAAGAGAAGGGAAATCCAGAATGAAAATGACTCTCTTTAAAGGATTTCACTTCCCCTACATTGCTCACCCGGCATGACGTCATGCCGTAACTTCTCCACTAGTGAAAAGAGAGCAGTGCCAGTGTGAGCATGCGCACACATCGATGTGCCTGCTGTCACTGCAGTCCGGAGAAAAACAGAGCGCTTATGCCAGGGCACAAAACAGAGCCCAATAGAGACCCGTTTCGAGGCCCCCTTTAAAAAACTGCTGGTGCTCAGCACCGGTGAGACCCGGCCCATTTAAAGCCCTGGACACGAGCAATTTGATGTAAGAGTGCAAGGTTACCTTTAAAAAATACCATGCACCCGGAAATCAAGCTATTTTAATGTGTATGTTGAATTGACCAGCTCAAAAGACTGTGTGAACTGGGCCCACAGAATATCCAACTAATGTTGTAGTTGTCACTTTTTTAAAATTCTATTGTTCTACCTGGTAACTCCTGTTTACATCACAACTGTTTCCCTAACAGGGCAATGTATATTTTGAAGAACCCCAAATATTATGCATCTTTTAAGGACTGATGCCTTTCTTATTTCCTGTCATCTGGCCAAACACTTACATTGTAATTATTTCAGGGCTACATTCAAATAAATCCTGTTTCTAAAAGAAATTAGGACTAGCTACACAATTTAAATAAAATATACCAAACAGTGGCCCCCACGTGCTGCTTTGGAAACTTGTGGAATAGGCAGAATAAAAGGATGCCTTTTGCTAGAAATGTTCTCATTATTTATGTATCGAACTTATATCATGTGTATGGTGTCAATATGCTTTCATACTGTAATATATGTATAGACAAGTTTGTGTTTTGCGAATGCAACGTTGTGTAAATGTTACAAATAAGGTTAGAGGGTGGTGCGAGTCCTCTTGCCCTGCCCCTGATCTCAACCTAACATACCCAAAGCGTCTCCAACCTGCCACACTTAAAATAACCCTGCTTTGATGTTCATCAGACAATACTGACGAACACACTATTTACAACACAGCTTTTAAGCATAAGAAGCAAGTAAGAGATGGAGACCAAGGCCCGGTTAAAACTAATGGGCAAAATGCTAGTGCAGATTCACAGTGCACCTGCTAAGTAGCAGTAGCATGGCACATGCCCCTTTACAGGTGCTCAGTTTTCAGTTTCACCTAATCCCAAAACTGACAGCTTGGAAATTGGAATTACGCACATTTTACATATTTTTGTTGGTGTGAAAACTAGAATTGTTTTTCTATTTAATTTAATCCAGTAAAACCTGCACCATAATCACAGAAGAAAACACCTTTGGCGCCCCAGTTCCCCTGACTTGTAAGCCTGCTGTGGGTGCAAGAGGTTTCCATCTGAAATTAGATTTGACCACTGATTGTAATCAGTCTAAATATGGTCTAGTGAGCTAAAGCGGGAAAGGAGAGGGAGAATCTAGTTGGGTGTTCAGTTGGCCTCTGGCCTGGTATATCTATTTCGCCATGCATCTTTATATATACAGTAGTGTACTGCAAGATAAAGACAGATCTGTTAATTGTACAGTGGCGGCTCCTCCTCTATGGCGGAGGAGCGTTGCCATACTGCTTTTAAGCAGTACAACGTAAAGGAAACCTAAAATGTTAATAACTTTGAGTTATCATTTTATGTTTCTGTGCTGCTTTGAGGGCAGGCGGGTGGGCGAGGCTGCTCTGCTCTCGGAGCAGGGCAGGGGAGGAGTGGTTTGCCCACTCCTAAATGCACATGACTGTTTGGCCGGCCCTCTCGGAGTGCCCAAAACAGTCATGCACACTTTCCCTGTTCTCCATGCAGGCTGCATTACAGCCTGCGTGGAGGACATGTCCAGGCCCCCGTTCCCTGGCAGTGTGTCGAACCAGGACGCTCAGGGAGCCTGGCTGTACTTCCTCTTCCTAGAGTCAAGATGAGGAGAGCAGGAGCAGAGACGCAAAACCCGGCGGCAAGGTAAGTGTTTATTTTATTTTTTTTACATTGCGCACAACCCCCCAAACCGCCCCGCGAGCCGTGCCGCCCACCACTGTAATTGTAGTGTTGCTGATAACGGGTATAAAAACAAAAAAGCCAGATTCGGTATAGATCGTGTTACAGGAGGCAATTTTATTTAATTAACAAAGTGTTAGAAGAGACCAAGTAAATGGTAATAGTCTGTGAAGCTGATTGTACATGGACATAATGGAATTCTCCTTCATCCGTATCCAAAATTAAAACTTTTATGGCACGTTCCACGTGTCGCGTAATCCTGGTTGATCATTGGGTACCCACTAAATACAGATAACCCTGAATTGCGGTATTTACTGGGCGCATAGTTAAGCATCGTTCTGAGCTTAATACCTTGGAAGGTTGGGCAACGGGTTCAAAGCATGTGTTCTCCCCGGTTCTGAGGGGTACATAATTGGAATTTGCGCTGTTTGTATGTTTTAGGTGTGCCATGTTTTAATTCGGGCAAATTGTGTGCAAATTCCATTAGGTGTGCACAGTGCTTTAAATGGGAAAAAATAAGTGCAGGTACTCATTAAAATGCGCTAGAGGTGTAGTGAGGTGCGGGGCTAGGGGCGGGGCTAGGGGCGGGGCTAAGGGCAAGACATGATGATACTTAACAACTTCTATATTAGTTGCAGCACATACCAAAACACATGAGAAATGTGTTTATATAAACAAAGCAGGTTAACTCATTACACAAAATGAAAGAGAAATGGAATAATATGTTAACATTTCCTTTTTTGCAATAGTTGCACCTTCTTAATGCCATACTGTTAATTGCTGTTAAGCACAATACTATATATTTTTGAGCACGCGAGTAGGAAGAAACTGCAAATACCCCCACGTCGAATCAAAACTCTTATGGCACCAAGCAAATGAAGCTTGACCCACCCCAGAAGATATCTCTTGTCTCTTCCATAGATCTATCCATTCATCCTTTCATCCTACCATTTACCTGCTGATGTCCACCATTTAACATTTACATTCTATCGTCTATTCAGTCTTTCATCAATCATTCAGTTTTTCACCATTGCGTCTATCCACCCTTCATATCCAAACCTATCCATCCATCCATCTCCAAACCTATCCATTCATCCTTTCACTCATCCATCTCTTTATCCACCCTTTCCCTCATCCATCAATCCTTTCGCTCATCCATCCATCAACCCTTTCACTCCTTTATTCCATCCACCCTTTCACTCAATCCCTCCTTTCACTCATCCATCATCCACCCTTTCACTCAATCCTCCCTACCTTTCATTCATCCATCCAATCTTTCACTTATCCAACCATCATCCGCCCTTTTATCCAATCATCCACCCTCTTTCACCCATGCATGCTTTTACTCATCCATCCATCTATTCATCCATCCATCTATACATCCACCCTTGCTCACTCATCTATCCACTCACTCACCCCACCCTCCCTTTTACGTTATTTATGAATCTTTGTCGCCGAGCAGACATGTACAAACAAAGTGCCACCCATTTTCTTTAAAATACCTACTGAGAGTGTCTGGATTCTCTCTCTCTTTCTCTCACTTTTTTTCTTACAAAAACAGGCATACACACAAACATAGCAGACACACAAAAGACTAAGGTAGATGAAAGCCATCTTTTCTCTTCACCTACCATGGCTTTTTAATTTACACCAGGGCCGGACTGGCCGTGGCCTGATTGCCACTGCCAGGGCACTGACATGATTCCTGTGCTTGCAGGAATGCACAGGATAGTGTGAATGTGATTGACAGCACAGGGCCTGAACGGACCCTGCTCTGTCAAGCACAGCGTGATTGTGAGCACCCGGACATTATTCAAATGAGCCCTGCTGAATAGCTCAGCTGGGGCTCCGATCGGTGCTGCAGAAGCGGCGCCTTGGCTGCCAGAGACACATCCCACTCCTGCTCACCAGCACAGGCAATAAGCCTACCTCTCATGAGTACCGGTACTCTCCACGGCAGTAGAGAAGTGCCGGTACTCAGAGTTATTAATCTAAGAAGTGCCGGTACTCAGTACCGGTGAGTACCGGCCCATTTAAAGCACTGGGTGTGCAGTTAGCTCTCGAGTTGTAATCCCAGGTCAGGATTTGTGTAGGGACGGATTGCAACAAGGCTCTCTGTGTTAAGCGTGAGTTGAAGGCAATACTTTGGTGTTTACAAGTATTCCGATATATTGCACCTTACACTCAAATTTGTTTGCGCGGAACTGTACGCTCTAACCTACTCCCCGCTGTAGGTGGCTCCTCCAATTGTATCTGTGGCCCCTTTACACTCCCTTCTTCCACCCTTTAAAACAATTTTTATAGACGCCAAAGACTGCATATGGAATTGACTGGAGAGACCACCTTTTGTGTATGTTTTTTACCTATCCCCGTAATTGAAGCAGTGAGCCATGTAGAGGACGATTTAGGATGTTTTTTTTTTTTTGCAGCTTTAAATTTGGATCAACACTTCATTCAAACTCGTTTTGACACTGCAATGATGTGTTTCTAGTCTATGCAACATGCTTATTCTCGAGGGCGATAATTTAGTCCTCAACATAAAGGCCAGCAGAACTAAAAGAGTACTCACTATAGCTAGAATCAGTTCATCTGGTGGGTACATGATCACTTTGCACACCAAGATAGTGAACTTTAATAACCCAATTTTCAAGAGTTGCACATGCATATCCCACCCACTTTTCCGACTTAAGCTTTGTTCCAACAACTATAAGCTTTATATATATATTTAGTCAGTACCTTGTCATCCAGTTAATTATCGTAGACCAAGTGTATATTTTTGTTCTTTCTTATTTATCACATGACATTTGCTGACACTTTCAGGGCACTAAGAGATGACTGCAGACCATCCAAAACGCACCAGCAGACTAGTTCTCAACCTCCCACACTGAGCCCATTTCACGCCGCACTTAAGGGTGCTCCCCTGGCTCCCAATACACACGCCTGTGCACTTTCAACTCCTCACCCACACCTACAAAGCGCTCCACAACACAGGCCCGGCTTACCTGAACAGCGCATTCACTTCCACCATCCTTTCAGACACGTCCCCTCTTCCAGACTCTCACTAGCACACTCCTCATGCATACAAAAACTAGATCACAGGGCCACGTCTTCTCGTACCTGGGCCCTAAAGCCTGGAACTACCTAACGCAACACAACAGAGCCTCCTCCCGCCACGACTTTCCCAAGAAGAAGACCTGGCTTTTCGAGTAAGCTTCCAGGGCTGGCATAACGCACTTGCTACAGAGCGCCTGGATGCCCTCACTGGTAATGGGCATGCTATAAAAAATACCCATAACATAACATGAAAGAGGACTCTAAAAGGAAGCAAGGGAAATGGTGTCAGTGAGAGGTAGTACTCTCTCATAACATTTTCAGAGCAAGTCTGCATTCTCACATCGAGGATTTATTTTCCTTTAGTTTTTTATTATTTTATTTTTTAGAACCATGTTTCTTTCTTCAATAATATTGGTGTCATTGTGCATGTTAGTGTGGATTTCAAGTTTAGTTATCTCTAGTCAGGTCAGGTTGGATGTGTATAGCCCCGTTGATCATGCGGCATAAGTGTCCCACAATGCCTGCAAGCCAACCTCAGAACTATTTGGGGTATGGTCCATTTTCTTTAATCCTTGGGTTAGTCTGTTTATTCGGTTTTATATACCTTGAGGTTGTTTTGTCACTTCATGTGAAGACCAGTGCTTGTAATTTTTGCAGTAGCCTCAGTGAGATCTTACCAGCAAATACATTGTTATTGCACAAAATAAGCAAATAATCACGACTGGATAAATAAATATTACATTAAGTTCATTATTTTCTTCTTTTTATCGCATGTTCTGTATACATTGTCTATGTCTATATTAGTCCACTGCAACCCTGCTGGTCACTATCCAATATGCGTTGCCCTCAAAAGTACGAAACACAGTAAAAAACAATATAAACACACCACTTTATCTATAGTCATTGAGAATGCCATAACTGTAGAGGTTCACGTATTCTGGAAGTGCTCCAGTGGGATAACACTGACAGAAATGTACCGTTTAGATGCAGTTAATCTAACATACCATTCATATATGTAATCCTGTTGCTTCGTTCTTAGTTTTCATTTTTGTTTTTAACACATAAGGGGACCTTTGTCCTTCCTTCAAACTACACACATTGGTGTGTGTGCATTAGTTTGGATTTTGTTCTAATCAGTCATCTAAGAATTATTTCAGAATACTGAAATCTAAAGACCTCTCGCTGTGACCCGTGCCTCCTACCCTCTCCAACAGGGTCAGTGTGTCGAAAGTATTTAATTTCAGGAGCACCCTCTGTTATTCTGCCTAACCTTACATAGTTGGTTGCCCCTCATCATTATTTTTTAGGTCTCGCCTAGCGACGCAGCGCGAAGCGCTGTCGCTAGCGAGACTTATTGTCGTCGACTTGAGTTCGGAAGGGGGACAGGAGATGTGCACTTTCCCATACAGCCGATGTGCACGCTCACGGCGTGTCTATCAGCTTGGTCCCGGACAGCACATGGGCACGCGCACGGCGTGTCTTTACCACTCGCGGGACGCTGCTTTGCGATAGCGCACGCTCCTCGCAGCCTTGTTCATTTGGGAGCCGAGTAATCCAGGGCGGAGCTATATCTGTAAATGTCTGGTTTTTTTCTCTTTATTGCTGTTTTGTCTGTGCCTTAATTGCCCATCTCCCTGTTTAGTAGTCGCTCCCTCTTTGAAACATATTAAACCGTCTGTCACCGTTGTAGCTTATGTGTAATGTTGGCCACCATAACCGGAGGTGAACACGACTGTGTGCAGTGCTGTGAGTTGGGTCTTGCAGGAGAGTTCTCCTCTTCCTGTGGGATTAATCACTGGTGCTCATTTCCTCCCTCACTGGTTTTGTTTGCCCACAGCGCTTCGAAGTCGCCTACAGACTGGAAGACGCTTCACAAAGAGCATTGCATGACTTGAAAGGCGGGGAAACGGGACTGACATGAAGATAACGGTCGGGGTGGGGGTCGTCTCAAACAGTGGAGGAGGGGGGGGGAGAGTTGGTCAAGGGCAGCACAGATAGAGGACCTCGGTAGAGAGCGCATGCGTCTGATAGATGAAGCAGAGTACATAGGGCCGCTACAGCCATGAGCAGCGGTGGGCAAGGTAGCAGCGAGGGATAAAAGCGGCCCTGCACCTGGCGTTTCTACCGTACCTTCCTTTACCCAATCCCGTGGGTCTCACGGGTGGCGACGACTCTCGGCGCAGAGCTGGCACGGAGGTTGGCGCCGGGCACACGTCCACAAGGCGCAGGTCTGAACCAGCGCCGGGCTTTTGTACAGAGCGGAGGTGGGGTTCCCCCCTGCACGCCATTAAACACCGCCTTGTCACCAAGCGCCCACAGCCTGACCCTGAACCAAAGGGAACTTACAGATTCAGTATCCACCATTTATGCGGAAAACGTGGCGGCAAAATCACTTAATTCCAGTGGCCCTGATCATGAGGCTGCACTTCTTAAAGAGCTGTCGTCAACTAAATTGCGCCAGGTTTGGTTGAGGCGCTCCTGACAGACACAGGGATTCGCTTCAACATCCTGGGTGCACACATGGAGTAGCCTGTTGCCTTTTTTGCACTCCACCTCTACTCTGATGGTGTCCAGTCTGTGGGTGTAAGCAGTGCTTTAAATGGAAAAAAATAAGTGCAGGTACTCACCAAAAGGAGCAGTGGGCGGAGTTTAGGGAGGTGCTAAGGTGGGACAAGGGGCAGGGTTAGCTTTTTGACTTTGCCAAGGTTGTATGCACAAAATCTGCATGCATTGTTAGAATGTCGGATGTATCTGTCCATTAGTTATCTCACTAATAACTATATATATGGCACTTACTGATAAGTGTTTATTACTACCCAAGTAGCCTTTTAGCATCCTTAAAATAAGAAAAGATTGAGGAAATAACAGCGAGGTTCTAAATATATGCCTTCTTGTTTGCAGGCAGGTCCTTGCTGCAGGGTCATAACTCACTAAGCTATATTACAAGGATCTTAACTTTTGACACAAGACTCTATGCAACAAAAACAGTAATGTTTTGATTTGTTCTGCATTCCGTCCATCAATTGTGTGTCTTTTGCTCAGTTTGTACAGCACACACTATACGTGGTAGTTATTTATCAAGATAACCATAAAGGAAATGTGACGTCATCAAATGTTATGCTGTGAAGAAAGGCGCAGCAAGATACTGTAGGGTGACCAGTAGAAGCTCCATAGTTTCTTTTGTGAGTTCGTATGCGTTTGGTATGTGTTTAATTGTATGTGTGCATGTTGTGTGTGTATGTCTACCGATGGAATGTGTGTGCTTTGTGTCCGTGCTTGTGGTTTTCGCAAGTGTTTGCGTGTGCGTACTTGGGCATGAATCTTTGGTGCATGTACATCTGTGCAGTATGTACTCATCCGTGTCTGTGCATTATGGTTTGTGTGCATGTATCCGTTACTGTGTTGTGTGGTCTCCTTTGGTCTCCTTCATTCTTTCTTGTTTGCCGTATTCTATTTGACGTCTCAACCTAAGGGAAATATCCTTTCACTTCATCCACTATGCAGCCCCACAACTAGTCCATTCTCTCCAGCACTTAGATTCTCGTCAGTAGCTCTGATCTTGCTTGCATGAGACCCCCATGATTCACCGTTTCCCATCTCTAAATAATTTCCCTGCACCTTCACAGCCCCCTTCTTCTGTGCTTGCTGCTTCTCTATTCTGCTTCCTTTCCTGCTCCTAATCTTCGTGCAGCCCTCAGACCCTCATCTAAAATAAAAGCCATTGTTATTTGCAATGTCAATAGCTCAAACTCGTGTAAATGCGAGACCTATTGCATTGCAAATGCTTGTTGTATTTAAGTCAACGTGTTACCCTTTAATTGGTGGGTTTTACCAGAGTATTTGGTTAGTATTTGTCTTTTATTTATCCTTTGTTACTACTGCATGCTAGTTTTGTGACTGGCCTTGTGTTTCACTGTTAAGTTATCATTTTATGTCCTTCCGTAAGTTTTTCGTAGATTTTTTGTTAATTTTTTCCTTTATTCCGTTTCCTAGGAATCAATCTGATCTCCTTTCAAAAACCTGTTTGATAAAAAAAACATTTTGTGCCCATTGAACTAGGCTGAGGTGAAATTAGTGGTTATGTGATTTCATAGAAAAACAATTTCATGGAAAGCTATTACTGAGAAACCATTTAACTCAATCTGTTTAATGGAACTGTGCTGCATGAATACCATTTACCATTTCATAGAAACCAATTCATAAAATGCCTTCATTTCTAAATTGACTTTTGCATTCTTATTTTTTTTGTCTTGGAAAAAGAGTTTGCTTTTTTGGGTTTTCTATCATGTTCACATTGATCCTTTACCCCTATTAACTATAAATGACACCTCTGGTTTATGAAATTGTTGTATTTGGGAGGAAATCATCCCTGCCCCAGCTCCTCCTCTTAAGATATATAATTTACATATTTATATTTCAAGACATTTTCTCAATGATGCCGTTAGGACAGCTTCCTTGAAACAACAAGGATCTAAAAAGATAGATGTTTGAGAGTGTATGTGTGTGTGTGTGTGTATGTGTGTATATATATATATATATAGATATAGATATATATATATATATATATATACACTAACACCCCACTTCAACAGGAACTCCCATGAAGAAGGCACGGACTTCAGGTTCTCGGTATTCAACTTTTTATTTTATCGGGTCACCCACGACCCCGAGCCACTAGAGACGCGTTTCGGCTTCAAGGAAGCCTTTCTCAATCAGTTTGGCGCCATTCTGCTATCAACATATATAGTCACACCCCTTGAAGGCAGCCATAGACATAAATAAAATACTTTCAGGCGTATGTAGCATTAAACCCCTTGCTGTTGCACAAATATATTGTCATCATTGTGAAAAAGCATAATAGGAAATTTGTACTACTGCGCAAGGCACATATTCGTTATTACCATAATCACATTTGATGTTTGTTATCCGGGTAAAATAAATCTAAACATACACTCCTTATGCCGCCTTCGTGCGAGGTAATTCACATTGTATCCCTCATTTGGCACCAAAACACTCTAAGTGTGTCACCCGAATTTTGCACTAAATATACAAATCACTTACAAATGTATTGTTGATTTGACAGTAAAAGGCACGCTGTAATAAAAACATAGAACACATGACATATGGTGAATTATTCCTCAAAGTCCACTCTGACATGGATTACAATACTACTAAAATAGACGGTCTACCGGTAATCTTAATGATGACTCACCCTGCCTTTCATAAATAGCCATGCTGAAATTATAACATCCCCCTCTGATATTCCAGTGAGCATAACGGTAGGGAGGTAACCTTCGTGGTTTAGGACCTTGTTTAAATATATTTAAGTCCATGAAAGACAAATGTCTACATTTCCTGCGCGTGCTCACCTCTCTAGAAGGACTACCCATCCCATAATGCATTAGGGCAGTCATGAGCATGGATGAAATAGATCGCAAGAGTCACCATAGAAAGTCAGGATCCGTAAGACAAATATTACCGGGACCAGTATACCATCCAAATTGAGTCAATAAAATGGGGAACGTGTAATTGTATAATTGGAGGAAACACCAGTCTCAATGTCTTACGTACAAAAATAGCGTGCTAAACAGTATTTCATCCAAACACAGGCTCAGGGTGGAGGGGGACGATGCGTAAACAGATGTAGAAGTGCCGAATGAACCTCACCGCTTCGGCATATATATATGTGTATATATATATTCACTGAAAAAACCATAGGTTTCAGACACGTTATAGTTACAAATTAGCATTTAAAAAACCTTTGAAATTCACTGAAAAAACCATAGGTTTCAGACACGTTATAGTTACAAATTAGCATTTAAAAAACCTTTGAAATTCACTGAAAAAACCATAGGTTTTAGGGACAGTTATAGTTACTTGGACATTGCACTCGTACAAAACCCGTGAAATTCCCCGTTATAGTTAGTTCAGCTAACTATAACTCGCGCCCCGCAATGCACTGCTGATGACGTCACATATTACATCACTCATGACATGGTCAGTGACATCACTGATGACATCACTGATGACATCTCAAATGACATCACTGATGACATCATCCACGTGATAATCTGATGCACCTCCTCACACCCTAATATAACCTTTGATACACCCACTCTAAATTACAGACTGCCATTCGCAAAACCATAGACACTCCAACACCAATAACTACATACCCACTCACTGATTCTTAGGTCTACACACACACATCCACTCACTCACCCGTACAGTCACTCATACTTACGGTCACTCAGTACAGGACTATCATATGCACTCTTACTCCTATATAGACACTCAAACAACGCCACTCATCCATAGAGATACTCACACACCTAGTCAGTCATGCAAATAATTAAACACACTGCCATTTACTCACCTATACAGTTATACACACACCAGCTCACTTACTCATACAAATAGTAGCACATTGTTACGCTCTTATACAATCACTGATACAAGCACACACTCATCCATACAGCCACTATCACAATCACTCACTCTTGCTTATAGCTATTTATATACTCCAACACACATATATACTGCCTTTCACATATGTAGTTACTCACACATGTACCACTGGGACATACATTCACTCACTAACACACTCTTACACACACTTACCCACCCATACAGTCTATCACAGATGCACTCTTGAAACCATCCACCCAGTAAATCACCCACTCACACATCTATGCACAGAGTTGCACACACCCCTCCCACACAAACACTCAGGCACCCATACAGATACTCAGACAAGCATTCAATAACTCATATAGACACTCATGTAGCTATTCACAAACACATGCAGCCACTTACACAGCAACAGACAGACGGATACAGACATTCATCCAGTTTAGTCACTAACCCATGCATTCAGTAAGATACGTTAAATCACTCACTTATAGAGTCAGTCACGCACCTACTAAATCATCCATACAGACACTTACACACCCACTCATTCTTCAATACGTCTTTTCCTATATATATTAAAAATATTGAAACTTTACAGAAACAGTCACTGGATGATGTCATCAGTGATGTCATCAGTGATGTCATCAGTGATGTCATTTGAGATGTCATGAGTGATGTCATCAGTGATGTCACTGACCATGTCATGAGTGATGTAATATGTGACGTCATCAGCAGTGCATTGCGGGGGCGCGAGTTATAGTTAGCTGAACTAACTATAACGGGGGAATTTCACGGATTTGGACGAGTGCAATGTCCAAGTAACTATAACTGTCCCTAAAACCTATGGTTTTTTCAGTGAATTTCAAAGGTTTTTTAAATGCTAATTTGTAACTATAACGTGTCTGAAACCTATGGTTTTTTCAGTGAATTTCCAAGGTTTTTTAAATGCTAATTTGTAACTATAACGTGTCTGAAACCTATGGTTTTTTCAGTGAATTTCAAAGGTTTTTTAAATGCTAATTTCTAACTATAACGTGCCTGAAACCTACGGTTTTTTCAGTGAATTTCAAAGGTTTTGTAAATGACAATTTTTAAATGTATTAATTGTTATATTAATTTTTTTCATACTGATTTACTACATTTTTAGAAACAATTTTTTTTACATATTTTATTTTTAAATTACATTGTAATTACATTATACATTACATTACAAAAAATACTTTCTCAGAATGAATTACTTTAGTTTAAATACTTTGCAGATAGGCAATAGACTTTTAAGTACAGTAGTTACAGTTGTTGCAATGGGCAACACATTTTCAAACACAATGCAACATTCAGCTCAATGTGAATTTCTAGTTAAATGCAATTAGTTACTTTATGGATTACTTTTGTAACCACAGGACTGGATCCTAGATTCAGTCCTGGTACAGCTCCTGTAAACAGTTGAGTAAAAGCGTTTTGGTTACAGTCGTGATTTTTAAGGAATATTATTGTATTTTAAAAGTTGACACTTAGAAACTTTTTCTCATAGAATCACCAATGTTATCCTATGGAAGGAAATTCACTTAGCAGGTAAAAACTGTTATCGTTACTTTTTCTTACTCAGTGTTGGATCCTGGATCCAGCACTGGTGCATCTCCTGTAAACAGTTGAAAAAATGCGTTTAAGTCATACAGGCGATTTTTAAGGAATATTTGTAGTTTGTGAAAATCAACACTTTGAAACTTTTTTGCTGAAAACCAGTCAATCTTAGCCTATGAAGGAAATTCAAGTTACCGGTAAGTACGGTTAAAATTACTTTTGAGGATCAGTACTGGGCTGAAAGATGCAGCACTGAGGTCTCTCCTGATAACAGGTGAGTAAATCGGAATTCGTATTTCGGCTGATTTTAGAGGAATATTTTAAAGTTCCAAAACTCCACACTTAGAAGAATTTCCAAGTGAAACCAGTCAATGTTAGCCTATGGAAGGAAATTCAAGTTACTGGTAAGTACGGTTAAAATTACTTTTCAGGACCAGTACTGGGCTGAAAGATGCAGCACTGAGGTCTCTCCTGATAACAGGTGAGTAAATCAGAATTCGGATTTCGGCTGATTTTAGAGGAATATTTGTATGTTTCAAAAATCAACACTTAGAAACTTTTTCAGCAAAAAGCAGGCAATGATATCCTATGGAAGGAAATTCAAGTTACTGGTAAGTGCGGTTAAAATTACTTTTGAGGATCAGTACTGGGCTGAAAGATGCAGCACTGAGGTCTCTCCTGATAACAGGTGAGTAAATCGGAATTCGTATTTCGGCTGATTTTAGAGGAATATTTTAAAGTTCCAAAACTCCACACTTAGAAGAATTTCCAAGTGAAACCAGTCAATGTTAGCCTATGAAGGAAATTCAAGTTACCGGTAAGTACGGTTAAAATTACTTTTCAGGACCAGTATTGGGCTGAAAGATGCAGCACTGAGGTCTCTCCTGATAACAGGTGAGTAAATCGGAATTCGTATTTCGGCTGATTTTAGAGGAATATTTGCACAATGGTGAAGGGAGGGGCGGGGCCTGAGGTGACATCTGTGCAAACGCGCCCCGTGGCGCGTTTTAAGTTGGGGATTAAGTCCCCTTGAATCCTGAGGGTCCCTAGGGGCCAACTAGCCCACCAGGAACCTCCAATATGCGCCAGGGGCTGCGTTGCAGAGACGTGTAGAGAGGCCACACCCCTTTTACACCTCTCTGCAACGCAGCTCTGTGGCGCTTTCTGGATGTACCTGTTGGGCTAGTTGGCCCCAGGGACCCTCAGGATTGAAGGGGATTTAATTCCCCATCTTAAAACGCGCCACGGGGCCTGTTTGCACACATGTCACCTGATGCCCCGCCCCTCCCTTCACCACTGTGCAAACGCGCCCCGTGGCGCGTTTTAAGTTGGGGATTAAGTCCCCTTGAATCCTGAGGGTCCCCGGAGTCCAACTAGCCCACCATATACCTCCAAAGCGCCACAGAGCTGCGTTGCAGAGAGGTGTAAAGGGGTGTGGCCTCTCTACACGTCTCTGCAACGCAGCCCCTGGCGCATATTGGAGGTTCCTGGTGGGCTAGTTGGCCCCCAGGGACCCCCAGTATTCAAGGGGATTCGTTCCCCTCTGCAAACGCGCCAGGGGCGCGTTTGCAGAGTGGTGAAGGAAGGGGGCAAGGCCTGCGGGCCCGATCGTTTTTTTGTCCCTGAAGGGGGCTGTGTGGCCCCCTTCCTTTTTTCTCTTTTTGGGCCCTGGGGACCCCATCCCCCAGGGCCTTACCCCTTATTTAAATTACAAAAAAAAAAAAAAACGGGAAGGGGGCCGCGTGGCCCCCTGCCCTGGGCCTGTATTGGCCCCGGGACCCCATCCCCGGGGCATGGCCTCTATATTTATTATTTTGAGGGGGCAGCGTGGCCCCCTCCTCTGGCCATTTTAAGGCCCCGGGGACCCCATCCCCCGGGGCCAGCCTTTCCATTTTTTTTTAAACATTTTTTTTCTCTTTTTTGGAGAGGGGGGCCGCGTGGCCCCCCTCCCGGGCCACTACTTGCCCCGGGGACCCCATCCCCCGGGGCTGGCCCTCTCCGTTGGGGACTGTGGGGGTCCCCAATCCCCCACAGTCCCGCCGGCTCCCCACGTCCCTTGGGAGCTGGCATTTCTGTTCCACATGGGGAGCAGCTGACATGCTGCTCCCCATGTGGAAAAGCAATCGCTTTGGATATTGGAAGAGAGAGCAGGTTTCCCTGCTCTCTCTTCCAATATCCAAAGCAGTTTGCTATGGCAGGACGGGAGCCGCGAGGCTCCCGTCCTGCCATAGCAAACTACAGTGTCCCGGGGGTAGGCACCCCGGGACACTGCAGGAGCCGGCCCTGGGGGTGGTGGTCCCCAGGGCCATCAAGGGCTCCAGGAGGGGGCCGCGCGGCCCCCCTCCCATTCAGTACACAGCCCCGGGGAGGTGGTGGTCCCCGGGCTCTGGGGTCCGTAACGGACCCCCATATTAAAATGTTTAGTGCCCGGGGAGGTGGCGGTCCCGGGGCGTGTGGGGGCTGGAGCCCCCCCACACTGGTTTTATTTTTAATTAAAAAAAGCCCCGGGAGGTGGTGGTCCCCGTGCTGCGGGAGGGCTCAGAGCCCTCCCGCACCATTTTTTAAACAAAGCCCCGGGGGTGGCGGTCCCCGGGGCTTGGGGGCCCTTTGAGGCCCCCACACATTAAATTATCCCCCCCACCATGCCCCCGGGACTTGGGCCACCCGGGGGCCAATTAACATCGAAGCGCGGAGACCGCGCTCGATTTTTTTTTTCGGCAGGATTCGCGCACCCTGAGCGCATCCTGCCGATTTTTTTAAAAAAAAAAATGCTTTTTTTTGCCCAGGGGGTCCTTGTGGGACCCCCTGAGCAGGCCTAGGGGGTTAGGGGGTTTCTACCCTGCCCCCTTTTGCGCTTTGCGCACTTGTTTCTGTCCCTCGGTTCTACCGAGGGACAAAATGGCTGCCAACATTTCCTGAATCGGAATGTTGACAGCCAATTAACATGCAGCTCGTGATCGGGACGGTGCGCGCAGGGTGCGCTGAGGGTACTCGGATCCGACGCGCCCATAGATATATATGTGACTTTACTTGTGAATTTCTGAGGAACTACTGAACGGATTTACACCATTTAAGCAAAAGGCACCAGTCTGAACCAAGGGCTACCTCTTTGCCAAATTTGGTGTAATTCCGTTCAGCAGTTCGGGCTGTAGCTGCGACTAAAGGTTCCTATGGAAAAATGAATGGGGAAAACGCGTTTTGGGACCCCCCTTTTTCTCGGCCCCCGCTTCACGTATCACCCCGAGACTTTCAGGGTAGGAGCGGAGCGGAGCGCTCCAACAAGTTGGAAACTTTCACGAAGATTCGTCAACCGGCGCCAACGTTATTTCAAATAGAATGTCGCGGATTTCCTATGGATAATAGGTTGTAACTATAACTATCTACTGGCGACCGCCAGTAGATAATATGTGTGTGTATATATATATATATATATATATATATGTATGTATGTGTATATATATATATATATTCTTCTAAGAGTCACCAGTAGGAAGTTTGTTAGGACCTAGTTTTCATAGGAAAAGCATTTTTTGTTTTACTAATAACTTTGGTGCCATTTGACGACTCTGCACGAAATTCTCAAAACTACTTTGCCATTCACTTCAGCTGCTGTCTGGAAAGTGTTGGGGTAATTCGCCAAGCGGGTGCCGAAAAAAAGGAAAAAGGGAGGGGGTCCCAAAACGTGCTTTTCCCCATGCAAGTTACTATATGGATTTAGACACGACTACGGCCTGAACCGCTGAACGTAATTTCACCAAATTTGGCAGAAAGCTAGATCTTGGTCCAGCAAGAGTGCTTTTTAGGTCTCGCCTGAGCCAGCGCATGCGCTGCACTGGCGAGAGTTTTAGTAAGCGGGTTTTGGAAGTGCAAACAGCAGTTTGCTGGCGACCAGCTTGCGTTCACGCGAGCGTGCATGCGCGATCAGGCGCCATATGGCTTCCCTCGCCATCTGCTCGCGATTACTTTCACTTTCGCGGCCGTGTCAGTTTCACGGCCGCGCGGCCATTGCTTGTTTTTTAAAGTTATTTAGGCTACAAGAGTGATTCGTGTTCCTCTCTCTCTACCGTTTGTTTCGCCCCTCTTCCTCCCTCCCTCAATTGCAGTTCTTTCTTCTTTCCCACTTGCCTACATTCCATTACCGATCTTGCTTCCTCACCGTACACCATTGTCCATTTACTTCTACATCCGTGCTCACACACCCTCCGTTGTAACTTTTCTTCCTTCTCTCCCGTTTGCTTCCGAATCCACTCCCACTCCCTTTGAAGTCCGTGTGCTTCACTATCCTTACCTGCCCTCCATTGTTTATGTGCTTCCCCATTGCCTCTCACCCATCCTCCGCTGTCTGTGTGCTTCTCCAACTACTCCCACCCACCATCTGTTGTCCGTTTGCTTCCCAACCCCCACCTTCATTTGTCTCTTTGCGTCCCCATTGTTATCTCTTGCTTCTCTCTTGCTTCTCTCCTTCTCTCCCCCACCCCCAAACTTCTCACCCCTGCCTCCCTCCGTGTCCCACCCCACCCACCCACTTTTTTTTTTGTTGCACACAGTGCTTTATCTCGTGTTGGTTAATAAAAAAAACAATGCTTGCCTCATTTTTCTTTTGTGCTTTTTTTTGCATTACTTATTTGTACATGCTGTACAGCATCACAAAAAATAATTATCAAAGCTCTCAAAGGCGAGACCTATTGGCTATGTCAATGCTTGTTGTATATTGGTGTAAATCTGTTCAGTAGTTTTGGAGTTATTAAATACAAAAAAATTACGTACATCTAGAGACGCTGATCCACCGTGGATCCACGCACCAACAGTAAAGCCGTGATTGGCTGGCCGCAAACTGCGAGAAAATTAGTGGCTGACATTGTCAATTGGGACCTGGTTCCCGGGAGTGAGGGGGAGAGGGGAACAAAGAGTAACTAGTATATAAAGGATCAGGATAGAGGTATCCTGACCCCTATGGGACGTATGGAGGGGTCTCTGAAAGACCCTTCATGGGCAAGAAATTGTCCCAATTTTTGGGCATACAGAGATCTGCAGATCCACCACGGTGTTCAGTGCGGCCCCCGTGTGAATCCACGGCTGATCGAGATACCAATTGGAAAAAAAGAATACACCCACCCACTCACTCACACACCCACTTACACACCCATATAGCCACTCACACACCCTCTCAAAGACCCAGAGAACAACTCACATTCCCACTCAGACCCACACAGGCACTCACACACCCACTTACACACCCACACAACCACTCACACACCTGTACAGTCACTCACACCCATATTCCCACTTACACCCATTCACAGACCCACACAGCCAGTCACACACACCGACACACCCACCACACACTCACTCACACACCCAAGTTACAGGAACATTATAGTTAGGACATAGCATTAAAAAACCTTAGAAATTCTCTCAATACCAAAGGTTGCAGAAACGTTATAGTTGGGTTCAGATTTTACACACAAAAAAACCATGGAAATTCAGCGGTTATAGAAATCTCAAGTAACTATAGCTCGTGCCCTAAGATAACAATAACTCACGCCCTCGCCATGCACTGCTAATTACCCCACATATTACATCACTCATGACATCTTCTATGGCATCATTTATAATATCACCAACATTTGCAGTGAAATTATTGATAATAAAACTGTGCATGGCGGGGGCACGAGTTATAGTTACCTTAGTGCACGAGTTATAGTTATCTTAGTGCACAAGTTATAGTTACTTGAGATAACTAGAACTACTGAATTTCTAAGGTTTTGTGTGTGTAAAATCTTATCCTAACTATATGTGTATATATATATATATATATATGTGTGTATGTATCTTTATATATATGTAGGTTTTTTCATCGAAAGATGGTCTTATTGGAAAAGTATTTCATAGAAACCATGAATTTTTGTAATTGTAGCAAGTGCTATATTTTAAAATCTTTAGTTATTAACTGGGGTTTCATATGGGACACACTTCTGTTTTCCGTTGTTAATGTATATTCAGTTGCAAATTTAAAGCATTTTCTCATTTATAAGTACAATAAAATAATATTCAGTTATTCTAGATCTTTTGATTAAATTGCAATCCTTTGAAATTCTTTCCTTCAAAACGTTTCCTTTAATTTTCACTTTATTTGTATTTCCTTAAAATAGGTTTTGCTTTAAAATCAGTTTTCCATGACTTGGTTTCCACCAGTGTTTTCGGAGTTTCGGTTTTCTATTAATTGACACACATCAGAAATTAGCAGCTCACACACACTTGTGAATGTTAGAAGCCTTGTGCCTGTAGCCCTAAGATAGGTGTCTGCTGACAACTTCGGCATGAAATCCATTCAGACCTCTGTAACTGGGGCCTTTCCCTTTCTCCTGCATCGATATTGTGTGTTTCAGCTTACACGTGTTGGGCTAGGTGAATGTTTGCTGTATGAATTACCTTCTACGTGTATATATTCTACAGCACGGTGATCCAGCGAAAGGCCAGGGTTGAATATTTCACAAAAACCTGAATATTTCAATGGGCCCATATACATTTATCCAAATTACTCATCTACACTCCCTGGTCAATCCGCTGGGGGGTCAAGTTTTATAATTCACTAGAATTCTGATTAGTTATTTCCCTTAACCACAAATCAGGTTAAGTTGACATTTTCAATGCCTAACTAATCTTCACGAATCAACAACTCTTTCCTCTGGTCGATGGACCATTAGTTGAGTTAGTTGATGGTGATATTAACAAATTCTTAACTAAATTCACAAATTCTTAGTGAAATAATCAGACTCTGAGTAAGTTTTATAAGCTTGATCTAAATTTTGAGGCACAAAGTTGAACGCTCATCAATACAGATATAACAGTGCAAACTCATCATTCTTCAATGGGAGAGAGAAAATTCATTTAGCAAATACATTCAATTACACAACTTCATTCAACAAAAATCAATGCATAAGAGTGGATAGATGTAGAGACAAAAGACACATATCATACATTTGCAAAGAAATATGCAAACTTTAGGGACAGAATGACATTTACCTAATAGAGATGACCGGAAACCCAACCCTCTGGCCAAAAGGCTGGTGGAGGTCCCCTGACTTAGAATCAGGAGACAAAGGCTATAGGACAGGATCGGGACAGGGCTGATACTTACTAGACTTCTCTACAAAACCTGACGCACCAGGGCGATTCCCTCTCTTACACACTCTCCCTCCTCGATATTCTTCCGCAAATCTTCGAATCTAATCAGGCTGTCGTTTTGGATCTGAGTCTTCCCAGTCTGGTAACTTCTTTTTCCAACCCTCTGTTCAAAGACTTATTTCGAGCACAAAATTGTGCAACTTGGTCAGCATATTTGTTGCCTTGTGTCACATAATCATTTCCTGACTTATGTGCGGCACACTTGACCACTGCAATTTCTTTTGGCAATTGTAGTGCTTCCAATAGTTCTTTGACATTTTTACTATTCCTGATAGGAGAACCTGAAGAAGTCAGAAATCCCCTTTGCATCCATAATTGACCAAAGTCATGCACAACCCCAAAACCATATTGACTATCCGTGAATATGGTTACTCTCAATTTTTTTTCCAATCTTGCATGCTTTTGTCAAAGCTATCAATTCAGCTATTTGTGCAGACTTGACTCCTCTTAGACAGGATGCTTCCAGAATAGCAGATACAGTACAGACAGCATAGGCAGAACTCAGTTCTCCATTTTGTTTTCGCAAACATGACCCATCAATGAACAATACATAGCGTGATTCTTCCAGTGGAACATCAAAGATGTCCGGTCTGGGCTTTGTACACATTTCTGTCTCATCCAAACAATCATGATCAACCTCCTCTTTTATTTCTTCACAATATGGATCCGGCAGCAAGGTTGCTGGATTTACTGTGGTGCATCTTATCAAACTTACATTTTCAGCACCCAGGATCACTCTTTCATACTTAGTCAGCTGACTAGGGGTCAAGTGCTGAGTAAGAGTCCTTGTTAAAAGGATCTCAACGGAATGTGGCACATATACCTTTAAGGGATGTCCCATTACAATCAATTCACTCTGCTCCAGACTCCCACAAGTAGCAGCTACTGCTTTTAAGCAGCCAGGCAATGCCGCAGCCACTGGATCCAGAGTGGCAGAAAAATATGGCACTGGACGTCGTGACAATCCATGTCTCTGGATTAATACTGAAAGTGCACATCTTTCTCTCTCACAACAGAACAAAGCAAATTCCTTTGTATAGTCAGGCATTCCTAATCCTGGTGCTTGACACAAACAATCTCTCAGTTTTACGAATGCATCCTCACTTTCATCATCCCATTCAATCGGATCTGTCACATCTTTTCGTGTCAATTTTAATAAAGGCTTTGAATGCAATGAAAATCCACTGATCCACTGACGACAGTATCCAATCACTCCCAAAAACATTCGTACTTCTTTCTTAGTTTTAGGCAGACTCATTTGTCGAATCACTTTTATTCTCTGTGGTGTCACTTTCCCTTTCTATCTTGTGTCCCAAATATTGGACTTCTTGTTGACAAAACTGTAATTTTTCTGGTGACACCTTGTGTCCACCTTCTGCCAAATGGTTCAGTAAGGCAATTGTGTCAGTGACACAAGCCTCTCGTGTCTTTGATGCCACCAATAGGTCATCAATGTACTGAACCAAGACTGAATTTCCTGGCATAACCAATGTTTCCAAACACCTTTTCAGGATCTGATTAAAAATCGAGGGGCTCTCTGTGTACCCTTGAGGAACTTGGCACCATGCCAAAACACGGTCTCCGAACCGGAATGCAAAAAGATATTGACTATCCGGATGCAAAGGAATCGAAAAGAATGCTTGGCACAATCACCGTGTACCAATGTGCATCCCAAGGTATCTGATAAAGGATCACTGCTGGATTTGGCACTACTGGACAACAGGGTACTACTATCTTATTAATTTTCCTTAAATCTTGGACTATCCTATACTTGCCACTAGGCTTTTTAAGTCCCATTATTGGCGAATTACAAGGACTGCCCATTATCTCTTTCAAAATACCTTGTTCAATCATTTGATCAATTACTGGAGCAACTCCGGCTTTTACTTCAGGGCTCATTTTGTATTGAGGTGTATTAGGATAAATTGCACCCTCTTTCACCATTATCTTAATTGGGTCTACATTTGCCATTAGACCAATTTCCTTTCCTGAAAAATCCCACACCTCTGATCTCACTGTGTTTTTCAGCTCATCAGGCAAACTGTTTTCAGTAAGAAGTGAAAACATCTCATCCACTTCTGTTCTTTGTTTTGCTAGAATCATTTTGAAAGCAATATCTTCATCAGGTGTTTGGAAAGCAATACCATCAGGTGTACAATAGATGGAACAGTTCATTTTGCACAACAAATCCCTCCCTAACAAACTTACTGGAGTTGAATCACATACCACAAACCAATGCATATCTTTGAAATTCCCAATATTCACTTCTATTGGTTTAGTAACTGGGGTTTTTATTTGCTTATTTGAGACTCCAACAACTTGGATAGTTTCTCAAGAGAGCGGTAGGTTTGGAATTTCTGCTGCTCTCACAGTAGAACGGGTAGCACCAGTATCCACTAGGAAAGTGATGTCATTACCTTCCACTTTTCCATCAACAAATGGACCAGACTGATCTACCGCCAAGGATGCGCCAGGCACGCATTCTTCCTCCCCCCTCAGGCACCGTCATTGAGAAGTGCCCGAATCACTCTCACCACTTTGCATCCAATATTGTTGAACCGTTTGTGTATTCTTACCACTCTCTCCACGAAATCCGGTGTTCACACTGTAACTCTGCACCTGAGCGTTCCCATGGTTGGGCATAGGGGCTTGTGGCACCTGTAATTGCGGAGTAACTACTTGTTGCTGCTGGTTCACAACCATCTGTGGATTTAAATTTTGATTTACCCCATTACTCTGTTGAACATTTCTACACTCATTCTTCCAATGCCCATGCTTTCCTCACGCATGACAAGGGTACTTCTTTTTCGCCTCTTCTCTACTCATTCACCCTCTTCCTTTATTTCCATTTGATCCTTGACTATTCTGATTCTGATCGTTCGACTGATTATCATTTTGAGAAGCAGAGTTTGCCTCTTGGTGTTCTGCTAACTTCACTTGTGCCCACATCATTTTCTCTTTCAGTTTCTTGTGTTTTGCATCAATATCATCACTACAATACTTTGCATACTTCAAGATATCATCAATGGGCTTGCTCTGCCAGCAAAGCATGTGTTGCTGAATCATCTTACTAATTTCTGATCTCAATCCATACACAAACCTATACACGAAATGTCCCATATCCTTATCACCAATATTTTCAAATCCACTATACTGCTTAAATACTTGCAATAGCCTTTCGTAATACGCATGCACTGACTCTTTTGGTTCTTGAGTTGTTCTATCTATCTTAACCCAATCTGTTTCCTTAGGGGGGGATTTTCCCTTTCAAGAAAGTAATCACCTGTTGATACTTTTTCATCACGTCTTCTGATGGCGCACCTGTCTTTGCTTCTCTGGGATACTCTTCAGTTGGCCAATCAACAGTAATTTTACATTCTGTCCACAAATCAGTTGGTACCACTATGTCAAACAGACCATCCAAATCCTTTAATAACACCTTTGAAACTTTCACAAACCTCTCTACCTGCTTGTACCATTCAACTGGTTTCTCTCTTAATCTGGGGAAATCATTCGTAAAAGACAAAATATCCTGTCTAGACCAAGGGACCAAGGGACATGAACATATCCACCACCAGGAACTTCTCTCATTGGACACACTCTTTCAACCTGTTCTGTTTTTCTTAATGGGAATGCAGATGTTTCCTTTGTAGCTGCCTCATCCCTTTTTCTTGTCCATCTACCTCTCCATCGGTCTGCATCTCCCCATTTCTTCAAAATATACATCAATTCTTTTATCTGTAATCTCCTTCCTGACGCATTCAAACTTTCTAAATCTTTTTCAGTAAATTCTGTCCTATATGGTTTTTGTAATATTTTCGACTTTTCTACATCTATTCCAAATTCTGTAGCCACTTCTACTATCTTTTCATGAAGATTCTTTGCTCTCCAGGTTATACTTTTACACAAAAACAACAATTCCTCATCTCCATATGAACCTAATCTGTCTGCACTTATAGTACCAATAATCATTTCTTCTAAATCCACTTTCAACTTGCCTACATCTATATTTGGTGTTTGGGTTTTTTTCTTGTCTAATCCTTTTGCCCACTCCTCTAGGTCTTCTGGTGAAAATCCTTTTGAGTTCCCTGCTACTGGAGTGACACTCTGTTATTTTCTTCTAGTATTTACGGGTGTAATTCTCTTCGGGGTTTCAGTCACCGTTTCAAGATTAGGGAGATCTAGTAACGAGACATTCGAATCACTCTCACTAGTTTGATCTTCTAACATTACTGCCTCTTTCCTAGCATTATTCTGTGGTACTGTCACTGTTTGTAATCTCGGGGTATCTCGTTTATCCTCATACAATGGAATAACAGGACCAATTGTTACTGGTACTGTCAAAGCCTCAGCATTCAGACCTAACTGATTTATTTTCTGAATTATCTCTTCTTTTGTCTTATTCAACTCAATCCTTTCTTTCTCCTGTAATACTCTGGTGATTGTTGGATCATATAAAACTTGTGGAACTAATGGAGTTCCCATCATTGGTGCACTTGGAGTTGTATCTCTAGCATTTTCTTTGATAAGGTGGAGGTCTTTTAACTAAAAGATCTTCTAATAACTCATCACATCCTGTTCCTTTCATACCTATGTGTTTCACTTTTTCTTTACACTTACTCCCTACTTGATCCTCAGCCAGCAACACTGGATACAAGCCTTCCGTTACTACAGCTCTTATCCATCTTTTCATCTGATCTCCTCGAGTATCAAACGGATATCTGGGTAAAAACCCTCTATTAATTCTTTTACCTCCTCTATCTCTCGTTCAAATGCCTCAACTTCCCATTCCTCCAAAGCTTCATACTGCGTTAACCTAGGACTTGGTTCTAATGAATTCATCCGATTTCTCAAATTCTGAAGTATCCTTACATTAAACGTACCATGTTCAGGAAAAGCCAAAACACCATCACCTTTCGTATACTCTTCCCAATTTTCCAACCAGACACAAGTATGATATCCTCGTTCCATCATCATAAAGGAAGCAGGCGTGTTAGGGGGTGGCATAAGAATTCCTTCTCTGGTTACTACACGTTTATCCTTTTTAAAGAAATTTTGGATTTTATTAATTAGCTTCATTCTTCCGATCCCTGTGACTAATTGTTTCAGCAGTTAAAACTTAGAAACTCTTCCGTATTCTCACGTATCCTATTTTCCAACACTCGTCCTATACCAGCGCGACTCTCACCAACAGTCCAATCAGAGCTCACTACGTATTCTCTTCCGCAACCAATACCAGTGCGGCTCTTGTCTACCGATCAATCAGAGCTTTCAACACAACCACTTGTCTGACCAATGCCAGCGCAGCTTTTTATGACGTCAGTATTACTCCTACTACTGACCCTCCCTTTACAATCGGCACTTGTTACACGCCCGCTGTCTCGACCAATACCAACGCGGCTCTTTGTGACGTCAGTATGTCTCCTGCTACTGACCCTCCCTTCACAAGGTAATACGACAATGTGTATTCTAACTTTTTTCTTTATAATTTTCTGTTAGAACCTTGTAAAAACAGCGCTACTCTGTCTGCCCCACTAATCCAAAGATAGTTTATTCACTTGCTTCAAAGAGAAAGTACTTCCTTACACTGCGAGTAAAAACCACTGTTTACCCTTCACTTAAGCTCGGGGAGGACCTATTACTCCTCTAGGGATACTCCTCCTTTGGGTAAGGCCAAAGTTTCACAGGTGGACCCTTCGCTATCACTCACACTCTACTCTTGTACGATATAGTCCCTAGTATAACACCTACAGCCCTCCGTAGCTTTTAGGTACTATGACGACAGTCGAGTAACCTTCTGCAGTGTGATTTCCTTACCACACTCTTCTAAATTCCATTCCTGGGATTCCCAGGTATCTCTGTACCTGTACTTCCAGACAACATTAAACACGACACTAACTTTTAGTGTTAAACATGTAATTAAAATCTATAATCAATAGTCAATAATCACCAAACTAATCAATAATAACCATCCTCTGCTACCAGAAAAACTGATCCAGCGGAAGGCCAGGGTTGAATATTTCACAAAAACCTGAATATTTCAATGGGCCCATATACCTTTATCCAAATTACTCATCTACACTCCCTGGTCAATCCGCTGGGGGGTCAAGTTTTATAATTCACTAGAATTCTGATTAGTTATTTCCCTTAACCACAAATCAGGTTAAGTTGACATTTTCAATGCCTAACTAATCTTCACGAATCAACAACTCTTTCCTCTGGTCGATGGACCATTAGTTGAGTTAGTTGATGGTGATATTAACAAATTCTTAACTAAATTCACAAATTCTTAGTGAAATAATGACAGACTCTGAGTAAGTTTTATAAGCTTTATCTAAATTTTCAGCCATAAAGTTGAACGCTCATCAATACAGATATAACCCTGCAAACTCCATCATTCTTCAATGGGAGGGAGAAAATTCATTTAGCAAATACATTCAATTACACAACTTCATTCAATAAAAATCAATGCATAAGAGTGGATAGATGTAGAGACAAAAGACACATATTATCATACATTTGCAAAGAAATATGCAAACTTTAGGGACAGAATGACATTTACCTAAAAGAGATGACCGGAAACCCAACCCTCTGGCCAAAAGGCTGGTGGGGGTCCCCTGACTTAGAATTAGGAGACAAAGGCTATAGGACAGGATCAGGACAGGGCTGATACTTACTAGACTTCTCTACAAAACCCGACGCACCAGGGCGATTCCCTCTCTTACACTCTCTCCCTCCTCGATATTCTTCCGCAAATCTTCGAATCTAATCAGGCTGTCGTTTTGGATCTGAGTCTTAGTCTCGCTCTCGCTCTCATCGATGAGCACTCCCTCTCTCGTCTCGCTGCTGCTTCATCATCATGTAATTCACTTAACTCAAGTTAGTCTAGTTATAGTCTTTATTTCTACATGTCCCACCCTCAAGAGTTGCAAATTTTACTAAAATACGGAATATGATTGGACAGAGTTAGGGGAGTTTTTCGTCACACCATGCTGACATATTCATTTTTGCTAATATACTTATTGTCTGCTAGCCCTTCCGCTTTAGCTCATTCATGTTGTCCTCTTCCCATACATATATTGTTGCCATTTGTAATAATACATTCAATACAGGCTTCATAGATGAGTGATACATGTCTTCCTTTTCTCATGCCTTCTGTCCTTGATTCTTGGCAGTCATTCAGCTCTTCCGGTCACCGGGTCACACCATGGATCCACTGAGCATGCGCAACTTTTTTTTTTTTTTTAGAAGCATATTTTATTGCGTCAAGTGTCAGCATGCGCGGCTTTTTAGTCATCTGTCGCCATTTTCTTTTTCTGTCAAGTTTTAGCAGGCCCGAATGCTCACTATTAATAAAGGAATCATAAACAGATGTTATTTTCTTCAATATATAATTCACTGTTCACCACCCACTTCTACTCTATCCCATGTTGATATTATCTTTCTTAGGCAAAAGCATTAACAGCAGCTTTCTTTTAAATGCAAGCAGATGCCGGGCACGCGGTACCTCAAGACTGCTTGTTAGTCTTTCTTGCGCATGCGAGAGGTTTTCCCTCTCAAAGCGAGTTAGTCACGTTATTTCTGCGTAATTCAGGTTTGCACATGCGCAAAGCGTTTTCGCAAATCAAAGCGGGTTTTAGTCGCGTTGCATTTTATTCTTTATTAATTTAAGCATGCGTAAGCTTTTCTCCCCATGTGTCGGTGTCTAGTGTATATTAGTTTCGTCTTATCTACAGTTTTAACGATTAGTGAAAGTTAATGGAGGATTTCTCCGAGCAAGTTTCATTTTCTCGAATCCTTGCTCCATCAACGGCATGGTGCTCTACTGCTCAACTCGGCGACTCCGTAGCTGTTACACTGATGTCCAGTTTCCAGCCACAATATGCATTCAACCCACAGCCATGTGATAGATGGGCTACCAAATCTTCCAGGAGGCATCAGATTCGACTCTTAGTGTCTGGATTGTTTGGGGCCCAGTGGTCATCTGTAGTTTACTGTACTCTGAGTAAATTCCAGTTCCCAAATTGCTATTTGGAACGGTGGATCCATTGGGTGTCTGAGGTTTTGTATGTGTTTACACTAAACCAAAATTCCTACTGCTACCTGCTGTCCGCAAGATACAGGTCCACTAAAGTTCAGTGCACTCAGAGGAACCCACAGTGTGTGCTAGCTTTTTTAAATTGTCCTCCTGTTTGAACATTAAATTCTGAATTGAATTGAAGCAATAAGTGTTCAGCGTTTGAATGGTCAACTAATCACTTGCCACTTCTAGCTAGAGCCCCAATAGTTCTTTTAACTGAGAACTGGTATTTTCACTTTGGACGAGTTGTTCTGGGCACTCTAAAACCATTGTTTTTCAGTTTGTGAGAACCAGGGGCTGCGTGAACCTACACTATTGCAGCTACAGCAGAGTTGTCTCTGGGCTACTGGGACCCAGTAAAACTAAGTAGTTCTTAATTCGTTTTTTTCAGCTTTTTCTCTGGGCAAGGTTGCAGACAAAAGCTCATAACATACAGTAAGTGGAATTATCAATGAATAGAAAGGTGAAAGGATGGATGGAAGGGTAAAATTTATATTGAAAAACAGAAGGTGGTAAGGATGGATGCTTGGCATGGTGAGCACATGGATGCTTAGAAGCATGAAAGAATGCTTGGGAGGGTCCGAAGGAAGAATAGAGAGATGGATGGATGGGTGGGCGGAAAGATGAAAGCGTTAGTGGGCAGATTTTGGATGAAGGAAGGGTGAAATGAAGGATGAGTGCACGCAAAGATAGAAGCAAGAGCTGATGGATGGGTGAAAGGGTGGTTTTAATGCTGAAACCGTTAAAGGATGCATGGATGGGATGAATAAAGTAGAGGCACCACGCCTGGCTGAGAACTGTTTTTTCAGTGCATTTTCAGTCTTCCCTCATGGACATGCCCTTTGATGGCTCTCGTCTCTTCGGAAAGAAGGTGGATTCAGCGTTGGAGGGCTTTAAGGATACCAGAGCTACGACCAGGTCCTGGGACTTGTTCCAATCTGCCTTCCGCCCCTTCCGTGGCCACGGAAGGTGTCTCCAACCCCGTCCATACCTTCCCAGCCACCACGGCTTTTCGTGGCAGTGTGCGCTGGTCTCACAGACAGCGTGGGATAGGCAGCCAGCGGTCGAGTCAGTTCAACACCACACCATCCCCCCCCCCGCCAGCCGTTTCCACCAAACCTCTTATTTGGCCTCCCACCATCATGGACACCATCCTGCTGATGGTCAGTGACATCAGACCGTTGTGTTCTCCAGATAGTTCAAAGGGGCTACTCCCTGCCCTTTGTTACTACCCCACCACCCAATCCACCCACTTCCAATCGGCTGACGGAGGACCATCTCTCCTTGCTCCGTCAAGGAGTGCAGGTTCTCTTGGCCAAAGGAGCCATAGTGAAGGTGCCTGCATCAGAAGTAGGTTGTGGTTGTTTTTCCCGGTACCTTCTGCTGCCAAAAAAGAACAGAGGACTTCATCTTATCCTTGATTTGCGCCTTCTCAATCTCTTCTTGAAGAAAGAGAAATTCAAAATGCTCACACAAGTTCTGTCAGTCCTCGACCCGGGAGACTGAATAGGAGTGTTGGACTTGCAGGACGCATATTTCCACATCCCCGTCCTGCCTGGCCACAGATGTTACTGGAGGTAGTTTGCTGTGCTTCCATTCTGCTTTACCAGCACCCCCCAGGGTGTTCGAGAAAGGGATGGGGGTGGTTGCAGCTCATCTGCAGAGGTCGGTATTTCCAGTCTTTCCCTACTTCGATGATTGGGTGTTAAAGGCTGGCTCGTCACAGGCAGTCGTCTCTCACCCTCCGACTACGATGAACCTCCTGCATTCACAGGGGGTCACTATCGACATGCCGAAGTTGTACCCGACTCCCTCTCTCAGAAGCTTCTTTTCACCGTAGCCGTTCTGGAAACAGTGCAGTTTCGGCCTATCCTCCTGAGCGGTGAGTCCAGAATATTAAGGCTATGATTCCAATATTTTACCCTCATCCTGGATTTCGGAGAGAGACTGACTCTGAGTCTGTTGGGTCTACATGGCCTCATGTATCCTGCTGGTCACTCATGCCCGATGGCATATGCAGGCTCTGCAGTGGGACCTTAAGTCCCAGTGAGCACAGCATCAGAGGGGAATCTCTCCAACAGTGTCCAGATCTCGGAGGGTACAGCAAAAGATCTTCCGTGGTGGCTAACGAACCGCGATTGGGTCAGTGGCAGACCCCTCTCCCTTCCCCACTGGAGCAGACTGTAGTGACAGATGCATCACTTCTGGGCTGAGGTGGCGACCAGGAAGAGGTGGAGATCAGAGGCCACTGGTCTCTGGCGGAGTCCTAACTCCACATTGACCTTTTGGTGCTCTGGGTAATTCTCTTGGCACTGAAAGCCTTTCTTCCATCGATCAAGGAAAGACTGGTGGAGATGTTCACAGACAACACCATCACAATGTGGTATTGCAACAAACAGGGAGGGGTGGGGTCGTGGACCCTTTGTCAAGAGGCCCTGCGTCTCTGGACATGGCTTTTACATCCGGGCATTTCCCTGATGGATCAACACCAGTCAGGCTCTCTGAACGTCAGAACGGACAAACTTACCTGCAGATGCCTAGGGGATCACAAATAGCATCTTCTTTCAGACGAGCTGCAAGGTCTCTTCCAGCAGTGGGGAGAGTCTTGGTAAGATCTGTTTAACACCGTTTAGAACGTGCAATGTCAGCAGTTTTGTGCAGTGCAGTTTCCAATGCACTCTAGCTCAAAGACTATCTTTTCGTCTTGAGTGGAGCTCAGGCCTCATATACGCCTTCCAGCCAATACCACTCCTGCCCAGAGTTCTCAAGAAGATCAGGAACGACAGGGCTCAAGTCTTTCTTGTGGCTCTGGATTAGGCACAGGGAGTCAGGTTATCCTAAGCTGTTGAGCATTGCAATCGGTCCTCCAGTCAAACTGCCTCTTTGAGAGGATCTTCTGTTGCAGCAACAGGGGAGGGTTCTGCACCTGAACCTGTGCACCCTCCACATTCATGTGTGGAGATTGAACGGCGATAGTTGACAGCATTCAACCTTCCTCCCGAAGTCTGTAATGTTATTGTGGCATCCAGGCGTCCCTTCAACAAATCGGTATACACCTGCCGTTGGGATAAGTTTGTGCCATATTGATTCCCACAATGTTGACCCCCCCCTCTGCACCTTTAGCAAAAGTTCTCTTGTTCACATTGTCCTTGTCGCAACAGGGCTCTGCTCTGGGCAAAGTTGAGGGTTACCTTTCTACCATCTCAGCGTTCTTGCCTTTGCTGGACCAACCTCCCCTCTTTAAGTCACCTGTTATGTTGCAAGCCTTTAAGAAACCTATCCATATGTTTCCACCTACGCCCTTCATCATGCCTCATTTGTACCTCTACCTGGTCTTCACTTTCCTCATGTGTGCACCATTAAACCGCTGCACAATTGTCCTATTAGGCTCTTGACTATAAAGACTACCTTATTAGTGGCCATCGCATTGGTCAGGACGGTCAGCGAACTACAAGTGCTCTCTATGCACCCTCCTTATACTACCTGCAAGCTGGTTCTCTGAACACTTGCCTTTTTCCTTCCAAAGGTTATGACCCTTTCCCATGTAGGCCAGAACATCCCCCTGCCTACCTTCTTTGCTCCTCCTCATCCCTCCAAAGAGGGGGAGAGACTCCACCATCTGGACCCAAAAAGAGCGTCGTCATTCTACCTTGACCGCACAAATGAGTTCTGGGTTACCTATCAACTCTCGTGGGCTATGTGGGAGTAAAAAAAGGGAAGGCAGTACAGAAAAGAACCATCTCGCGATGGATTGACCTATGCATTACGATCTGGCCAAGACCAACCCCCCAAGGGCTTGTGGGCTCACTCCACCAGAGCCAAGACTGCGACCATTGCGTTAAAGTGCTGCGTGCCAGTCCTGGACATCTGTCAGGCAGCAACGCGAGCCTCGCTGCACACTTTCACCAAACATTACTGCCTGGACAGACGAGTCTGTCGTGATGGGCACTTTGCCCGTTCGGTCCTGTTTGACTTTCTGATCTAATTGGTTTCTAAGTCGCACCTCTGGGGAGGTATTAGTGGGGTGTCTAATTTAAGGTAAGCAATCTGCTCCTAGAAGTCTCTCTCGGATGAACAAGTTGTTACTTCCTTCGGTAACGCCTTATCTGGTAGAGACTCTATATATTGCATCAGATTCCTTACCGACCCACCTGTCTTCCCTGCTCTGTGAACAGATTATGGTATAGAAAACCTCCTCTTAAGGGCCTTAGTTTGTCACACCAGTGGTCCGTGCTCATCGTGACTCCGTGCTCCTGGTGTGGAAAGTTGTGAAATTCACTGACAGCATGCCAGGGTGACTCCTATATGGGTACCGTGCACATCACTTCCGACAACGCCACTCTGAGTTGAACGACGACACCTACTGGTGCGCAGGGGTACTGCTTGAAAATCCACCTGATCCAGCCTGACGCCTTGCGATTGATTATTCTATGGTATGGAATATGTGGTTAGGTAGTCTCTACCAGATAAGGTGTTACCGAAGGTAAGTAACTTGTTCGTCATTCTCATTTGCTTGCTTCTTATTCAATGGCTTATCTTCCTCTTCTTGAGTTTGTCTCCCCACCAGAGCATAGCTTCTTTTACATCCTTTTTAGGTCTCGCGCCTAGCGTTGCAGTGCATAGCACTGCTCACGCAGCGCAAGACCTCTTGTATGGGCTTTAGAAAGCTAACCACACGCTCGTGCGTGTGGTTTTGCTTTTGGAAGCCCACATTGGCTGTAGAGTGCTTTTTAAAAAAAAAAACGGCACACAATTGGGCAAAGGCGGGCGCATGTCCCGCCTTTGCTCCGCCCATTCCCGTCCGTGTCTAGGACGCGCATCAGTGCGCGGCACAGACGACAGGCTCCCTCGCCCCCCCCGCTCCTCTGGGGTGCGCGCGCACCACTGGTTGTACTTGCTTTGACCCACGAGCTACACTTTACTAAAAAAAGTTCTCAACCCCATCGTGAGAATATGGGATGCGATGGGTGCAAAAAAGCTGATTGTCCTGCAGTACGTCATGCACAGCATATACATTCTGTAACTTACGTTATCACGCCAGCTTCACGATACGTTAGTTCTGCAGCAATAGACGTTTGATAGCTCGGCGATCCATCTTGTTTGGGGTGCATGTGTTCCTTCGGCTTTCGATTCAAACCGGAAATGCCTGGAAGGCTGGCTGGCAATCAACATACGAGCCTGTGGAGCAGTGGAAGGGAGAGATACAGCCGGTCGGAACACTTACCGGGAGAGAGATACAGCCGGTGGGAACACATACAGGTAAACCAGCAACTCGGTCGTTAGAAAGGCTCGAATGGTGCTGGGGATTGGTCGCCGTACACCTATTTTTCAGTTGGTTTCAGCTTGGGTCTACAAGCTTCTCCTTATCGCTGTATTGAGGCTTATCATTAGGTCGTTAGAGAAGACGTGCTGTTCAAACGGAAGAATTTTGTTGGTAAGTGTGCTGATATTTGTGAAGTCCCCTGTCTCTTCAGTAAAGGGATCAGTGGGCACATGAAGATAAGCATTGGTCGTTGTTGGAGAAGCATTGACTGCCATTAGATCTGCGACCACGGAGCTTCTAGACTGAACCGATTCCCAACTAATCCATGTCTAGTCAGAACGACTACTATGATATCCCCAGGTATTGATGCCAGTGCAGCACCGCCAGATAAAGCTGGACAACAGCGTCAGAAATTTGGATGGGATGATTGGGGTAATGTAGGATGGAGTCAGTGACAGCCCCTGGGCTGTCGGTACATATACGTAATATTTACAAATGCATCCACCAAAGAAATTAACAAATAGAGGAGAAACGTCATAATATAAACTCTTCCGGTTTACTTATTGATGTAACAAGCAGATCTTATTTTATGATAGTGAAGGGTTACACAGAATCCGCCCCTGAGATGTTTGTGTGAATTGGGATATAGTAGCTTATAGAGTTAATGAAATGCAATCTGTTTATCGTTAGCGAAAAAGCAACAGACATTGCATTGTCTGCAAATACGTAACTATAGAGAGTCTGACTTTATGACGCTTTAAACAAAGAAAAAATGCAGTTGAACCGTGCAAATGTGTGCACTCTATGGAGTCGTATGCTCTTTATCATAGTTTATTACTCTATTATACATCGTACGTAATAGATGGGATACAAATATGTATACAAAACTGTGCATCGTGGGCATAATGCTGCAATTCTTAAGGAGTTGATATTATTTTATGCGTTTAAAAAAGCTCACTTGAGTGACTGACTACAGGTGAGTCATGGCATCAGAAATCTTTCTCCACTAAGACCGTTCAAAAGCAGCCTTGGACCTTAGTTAGTACACATCTTCATTATAGCTAGGCTCAGTATTTTCGCATACATTGAATGAGCTTTGCATTATTGAGGGGAAGTTTTGATACTTCTCAACATTTGCGGTTACACACTTACACTAAAGTTGTCCTGTGATCTAGTTTTTTAAACCGTGAAGTTTGCCAGCTGTCAGGCTTCCTAACTTTGCCCGGCCCTCCTGCTGTGCCAGCTGTTTTAATTTATTAACATAGCCTGACAACGTCTGCAAATTCTACACATTTCTCATCTTTGTGTAAATCCCGCCACCTTACCAATCTGTTCTGCTTTAAAATGATACCTCCCCTGGTGCAGCAGCCCTAAAAGAGAACTGCACACAAATGTGCCTTACATGAAACTCTTTATCTGTAAATCTATCTTCTGAGTGACTTGTAAAAATGAGCCACACAGAAATGTCTTTCATATTTCTACGTAGGCCGAGCAGTGATCCGTATCAGATGCAAATGAGGTCTAGAAAACAAAAAATCCCTAACAGAAATCGCACGCGATTATGCGCCACTTTTGAGAGAGGAATTTCGTAGTAATGATGAAAGTATCTTTGAATGAATGGCTGAGAAAGGAGCGGTCAACAATGCATAACGGTGGACACTGGATTTGTTTGTCAAATGCTGACCCCTGTAGAGCTTAATAAAGGCTGTTGTTAAAGGAGCCAAGTGGCCCTGACCCTAACATCTCTCCTGTTTTTTTTTTTCTTTTTCTCCGGAGTTATATATAGCCCGAACTTGACCTGAAGGTATCAGAGCACTTTACATGAGCACCAGTTGCGTTACAGACAGACACATTCATTAGGTCTCGCCTAGCGATGCAGCGCATGCGTTGCTCGCATTGGCGAGATCTATTGTTGTCGGTTTCTTTGCCGAAGGGGGACAGGACATGTGCCCGCGTACGGCAGACAGGAGATGTGCACGCGTACGGCTGACGGCGTTAGCACAACTCCTGCTCGCTCGCTCCCTCCCTCTCTCCCTCCCTGTCTGCGCGTACGGAGGACAGGAGATGTGCACGCGTACGGGTTGGATAGCGCCCTGCCTGCCTGCGGTGGACGCGAGAACTCCTGCCACATATAAGTTCATTTGCAACATTCTGATACAAAGAGCCCGCGGCTAAGTGCTCGCGTCGCCATTAATATGAGCATTAGTTCCTTTCGTCTTATTATCTGCCTTTGTGAGGAGGGAGTCGGTGTCGTTCGTTCTCTTTAAGTGGATTCCGTGAATAAATTACGCCGCGGAGATAGATCGCCGCAGCACTACGCACGCGCTAGCCATGGACCCTTAAGAGCAAAAACGATTTCACTTAGATGCTACATTTGATTCCATTGCAGCGCGTACTCTTATTCTAATTTTGGAGCCTAAATAATACTCCGTTCGAGCCTTTGCGACCCATGGTGCTCGACAGCAATAACAGTAGAAGCCTCGCTCTCCGCTTCTACACCAGGGAAAAACCTGCGGTAAATTATTCTTTCTGCGGTCTCTAATAAGGATATTGCACGTCACAGAAGAGTTGTGTTGAGGGCTACCAGAGGACGCTAGGTCACCAGGAAGCCTTGTTTCACGCGCAGGGTTTTTATCTAATAGAGCAGTCAGGAGATTGGTTGCCTTCCTACAGCTCCTTGACCCAACTGTGCTCTTGCTCACAGCATCATTATTTAGCACAGCCCAAGGCTGGATAAGTCAGGCTCCTGTGACCGGGACTCCTCTGTACAGATATATGCAGAAGTCGAGTTTTATTTTTCTGCGGTGTCGTCACAGTGATTTATTTGTAATACAAAAATAGGTGTCGAGGCCCAACTTTTATCCTCCACTGCTGGCACCGCCCACACCACCACCGGTACCAGACACCTGCCGGTGCTTGGGTACCTGCTAGTGCCTTCACTGCTGGGCTGCTAATCTCAGACATTTTGGGGGGGAGCTTACAGTTCCACCAGCGCCCAGTGGCGGCAGCTTATCTATCAACCCCTGTGTTGCCTTAATGACACGTCTTTGTGCCGTAGAGGAGCTGGACACTCATTGGATTCAGTTTTTTAGTCCAAGAAACACTCCAGTGTGTGTGTGTCCTTGCTGTGTGCCTGTGCCCCAGCAAGGAGTCTGGTGCGGTTTGCATTTTTAAGTAGACAAAGAAAAAGTCCATACTGCACCTGGTTCCTTGCTGGAGCATGGAACTGTTTCTATGTCCCTTCAAGGAGCCAGCATGGAACTGTTTTCTATGCCCCTGCAAAGAACCAGCACGGAACTGTATTTCTATGCCCCTGCAAAGAAACAGCATGGAACTCTTTTTCTATGCCCCTGCAAAGAACCAGCACGGAACTGTATTTCTATTCCCCTGCAAAGAACCAGCATGGAACTGTATTTCTATGCCCCTGCAAAGAAACAGCATGGAACTCTTTTTCTATGCCCCTGCAAAGAACCAGCACGGAACTGTATTTCTATTCCCCTGCAAAGAACCAGCATGGAACTGTATTTCTATGCCCCTGCAAAGAAACAGCATGGAACTCTTTTTCTATGCCCCTGCAAAGAACCAGCATGGAACTGTATTTCTATGCCCCTGCAAAAAACCAGCATGGAACTGTATTTCAATGCCCCTGCAAAGAAACAGCATGGAACTGTTTTTCTATGCCCCTGCAAAGAACCAGCACGGAACTGTATTTCTATGCCCCTGCAATGAACCAGCATGGAACTGTATTTCTATTCTCCTGCAAAGAACCAGCATGGAACTGTTTTTCTATGCCCCTGCAAAGAACCAGCACGGAACTGTATTTCTATGCCCCTGCAATGAACCAGCATGGAACTGTATTTCTATTCCCCTGCAAAGAACCAGCATGGAACTGTATTTCTATGCCCCTGCAATGAACCAGCATGGAACTGTATTTCTATGCCCCTGCAAAGAACCAGCATGGAACTGTATTTCTATGCCCCTGCAAAGAACCACCCCAACCCCTCCCCAGACACCCAACTACCCGCAGCTCCTGTGTGAGGCGCAAAGGATTCCTGCAGCCTGGCTCATCGGAAGAAGAGCACAAATTTGTATTATTCATTACATCAGGTCGTTGATTTGCATCTGGTAATTGTTGACGCCTTCCCAGGCACACAAGGCCAGGTAATGTCTAGACTCTAAAGTTCCTAAATATATATTGACTGGTATTTTGGAAGTACACCGCTGCGGATCATTCGTCCTCACCCAAATTTGTGGAAGTCGATTGCCTTCTGTTCGTCTTTCAGCGTAAAAGGCGTAATTTGTGAAAGTGCTTTCAAAAACAAAAATACGTGCACCGTTTCTTTCAGTAAAATATGTCCTAATTTTTCATTAACAATGGAAAACATTGTAATTACGGTTCAGCGGTGGTAAGTCATTAGAGCGACTATTAGTTGATTTCGTTGAGGGCTTTGTTTCAGTATTGTGACAGCGCTGGTTGTTAGATGACATTTCTTTAAAGACGGGAAGTGTTTTCAATTAGGTAAGGTGCCATATGTTCTGATAGTAAAACGCAGCCCGTGCTTATGATATTCTAGCCTTCTGAAGGTGCCGGCAATATTTTTTACTTTCTGTGGACTGAGGCAATGGCTTGTTAAGCGCTTTATGCACTCTATTAACTAAGACAGCTGGTGAGAAATACAGTACCCCAGACAACCTTCATGAGCGCCATCCATGCTGCTCATAAATCTTCCTAACTAATCCTAACTATCTTAACAGTGGCTTGTCTTGTTCACTCAGAGGGATAGCATGGGTGCCAAATGCATTTGAAATGCAATAGGTCTCGCATTTGAGGGAGTTTAAGCTATTGGCATTGTAAATGACAGTGCCTTTTATTTTTCTATTTTATAAACAACACATAAATAAAAAGCATTGTCATTTACAATGCCACTAGCTCAAATTCTCGTAAATGCGAGACCTATTGCATTGCAAATGCTTGTTATTGGATGAGTTGAGTTGTATCCTTCCAGTGCTCACATTCAGAGAACTGTTTTCTCTTACTTTCAGCACTGCATTGGAGTTCATTTTTTCTTGCTTTCTCTCCATTTTTGCTGCTGTCTCAGTCACACTTTGCCCCTCTGTTTTGCTATCGCACTCCCTGCTCGTCTATGGCTTCCCACTCCCATCCCCGCTCAGCTTTAAAAAAAAAAGTAATATCCCTCCCCCTTTCCATTGCTCTTGCTCACCTCCCTGTTTGCCGCTGCAGCTCGTCAGCAGTGTTGAATTGCTCCCCCAGCTCCTCCACTCTTCCATTGCTCTTCGCACTCCTGCCCCTTTCTTTTTTTTTTGTTTGTGTTCTTTTTAACTTTTTAGATTAGCCCAATAGCTGCAATTCACTGCAGGGCTGCTCGTTTTTGTAAAATTGCTTATTCTTTTTATTTTATTTATTTAAATTTACAGCTTCAAGGGCGTTGGGTGGCAAAATTACAATTTGCCTGGAAGGAGGTAAATCAGTGCTCCGGCCCTGCTTGCCCTCTGAGCAGCAGATACATAGCAAACTGTTTGTACTTTCGTGCTGCCGGGTGAGGCACGTGACTGGATGTGTCCTGCCTTTCGTCCCTTCACCTCTCATCAAGAGTGAAAAGCTGTGTCATCCACGATCTACTACAGACCAGAGATCGATGGCACTTGGTAACCAGCAGTGGCTGCGGAGCGTATTCATTTCATGGTGGCAATCACATTCACCTGGCTGTCCTCACACTGACCCATACTGGTTTAACATTCCCTTTGCGGTGCAGCATTTCGTGCACTGCACGTGATAATTAAGCCATGTGTAGTCAGTTTTGGGTTATGGGAAACCATTAAGTCCAAAGTGAAGCACATATAGGTGAATCCGGACATGCACCTGTGTCCTCTTTTTCCCTAAAGAACTCTACATTTGACCAGAATAGAAATTTCTAAATAGCTAATCTAAAAGATCTCATCACTCAACTATCCGCTGAAGTGGAAAAAACATATCCTGATAAGGTTGTTGGTCTTTGTCTAGTGGAAACCGTTGCTGCGCTGATGAAAATGCACAGGGCTTCTTTCTCTATGTGGAAATACTATAAAACTCAGAAAAGAGCCTCTCAGAGTAGTTTGTTTTGTCCTACAGTCAGTGTTTGGAGATCTTCCTCCGCCTATGCCTCTGTTCTTAGCAGATGCCAAGAAACCTTGATGCTAAAGTATCTGTACTCGGGCACAAAAGATGTCTTCGATTAAAAAGTGCTCTAGCCCTGCAAGGTCTCGTACCATTCATTTTTTTTGTTTGTGTTTCTAAAATAGGGTTGAATTAGATCGAGGCATTGTAAAGCATGCACATTAGTAATTCATGGAGGTCTTCACAATGGATCAGGAAATATCCTCTTAATTCGCACTGATTGCTTAATCAATAAGATGCAGCCAGACCAAATGGATGTTGTGTTCACTGCCTGTGTTTTCTGTTCCCTTAGGTGCACTGACTGAATGTTATGACGAACTGGGCAATAGATACCAGCTTCCCGTCTACTGCCTGGCACCTCCAATCAATATGATCGAAGAAAAGAGCGACATTGAGACTCTGGATATCCCCGAACCAAACCCCAATTCCGGTCACGAATGCCAGCTCCGCTTGCGCCTCTCCACAGGCAAAGACCTCAAGCTTCTGGTCCGCAGCACGGACACGGTCTACCACATGAAGCGGCGCCTGCACACCACGGAGGGCGTGGAGCCCACCAGCCAGCGTTGGTTTTTCTCTGGCCGGCCGCTCACAGACAAAATGCGACTGGAGGAACTGAAGATCCCCAAGGACTATGTGGTGCAAGTCATCGTTAGCCAGCCATTACCAAACCCAACACCGGTGGAAAATTGACCGGATCTACGAACGGTTCCTATAAACACCCCCGTGTTTCCCCCTCCATTTCCCCCCCTCTTCTTTAGATGTGGTCAGTTCCACTTCTGTTTTTTAAAATTTCTGCCTGCTGAGAAATCTCGAAGGAATGACCAATTAGGTGGAAATAGGAGGGAGGGGGAAGAAAACCGAATTCCATCTGTGATGGAGATGTGTGAAAAGAAGGAACCCGAGAGCAGAGCTGGCCATAGTTGGTGTACTTGATCTGTGATATTTCTAAAGATGACATTCAGCAACTTTTTATGAATTTCAAAAGCAAAGTTTTTTTTAACGTTCTAGAATGTTTTGACTGTCAGTGGGGCATTTATCTATGAAAGGACGCACTTTTGATGAACAGTGTATGTAGATATGTAGTTTGGAAATCAATATGCTCCCAGATTCTACTATGAAGTGTGCATTATGTACTGCTCATCCAAAAAAAAAAGTAAGGACATGTTAGGTCTTTTACGCTTTTGCTTCCTTTTGTTTTTGCTTTGCTCTGTTTTTTAAACTCTTTTTATCTACTACCCTTTGTGCATTTATTTGATGAAGTGGGGAAAAGTGAGTATACTTGGGAAGCAACTTCCTAAACGTTGCTGGTTCCAAAATAATGCAGCAATTGCCATTCCGTCATAAGATCGCCCTTAATTTCTGCAACTGCAAAAGAGGTTGTACCTATGGGCAGGCTGGACTTCTCGGATGGTCATTTGCTGTTGCAGTGATGCTTAATCAGTCAGCCTTGTACAATAGACTTCGTGTTCAAGGGTGACACTTGGTTTGCTGAGCCGATAACAAAATATCTTTCTTACTTCTATGTCCAGGTTTACTTCCTTCGAGATGAAGTTGGTGGACATACACAGATGGGGCTGTCTCTTGCAGTGCAGGGGGTCTCGAGTACAGCACACAAACACATCTATTTGTCTTTGACCAGGTGGCACGTAGTCCGGCCAGCCACCTGTCCCCGAAACAACCCACTGAAAGTCATTCCCTTTTCTGCAGCTCTGTAAATTGGACAAAAACCTTCTCATGTCTCTGTTCTTGGAAGTTAGGAATCTTCTTGACCCATCTTCTTCCGCCATTACTGCCTATGTTCTGTCAGTTTTGTAGGTTAGCAGTTTCAATGTGCATCAGACTGGCAAATCAACCTTTTTGGAAGCTGACCCTCGTATGTTCTGTTTACAGTCCCTGGTATTTCAACACTGCATGCAAGCGTTTGTTTACGATTTTTTTTGTGCTCGTACTTTTAAGACTTGTTGACATTGGTGGTCTGATCTCGTCAAAGCAACGCCCTGCCTTGCAGCTCACAGGTGAGTGTCAGAAAATGGCCTCTTGGGCAATGGCCCCAGTTAGTGCACATAGCTAAACAGGTTTCCCTGGGGGTCCTTGGCTTACCTGAAAAGCAGGGACAGAGTGACAAGGCAGTCTTTTAAGGGTATGTCCTAAGTGTTAAGTATAGTAACAAAAAAAACAACAATGCAGTTAAGAAATAAAGAATTTAAATGTGGAAACTACATTTTGTAAAATAGGAAAGACTGCCGTACACAGTGGTATTAAAAAAAAAAAAAAATAAGAATAGCAATATTTGATGTAAATTTAAAGGGTAAAAAAATTCGTAAAAATGAAGGAGACGAGTGGAAATACATTAAACTGATGTCCGAGACTGCAGTTCCTTGACTAAAACATCCACTCGAGGTCTTCGGGACTTTGAGATGTTAAATGATGGAAATGGGGTCAATCAGAAAATGCTTCAAACAGTACCAAAGGGGTGGGGAACTGTGAGTTAGCTCGATGTGATGTTTCTTGCTCCTTTTATAGGGACATTTTAGCAAAAGTACAAATGCATCTTTAGCATAGCTGCCAAGGTTTCAGATTGCTATGTGTGACATTTTCATAATTATAGTTTAATTATGAGTGACATTTAATGAGTATGAGTGACACTTTCTCGCGCGCAAAATCAAACAATGAAAATGAGGGAAATAGGTATAGGCTGAATAAATAAGACTAAACCCAAACAAGTACAGCGTCTCGTTAACAAAACTGTAAATATCACAAATGAACTCCACTCAAACACTAATAAAATCATTAACCCCGAGAGGGCCGCCCCCGTATGGCGCGCCGCTACCTGCACAACCTCGCAGCCATCGGCACACATCACACCATGACCCACCGGCTATCACAGAGGCTCTGCTGACTTTGGTGACACCGCTGGAACTGAAAGAAATTGGACGGGCAGTGGCACCACACATAGTCAGTCACAGAGTGACCCCAACCATCCCAACACGAGTTGGTGGGCTTTATATCACGTGACTCAGACAGACTAACTTCAGCTGTAACAGGGCAGGCAGCTTAAGATCATGACTGCGTGCTAGAAAGTAGACACAAACTGTGTGCGCAGTTCTCGACATGCAACGCCTGGCTGTACACATTGTGACAGCTCCCTGTGGCTGCATTGTTCGGAGCTAACATAATTTCTTGTCAAGAATCCACCCCCGCTGCAATCATCGTGAACTTTATCACCTCTAGGCGCTAGGTACTGGCTGCTAAAAAAACTAAGGGGTAGATGCCGTCCGAGCGGGGCCGCCCACGCTACGTATAGAGCTAGTCTAAATAAGCGGCAAGTTTTTTTCTGCCAAAAATGAAGAGTCCTTCTTTCCATGCGGATTTAGCAAATTTATTTTGCTCCAGCTTTTTAAATGTGTGCCTGTTTTTAAACCCGCCTGTCTTTTTCGGACTAAATTTCCAGGCAAAACAAGATAAGCAGAAGAAACAGAAAAGGATCGGTTCATTTTTTTTCCTTTAGAATGCCGTTCACCTTAGTCCAAACAGCTGACTGTCCCTGCTGTGAGTTCTGTCTTCCTGGCGGCCGCTGAATGAACCTTACCGTGAGTGTGACGGACGACTCCCACAAGGTCCACTGCAGTCTCCCTCGGCCGGGTTCAGCAATATTAAATTCACATGGGGGGCAGCCTTCAAATGCTCCACAGCGCGGGCGGCCATGCCCTATGAGCACTCAGCAACAGACAGCAGCTTTGAGACAAGACAGCGCGCCACCCGCATATCAGTGAGGCCCCAAGGCGCCGACCCTTCTCTCAAGCTTCCTGCGTCGCTCTAGTAGGACGTGACGTCCCCTGCGGCGCACCGGTCAATTGTATCAAACAACCTGACTGGGCCCAGCCTAAGTCAGGTTGTCTGAATCAGAGCCGCGTGGCGCCGCAGAATAATCGCATAAAGATACATTGTAGCACGGTGAGACTGCCAGCGGCGCCTTAGCTCCGCTGGGAGCCCCCAAGCCTGCGGGAGCATTGCTCACAGGGCACAGGTAGGGCGCTGCCACCTACCACACACAGTGCCTTCCACAGCACTTCACAGTAACAGCTGACATATCTGCAAAAATGCGAGACAATGCATTTCAGTGCGGTGATGCGGAGCACCACACTGAAATGCGTTAGCATCACGCCTGATGTGTGATACTTGGCAGGACTGCTTTAGTGCTCTGTCCTCTTCCCAAAATTGTTAGGGTAGAATTGCCCTGCAGCCTTTCACATTGGCTATGTTCTTCGGTGCATCTCATTAGTCAGCAGGAGTATCTTACGGCACAGCAGGACTCCTCTTACTGTTGCATGATTCTTCTGAGCCAGACTTGTAAGTATTTTAGGGTTTTTTCAGCAGGCATTCCACTTCGTTGCAGATCCTCTGCGAACTGCACCTTTCTGTGTGCTAAAGGCCTTTGTATCTTCCCTCTCCTGGAGGCAGGCAGCTTTCCCAGTATTTACAAGTCGAGATAGGCTACTGGAACATGTCTGCAGACTGACACTCCCAGTCCTGGAAAAAATGTAGATATAGGGTTTCAAGTCAGAAAGGACAATGATCCCTCTGTGGTCAGCTGGCAGGTAGTATAATTCCTTCTTGCTCATAGGGAGGCTTCTTCTGTGTTCAAGAAACATCCAAAGACCCACTGGGCTAAGCAGGGACTTTCAAAGTAGGAACTAACATACAATTAATAGGTGACCATAAACCAATCTGCAAAATGCTTTTAAACACCCCACTACCACTTTTACGCCATAGCATTTCAATTTCTTCACCTAGTCATGCCAATATTCTTGCAGACTGGTTAGTCCCTTAACGTCCAAGATGGAGTAGGACATCAGGGAAGCTAAGGAGTCAGTCTATTCTTCCTCTCTCATTTAAACCCAGCTATTATCGAGTTCACCATTCTTCATTAGAGGGAATCCAGTGCCTCCTGTCAACATTATCCCAGAATATCCTACTGCGGATTGGAATCTGAGTGTAGTAGAATGAATGTACTCCAGTGTGACCAGAGCTACGGAATTCGCTCTTTTTCTATTTTGCACTGAGATTGACTCCCCTCTCATTTTCCTTGACATTGTGTATGGTCCATTTGAAAATGGGCCGCAGATGCTCTTCCTGGAAGGCTGTCAAAAAGGAGAGACCTGAAACTGGTTCTATAGTACAAGTGTAGAAAGGCTGCAGCCTAAGTAAGCCTCTCGTTGGGTAACTACAGCTGGCTTACCCACAAAAGAAGAGTGTTAAGATTTTGGTGTCGATAGCATTTTCCAAAACTTGGACACAAGTCAGTACTAATGTAACATTTTTATTTATTAGAAACCAGAGTCTATAGCAACATCTCTCTGATAACAGTGCAGCCTGAGCCGAGCGATAAGGCAGAACCAGTGAATGGTCTGTGCTCTCCCCAACTACCATTCCAAAAATGCTGTTTTTTTACAGGGAGCAAATGAATAGTGTTTTAACAGCCTCAATCATAGTGTAGGTTCACACAGGGAATAAAAGCGTAATGTTTTTGTAGGGCACATGAACCTGCGCTCTGTGTTATGTTCTCTTATGCTATATATTAGAGGGCTAAATCTTATCATTAAGATGTGGGTGCATGATTCTTATGCTTTAGCGGAGGTTAAAAAAAAGTCTAGAGTTCTAAATCGTAAAAGGCAGAAGGAAACTTGTAAGGTATGTGTATTTCCTCACGGTTAGTTAGGGACGTTTTAAGGCCTAGACAAAGTGGGCAGTTGCCAAGGGCCCCCACTTTACAAAGGGTTCGTTCGAGAGGGAACTTTCTCTCCCGCTAACATGCGTGTATTTCTGAATCTCAGCCCTAAAAATTCAAAATGGTTTGGCATCACAGGACTTGACTTAGCATAAAATCGTTAGTACAATTGAAAGGTCTTCCAAGCAGGGCCCTACCAAATCCTTTAAGATGACTTTTTCTGCAGGCATTAGCTCAGTGGTCTGTTTTTTTTTTTTCCCCAACAGTGGCATTTCGGAACAAAGATGTACTCTCATAGTTGCAGGTTTTACACTGTGGTGATGACATCATCAAGGGAAAGATGTATCTGATATGACCTAGTAGTGGGATATTTAATATAGATTCTTTCACTGCTCAACACTAGGTTCTGAACCCGGTGCCGCCACACCCTAATATTGTGTTTTGCCCTAAAGATTCATCAAACCCTGTATTGCTTGGAGGTGCACACAGACTGACAAGAAGGCATGAGGTGCTTTGGCAGCTCTGTATGTATATGGTATTTATAGATCACAAACCTAGCTACAAAGCAATGGAGTGCTCTGCAACATAAGGGACACGGGGTTACAAGTTACATGGCAATAACCAGGGTAATTGGTAAACGAGTGTTTTTTTTTTTAGAATATTAGGGACTGGTTAAAGAGGTCATTGGGGAGATATTAAGGTGGGACAAGATGCTGTGCAAAAATATGGTCTTTGTTTACTTGGCGAAATATAGGAGGGATAGTTGTTTTTTTGTTGTTGTTTTTTTTTACCAGATTCTTGGGGTGTAACCCGAGAAGGTTTGCTGTCTGGACACTTCAATCTTGGAGGCTAGGTAACTGAGCCAGTTGATCTTTTCAACACAGTGGTTGGGTTTGGGTGTCGGGTTTTCTGTAGAGAAGATGTATTGAGAAGGGCTGATCTGCTGCTTGAGGGATGTGATAGGGAGAAGTTTAATGGAGCTGAAGGTTGGTTGCAGGATCACAGCAGAGTGCCACAGTGATTGGTGGATTATTGCAATGCCTTATCCAGTCTGTCATAGTCTTTGGTGGTGTAGTCTTGTAGAATCAGAGCTTCAAGGATGTGTGTGTGGTTGTGGAAAAGAACCAGGTTTCTGTACTTAAAATGGTTTAAAGTGTCTGCTGCATCCAGGGCAGTATTGTGTTTGTGCGTGCAAGCACAGTTTGTGGGGTTTCATGCTTGTTTGTTTGTGTTTCTCGTTAGCAGTCAAACAGTTTGCATGCATTTCAGTCTAATTCCCCGTTTTCTTAAATTCCTCCACAAATAGAAAAGAAAAAAAAAGCAGGGATGATGTCAAAAGGTTGTTAACTCATCAGATTCTGTTTCTGTGACTTTTTGGAGGCTTCAGAGGTCCCAGTACTCCTTCCTCCAATGGCAGCATCTGTTACCTCCGCAAGGAGTCTCTAACGGAGAATCCTCTATCTTGAAGGATGCTGGCTTCCTGTAGTTCCCACCTATGGTTTTCTCATGCTATCTCGAAAGGTTATTTTTTCCAATGACCACATACATGCATTAACAGTAAGTGGCCGTTTCGGAGCCCATTTGGATCTTATCCGTGATATTTCATAGATTAGTCAAAAAAGGGCTAAAAACCTGGATGTTCTAATTGTTCCTAACTCGGTTGTTAATATCTGCCGGCGCTCTCGCAGCAGCGCCACGAGGCCCTAAAAGGGTGATATGTATGCGCTCAATAAGAGCCATTAATAATAATAATAATAATAATTTTCTAACTACTACAGATTGTTATTCCGTAATTGTACAATGCATCCTGCCCCGGTTTGTTCGCACTCTGGCACTTTTGTCTCAATGGCAGACTGGTAATCTGCAACTTGAGGGTATTCCCTCAGTCGTGGATGTGTCATCGTACTTCCCCTGCCCCAAGGAAATGTCGTCTACGTGGTGCTTTAAGTGAGGGACGGGTCTTGTCCGCTCATCCTTTTCCTCTTCACTTATTGCATGTTGGCTATGGCATGGGTCTGTCGCTATCATCGTTTGAGGGCCAGGTGCCCTTTGTGTGAGTGCAGTCTTTTTTTGTTATAGCTGTCCTCACACCCTATAAGTGAGTCTTGCTGAGTCTTAACAGTGCATTGTATGTGACCTAAAAAAATTTTATAGGGTGTTTGATGCCTGAACTCCATCCTGTTAGTGCTGCTGTCAGCCCCATCTTCATATCCTTCTGCCTCTTTGTACTAGGAGTCTAAATCTATTGCCCTTCTCCTGGTTGGCCGGGTTGCAGTTGAAAATATCTTTGGTTAGATGGGTTAGTGGTTCTGAGGGTTATTACTGCCCCCTCTTTAGGCTCTTGGATGTTGGGTATGGGGATGGGGGAAGTAGAATTCGGTATAAATGACTCACTGTAGTGACATTTGAATTTCCCGTCCTAAGGGTCCCCCTTCCGCCAAAAGACTGATCTGCTGTGCAAATTCTCGTCTCACAAAATCGATGCAAACAGATGGACAAAGAACTGGCCTCAAGGTAGGCCAGCAGGGGTGTTCCCAGATGGGGCTTTGTAGACATCCAGTCTTTCAGATTGCGTTCCTTCTTGCGCTGACCAAAAAGGCTCTCTGGGCCCTGACAAAGTAAGTGTGCCCCACACTACTCGCTTGCAAAGAGAGCTTTGGGACTTGGAGTACAAGACTCACTAAGGTGAGTAATTGTTTTTTTCTCAACAGGCACTCCTTTACTTTAGCCTTGATTAAAAACTTTTTGGTTCGCAAATGTCAAAGTTTAGGTGGAAAAAGTTCACCAGTGCTAGGAACGTTTTGGGAGGGCCATTAACTCATTGCCCTGTTGCTCGAGATCCATTGCCAAGGCTCCATCACATTGTGCCTCTACTGAACACATCATATTTCCATAATCCAAGATAAATATCTTCCATTTTGAAAAGTTAATTTGGTTGGAGCTCAGCCTAATTATGCAATTGGCCGACGGCTCCAAATGAGAATAATCCCTTCTGGCAGAAAATTCAATTGTCCGGGTCATTTTTCAATTAAAATGTATTTTTAATGATAACCTAAACTGTACACGCTGCCAATTCCTGTATAGCAGAGCTGCCTATTAGTACACACCACTACTGTTGTACCATTAAAGTTTCTAAACAGCATTCCAACAATATGGGCACTTTAGCACCTACATGAAATACCATCAAAGGAAGACGAGCACTACAGGAAAATCGGATTAAAAAAAAAAGTATTTAAAGCAATTGTGAAGTTAAGATATCCCATCTGTGCATCCTTTTTTACAGGTCCATGGACCTACCTTACCTGCATGTGTCTTCCTTGCCTTTTCATTCCCTCCACTTAGTGATGCCTGAGCACTATCACTTTTGTTCCAGTTTGGATTGCGAAAGTCCTAGAAACAGATTGGCTGCCTTTTCTTTCTTTTTCTTTCTTTCTTCTCTGCCTTGTTATTTTCTTGCTCAACACTGTTTATCTTACTTTGTCATGGTGACCCAATTGGTCCTCATTGACCAGCATTGAGCAGTACGTCATTAGAATGAGGCTGTTCCCCGCTTCTGACCTTCGCTTGACTCCTCACCTCAGCGGATGCCAAATAACACTCAAGCACAATAAGCGGTCCACTTCTTCACAGGAAGGTGGGCTTCATTCTTAGGTTTGTAGCCGTCTGCTGGGGAGGGCAGTCTGGTAATGTGCATAGAGCAAAGGTCGGACAGAGCTGGCAGAAAAGCTTTGTGTCTTCCCACTGAAGTCCATGATATGCTGTCTCTGCCCAGCTGAGCAGTTCCAACATCAAGAGGGGCAGTCATTGGAATTAGCCCACGTGCCGACTATGTTGCTGGGGAAAAAAAGTTATATTGAGTATTTATCTCAGTCAACCTGTGCCCTTCGTTAGTTACTTAGGATGTTTTCTAAGATCAACTGTTTTTAGTACATGTATGAAACGTTATGGGTCATATTGACACAATCTTTTGTACCCGCATCCTTTCTAAATGTGGCCCAATTCCCCAGGGCTATCTTTCTTTGCTAAAAATTTGAAATAAAAAATAGGGCTATAGGTGTAGTTTCAACCACACTCCCAATCCTCCCCTAAAGCATTCCTTACTTATTTACAGGTTCCTCCCCCTTTTCCGTCAATCATTTTGCCCGACGTTCATTACTGCAAGCACATAGGCGGATTTGGGCGTTTGTTGTTGATGGTTTTGCTTTTTAGACATGATATTTTCTCTATAGGTCTTTGGAACATTTCAAGATTGTTTCCGAACGAATACTCCATTTACCAGCATCAAGAAACTCAAAACTGTCCTGAGTGTGCATCCTGTGTACTGAGCCTCACTTGGGACTGTGACACAGCGGAAATGCTTACCACGCACACTTTGTACATGTTGATAGAGCAAATCAGATATACATAGCCATATACAGTTGCAGGTAGGTGTACATGCTCAATTATTTTCTCAGGGTTTACACTCACTGTGGTAGAGTTGGCTTGGATTAGATCTTACTGAACATGAGTATAACTTTATTCATAAGTGATACATTTTCATCATCGGATCTTCATAAAGAAATAAAATATCCACTCCACCATTCTCAATTAAATGGTCACTAATTTCTTTGTATGTTAAGATGTTGCTCAAGTAATGATCTGTCTTGAAGGTTTTTCCCCTAAATATTTAATACATATGTTCATGCAAGGTATCTTGCATTCAAACTAACTTCTTGAGTTTTGATACTTTTGAGCCAATTCTTTTTTTTCCTCATGGTGATGGGGGCGAGTGAATTAATGTTCCTGTATGTTTAAAATGTCTCTTTGACTCTGCTCTTGCACACGTGTAAATGCACGCAATAATTCATCTGCCATTTATATGTTTTGGGATCCTTTACTGCCTGTTACGCCACATATTCTTACTTTAGAATGAGCTTATTAATTTAGTAGTGACAGGATCAAGTTTTATTTTCTCTGTCTTTAGCAGCAATGAAGATAAATATTCTTAGTGATGCGTACCTCCTAATGTTTGGAATATGTATATATCCACTGGAAAAAAACTGTTAAACAATATATTTTTCTTTTTATATGCATGTTCCTTCATCAAAGTAGTGTTATTCTGTTTTGTGCTTGCAGAACCAAAAATAATCTTGGCACTATTTTTGTCGGTGCAGTGGAAATGGTGGCAGGGACTGGTCAGCAGCCACCAGAACCAACACCCAACAGTAGCCTTATTACTTTACCTTTTTTTTTTTATATATATAAAGAATTTTCATGAAAATCATGATTTTCAGAATTTGCAGCTTTCTGAAAATCATATTTTTGTGAAAATGGTGTCTATTTCCAAATACAAAATATGTACTGTGTTGTGCTTTTCTGGGAAAACGTGGCTTTGCCGTGGCAAATGTATTTTTTCGGTACTTTAGTCCCTTTTTAAATGCTTCTTGGATGTCCCTTGGAATTGGGATCCTCTCATACTGCCTCTTCTTAGCTATAGAACTCTTTTTTTCCAAGATGCTAAAATTACGACGATGACACAAATCACAATTTTCAAGCTGTCAGGAAATAATGTGATCCCTTTCATCAACCAATCACATGTTTTGAAAAATTCAAATGTGACTGACGGACTGGGATTTTACAAGCGAGTTAATCTGATATTATAAGCAAAAATGTGAACCCTTTTAAGGCCATTGTCTCCTTTTTGTAACTCTTACTTCTTCAAAACCTACTGGACAGATTTACAAAAAAAAGATAAGTACACTTCATGAATAAAGTTCCACATTCATGCCAATTTTGCTCGAACTCCACTTGGCGGTTTTTGCTGTAGCAGTGAGCAAACATTTGCTGTTGTGGCTAAAAGGGGAACACATCTTTTTCTACCCCATCTCCTTCTGTCTCTATTTTAACTTTTCTTCCCCTCAAGGAACTGCAAGAAAATATTTTACCATCTGCACCAAATTTGGTTTACCAGGAGATTTAAGTAAGACCTCTAAGACCGTGCCACATTTGGTGCAGATAAGTTAAATGGTCCAAAAGTTATAAAGGAAGTCCAAAGTGATGCCTTACTTGCAAATAAAAACTGGATATTCTCTAAGAGAAACTCCATCCTTCCTTGTCAAAAAACAATAGGAGTTTATTACCTCCCTGGCCTTGGGCAAGGCTGGAGGATAGTTAAAAGTTGGCGCTGTTACTACCCTGGTCTCTCGTCTTGCCCAACAGTGAAGGGAGACAGCACCACTCCCCTGCCCCTACCCAAGGACAATGGGAGAAATGCATCATCTTCCCCACCTTGCCCAAGGAGCAAGGGGTAAATGACAAATTGTCCAGTGCAATTTCCAAGTGCTCGGTGCAGCACTCCAACCCATCATTCTTTTTGCTCACCATGCCACCTCAGTTTGGGCCCAGTCATATCCAAATCAGTCTTGACCCTGCTCCAATAGGAACAGTCCAGCCAGAACTGCCAAGCCAGGTCCTCCCTGAACCGGAACACAAGCAACCCAGGACCGGTTTCACCCTAGTTATGGGCTCATCAGCTGGGTAAAGCTTGGTTCCAGTGACACAGTGAGCATGGGACCCACATCTGGGCACACCCATGCCACTTAGGGTGGTACATGAAACACACAAAAGGTGATGGGAGGCTGCTTGCAATAAGTCTAACCACTGGCAATCACTGGGGGTAGCACTCCAACCCATCGTTCTTTTGCTCATCATGCCATTTCAGTTTGTTTTCCGGTTCAGGAAGGCCCTGGCTTGGCTGTTCAGGCTGGACTGTTCCAATGAGGAGCAGGGTCAAGACTGATTTGCAAATGGTTGGGTCCAAACTAACGTGGCATAGTGGGCAAAAGCATGATGGGTTGCAGTGCTACCCCGAGCGATAGCCAGTGGTTGGACGTATTGCAAACAGCCTCCCATCAGCTTTTGTGTGTTTCAGTATTCATAAGCATCAAGAAATATAGTTAAAAGAAATGTTCTGGAAGTAAGCAGAGTTTAACACAATCCTCTGGGGAGGGAGAATTAGTGGCCTCTACACTCTACCTTGCCAAAGAGTGGAGAGGGTTTTTCCAATCCTTTTTTTTGGCTTTGCTGAGGGCCAGGAAGGGTTTAATGTTACTCATACCACTCTACTTTTCCCAAGGACAGGAGAGCAGTTTAAAAGTGCAGGGGGAAATGTCGCCCTTGACTCGCGCCTTGCTTCATGGGTCTGGGGTTCTTTAGGTGGTTTCTGCCTTGCTTCATGGCTCTGAGGTATGCAAAGTGGTTTCTGATTGTGTGCAAACCATGTTAGAAGGCCACCCTTTGCCTTCCTGCCTCTGCACATTTGTAAAGACTGTGCAATAGTTACGGGTTTACAAGTACATACCCTGTACCCACTGCACACTGGCTGGATGTGGACACAAGGACTGAGTGCAGGGCACACCAAAGGCACACTATATCCAGTGGCTGTTGCCAAATGGTGTGGAAAGTGGCATCCTGTAGAATATCTGGTGAAGAATGTGGCCAACTGCTGTGCCCAGTTCCCACTGCACACATGCTACTTGCCAAAGGCCATGGGCAAAGAATTAAAGTCATGAGAACCTGCTGTAGAGCGTGGCTGAAGATTGTACCCTGTGTGGGGTGTCGCTATATTTGGATGAAGGGTATTCACAATTTGCTTACGGCATGTGGACTGGCTGTGGTGTATAGCCTAAAGGCACTCCCTGCACCGAGTGTGAGATGTCTCTGACCAAAGGCTTTGAACGTAGGATTTGTGGGAACATAGTCTGCATACAGGTATGGGCATAAAGGCCACACCCATGTCCTAGTGGCTGGAGCATGTAGTGGAAGCCAGAGTCTAATAGGTTATTTTATCATGAGCACTGGGTGCAGGGAGAGGCCTGGGGCCATTCCTAGTGCTTGGTGGCCACTGAAAAGGTACTGGGTTGGTGGCTCCAGGACTGGGCCAGGCTGTGAAAACTGGGTTTGGGACACTGAAATGGGAGTGGTGTATACCAAGGCAGGACTTTGCATACTGATAGCTCAGTGACCACCGTGTGTGGCCGAAGCCATGGGGTTTGGTGGTAAGAGGAACGGGCCAAGCCATGGCTGAAGCCAATGCCTTGCACCCCGTGGCTGCTTAACATGACCAAGGCTGTGTACAGTACGTTCAGGACATAAACACCAAAAAGAGAACATGTCTCTAGACAATGCCTTGGAATTAAAGATTTCAGCATTGATGGCTATGTAGAGAACTGATTTAGTAAAATTTTTGTCGATCTCTCGCAGAGGACTGAAGGTGAGGTGTTTCTTGAACTTTAATGCTCGTTACAGCCTACTTAAGGTCTTGCACATTGAAACCCCTCTTTCAGACTGTTCTACTGCCACTCTTCAGTTCCGTCACATGGTTCCCCAAAACATCTTACTTAAGCTGCTCTGTGGTTTGTCTCAAGGTCTGACCCCTCTGCTTTCATAAAATTCCAAGTAAACCTCTGACATGGACTGTTGGAAATTACCATCTTTTGTGTGGTATTCCCATAGATTTTTGCTTTAACTGGTTTTGTTGGCCGTAGAACTCTTTACACTTTACCCCTGCTAACCAGAGATAAAGTGCCTGTGCTCCCCCTTTAAAGATGATGACATTAGTATACACCTCATTGGCATAGGTAGCTTACCTATAAGTCACTAGTGTATGGTACTAAGGTGTACCAAGGACCTATAACGCAAATGTTAAAAGTGGACTGCAGCACCCATTGTGCCATCCTCTACAAAGACAATGTAAACATGACTACAGGCCTGCCACCAGTAGCCTGGCTGTGCAGGTTTGAATTGCAAATGCAACCTATCAAAATAACCCAGGCCTAAACCGCGTAAGCCTTCTTAAATATTTATAAATCATCCCTTAGTATGCCTTGTACCCCGTACAGGCGAGCTGCATTGTGTTTAACCGCCTCCATGCTGAGGACGTGCTAGAGCCGTCCAATGCATCAGCGCTCCGGTGCGGAGGACAACTCCATCATGTCCTTGCACTGGTAATCCCTCTGGTTTGAGCAGCAAATGAATTTCCTTACATTTATTTTAACCTCGGGAGCTGGGTAAAAGCTTTCCCAGCAACCAAAGGTATTCCTAAATTTTATTTTGTAATGACGATTTGCGCGCTGATGTCATTATAATTGAAAATGAAAGTGAAATGAGCCGATCGACTCATTTCACTTTCATTGTTTCTGTGCTCGGGGGGCCCCCTGAGCACCAATTCAGATGAGAGATGTATCATTTGAAAGGGGAGAGTCTCCCTTTTCCAATGGTACCTTTCCCTAGTGGATCCCTGCTTGGGCATCGACGCAGGAGGGCAATTCCCCAAGCAGGGATCCACCCACTAGACTCTAGGGACTATTTTTTTAGGGGTGGAGCGGCCCACTTGCAATGGGATAGTGGTTCCTCCCTTTCCAAGGCCCAAAAGTCTTGCTCTCCCCCAACCCCCCCCCCCCCACTCCCCCAGTGTGCTGATTGAAGGTAGTGACAACAGAGAACAGTGATTGTATTTTTTAAATACAAAACGGTGGGGGCGGCCCACCTAAGAATAGGGCCTATCTCCCACCACCTAAAATTAACTCTAACAGATTCTCTGCTCCTCAGGGGCAGACAGGTGTTTCCTCTAATCCCCCCCCCCCCTCACCCGGAATGGGCAGAAAGCCCACTAGACCCCCAGGGAGTGCATTTGGAGGTGGGGGTGCAGCCTCCCTAGTAATGGGCTAGTGCTCCCCCCTCAGCCACAAAAGTTTTTCTGTCCTCGACTCCACCTCTGAGGGCTGATAGGAGGTAATTGCCTCCAATCTGGCCCCGGGGGGAGGCAGGAAACCCACTAGACACCAGGGAGGAGGAGTATTATTATTTTTTTCTATATAAAGCAAAGGGATGCGAGTGGCCTACCCTGACATCAGGCCAAACCCCTACCATGACAAATAAGGCAACAGTCTTTCTGCCTCTCATGGGGGCAGGTAGCTCATTACCTCCAATCCGCCCCCAGGGACGCAGAATGCCCACTAGATGCAAGGGAACTTTTTTTTAATATATATAATAAAAAGGGTGGGGATGGACCACCCACGCATTGAGTCAAACCCCCACAAATATGCCAATGTTCTTCCTGCCCCCGCCCCCCCTCCTCCCGAGAGCAGATAGAGGACCTTATCTTCTACTGGGGGGAGGGGGGGGGCTAAAACCCACTAGACATCAGGAAGATTTATCCTATTGCTGTCGGGGTTGGGGCGGCCTGCCCGGATATTTAGCTGAGCACCTACCCCCAAAATGACCCTAACAGTCTTTCTGCCCCCCGAGGGCAGTGGGGAGGGCTTTACTTCCAATTTGCCCCCCCAGAGGACATTAAGCCTTCTAGACACATGTTTTCTTAATTAGTAAAAGGGGTGGGGGTGGCTCACCCAGACATTGTGCTGAGCCCCCACCCCCAAAATAGCCCCAACAGTCATCTGGTAGAGACTTCTAGCTGAAGATTCCTTGCCTTAGAATTATCACCAGGCATCAGACTGGATTTGGAAATGTTTTATGAGCAGTACCCCTGCGTGCCGGTAGGTGACGTCGTCCACGCTGGAAGTGAAGTGCGCGTTGCCTATATATGTGCCACCCCAGAGTGCTGACGTCCATTCTTTTCTTTCTGCGCCAGTCAGTGCAGATCCCAGTTAATTTTTGACTGACCTTTTTCGACTTTCTGTTGGTCTTTTTGAGATTTTTTTCCCCAGGTGTGACGGGATGTCCACTAGGAAGGCCGGTTTCAAGCCCTGCAGTACCTGTCATCGGCAGATGTTGGTAACGGTCACGTATCTTGTTTGCCTCTTGTTCCTCCAGCACGACCACGACGCAACCACTTGCGTTGACTGCTGTGCCATGCACCCCTTGGCCTTGAGGGAGAGCTTCCTCAACCTCCTTTCCGCCTGGTGTGAGATGCCGCAAAGGTCTCGATCCCAGTTTGGAGGAAGGCCCCAGAAATGGTCGCAGAGCCCAAGATCCTCTTTGCACACCAAGTCGTCGGGTAAGTCCCACAGGCGCAAGAAGAGTAAGAAGTCAAAGAGCTCTTGGACTTCACTTGGTCCACCAAAGTCATCAGACGAGATGAGAGAGCATCGTCATTCGAGGCCTGGCTCTGAGGTTAAGCTTGTGATAGGCCGACTCCATGCCTCCCTGAGTTTCCAGGAGGTAGCGACCCCCGCCCAACTCTGTGAGGCCGTGCACCTCATATTCGGCTGCTCGCTCCCTCTGGTTTGGGTCCCATGGGTTTGGAAGGGCCCTCTCACTGGTTTTCCGCCAGTGGTTCTGCCCCTGGCTCCAGTCGGGCCCCTTGGAATCACGGATGATCTGGACCGGCACCAGTCGTAACACTTTGTCCTTCCCCAGTGACAGTCCCAGTACCAATGCTTCCGGCGCCGCCATCCCCATTCTCACCCCTAACTTTAATATGGAGGCGGGAGGATGTTTTTTTTTTTTTTTTTTTTACCACCAGCCTGACACTGCGGTCCGTGAACACCATGAGCCTTTTGGGTCGTTACTCCTATTCCTTGTAGGATTCAGTTGCGCAGGTGCTGCCTATGGTCCTGGAGGAGGCCCGGGCCATACTCTCTCAAGCTGTGGCTGATGGGAGGGATGCAACTAAGTTCACGGTTCGATGAGGACTGGACACGACCGACTCACTGGGAAGAGTGGTTTCTTTGTTGGTGGCTGTTAGAAATGGCATCTCTAGTTGGCAAGGGCTTGCACCTTTGTCCAAGTAGGGACCCTTCTTCCTAGTCAGGGTAAGGGTGTTACACTCGTGAAGTAACCCCTGCTCACCCTCGTGGTAGCTTGGCACGAGCAGTCAGGCTTAATTCAGAGGCAGTGTGTAAAGCATTTGCACATAACCAACAGTAATACAGTGTAAGCACTACAAACGGACACCACACCAGTTTAGAAAAATAACCAATATTTTATATACTCAAGACAAGACCAATTACTACAAAAATCCACAATACTGTACTTTACGAATGAATACTTGATACGTTAACTTCTTCTTTGCAGGAATAGCACAAAAGCAAAGTTCGTACGAGTCGGTAGCTCCGTCCGAGCCTACCGCGATGCTGAGAACCCCAGAGTCTAACAGTTCCAGCCGACCGCGTCGATACGGGCCAGCAGAGTCATGAACAGACTCGGTTACAGTACCTTTCTCGTTGTGGCTGGTACGGAGTGTACGAGCCGGTTGCGGTGCAAGACGGAGCGATGCAAGGTGCGGTGTCCCTCGATGCGGTGCAGGCAGCGGCTCGATGAGCGTCATGCAGACGGAGTCGGTGAGTCCAAGGCGTGCGATGCAGGGTGAGACGATGCTCGATGCGGTGCTGACAGGTTGCGATGCAGGCGACCTAGCCGGAGGGCGGGAGCTGGCGTCGGACAGCGGTGCGAGTCGGAGCGGTGCGTCGCAGATGTGCGAGTGGTGCCCCAAATGCGGTGCGGTCACGACTCTTGAGCCAGTTGCAGCGACCTCGTCGGTCGGGTCCGGTTGGTTCAGTGAAGCGATGCGATGCGATGCGAACTGCGGTGCCCACAGGTCACGGTGCAAGCAGCGGCTCGATGTTGGCGGCGTCGGACGTCGCCCACGGTGAGACCAGGGTTGCGATGCGAAGCGGGGCAATGCGGTCTGCGGTGCAAACAGGTCACCGGCCAGGGATGGATTCGGTTGACGGAGTCGGTTGCAGTTCCCTTCCTCTGTGGCGACTGAAACAGCGTTCCAGAAGCGGTACCCAGAGGCTTGTGAAGTCTTTGTAGTCCCTGAGACTTCTTAACAGGAGGCCAGCTCGGTTCCAGGCCCTTGGAGATACTCAGCACAAGTTTGTAGAAAGTTCAGTCCAGTCCTTTCACTGCCCAAGGCAGAAGCAGCAACTGCAGGCCAACCCAACAAAGCAACAACACAGCAAAGGGGCAGTACTCCTCCTGGCAGCTCTTCCAGCTCTTCGTCTTGGCAGGTTCCTTGATTCCAGCGAGATCTAAATTCATGGGGTCAGGGCCCCAATATTTATATCCCAAATTCCTTTGTTCTCTGAAGGCAGAGAGGCCTTTGCCTAGTCCAAACCAGTTCTGGAGCACTTTGTTGACAAGTCTCCGTCCCTTCTTTCAGTGAGTAGGCCAGGGACATCAGACGCACCACAGGAGGTGGAGCCAGCATTGTGGAGGGAAGGCACTGTCCTATTCAGGGCCCAGGTGCGACCCCTCCCACCCATCTACATGTAGATCTTGCTATTCAGCCTTGTGCTGACTCATCCTGTCTCCTGGCATCCCCCAGCCCCTGTCACTCACATTCCAGACAAGGAATACACAACCTCGCAGAGGCAGGCTTGGATGGTTAGACAAGAAAATACCCACTTTCTAAAAGTGGTATTTTCAAACACAGACTGTTAAAACCAACTTCACTAAAAGATGCATTTTATCATTCTGAGTCCAGGCATACTAAACTCGAATTTGTACCACGTTCCCGGGGTCAGTTAGGATTATAAACTGTAACAATCAGAACTGCCCGTTCTGGCCTAGGGGGAACCGGTAGCCTTGCAATAGTGAAAAACGAACTAGGCTGTAATTCACTATCAGGACATGCCGCACACACCCGGGCATGTCCTACCTTTCGCGTACAACGCACCCTGCCCACAGGGGTACCTTGGGCCTACCTTAGGGGTGACTAACATGTAGCAAAGGGAAGGTTTAGGGACTTGCAAGTGTGTGCACTTGCCAAGTCGATTGGCAGCCCCAGGCTGCGCACAGGCTCTGCGTTGGCAGGCCCGAGTTACACTTTACGGGCTGTTTGCGTGGGTGGCACAATCCAGTGCTGCAGCCCACCAACAGCATTTGGTCTATAGGCCCTGGCACTCGCAGTGCACTTTACAAGGGACTGACACATAAACCAAATAGGTCAATCATGGAAACACCAATCCATAACACATTTTATACAGGAGCACTTGCACTTTCCCACTGGACCGCAGTGAGGAAAGTGCGCAGAATCATTACACCAGCAAAAACAGAGTCAAAACCGGGAGGTCAGAAAGCAAAAAGTCAGGGGAAACACGCCAAAAGATGCCAAGTCTAACAGTGGCCTTACAGTGCCACGTTTGGCTGAGAACAACTGGCTTTTCCAGAGATGTCCAAACGTTGCTTATCGACATGCCCTTTGATGGCTCCTGTCTCTTCAGAGACACAGCGAATCCAGTGCTGGAGCGCTTCAAGGATAGCAGAGCTATGGCCAGGTCCTTGGGCCTGTCTATGGCCCCTCAGCAACCCCAGTCCGCCTTTCATTCCTTTCGTGGCCATAGAAGGGGGCGTCCAACTGTGTCTTTACCAGCCCAGCCCCAACGGCGTGCAAACTTCCTAGCCTCTGTGTGGCCGAAGACACAGTACCCACAGACTCTGTGGGTCGGGCAGCAAGAGGTTGAGCTAGTCCACCACTCCCCGGACAGCCGCAGCCTCCAAACCCCTTTAGAGTGCCCTCTTACCATCATGGGAACCCAGTGGGAAGCAGGATATGCCATCACCTGCCCTGGTAAAGGTCTGTAACTTCAGACCGCGGGGTTCTTCAGATTGTCCAAGGGGGCTACTCCCTCCTCTTTGTGACGACCCCTCCACCTATGTCACCCACCTGCGACAGACTTTTGGATGGCCATCTTTCCTTGCTCTGCCAGGAAGTGCCAGCTCTCTTGGCCAAGGGATTCATAGAGAGGGTGCAGATGGCAGAAGTAGGTCATGGTTGTTATTCCCACAACTTTCTGGTGCCCAAGAAGGATGGAGGCCTTCATCCTATCATAGACCTGTGCCCTCTCAATTTCTTCCTCAAGAAGTTCAAAATGCACACGCTCGCTCAAGTTCTGTCTGCCCTGAATCCGGGAGACTAGATGTTAGCATTGGACTAGCAGGACGCATACTTCCACATTTTTTTCCAGCCTGCCCACAGGCGTTACCTGTGGTTCACGGTGGGCCACGAGCGCTTTCAGTTCACTATGCTTCCTTTTGGCCTTATCAGCAGCTCTCCTCGGGTGTTCACCAAGGTGATGGCAGTGGCTCTAGCTCATCTGCGGAATCAGGGGTGCCAGTCTTCCCCTATCTCGATGACTAGCTGTTAAAGGTGGGCTTGCCCCCGGCTATCGTCTCCCACCTCCACATTATGGCAGAATACCTGCCATTGTTGGGGTTCACTATAACCATTCCCTGTGCCGAAGTCATACCCGACTCCCTCTTAGATGCTCCCTTTCATCTGAGCTGTTCTAGACACGGTCAGTTTTAGGCCTATCCTCCAGAGTGGCGAGTCCAGAATATTCAGGCTATGATACTGATGTTTCAGCTTCCATCCTGAATTTTGGTGAAACTGTCTCTGAGGCCTCATGGCCTCCTGCTTGACACACATACCTGCTGGCATATGCAGGCTCTTCAGTGGGGCAGCATCAGAGGAATCTCTCTAACATGGTCCGGATCTCAGAGGGAATTGCAAAAGATCTGCAGTGGTGATTAACGGACCATGACTGGGTCAGTGGCAGACCGCTCGACTTCCCCAACCATATCTAACAGTGGTGACAGATGCGTCATTCCTGGGATGGGGCCGCCATCTGGGAGAGGTGGAGATCAGAGGCCGCTGGTCTCCAGTTAAATCCAGACTCCACATCAACCTGCTGGAGCTCCAGGTGATCCGACTGCCAATAAAAGCCTCTCTGTCCTCCATCAAGGGAAGGCTAGTGCAGGTGTTCATTGACAACACCAACTCTATGTGGTACTGCAACAAATAGGGCGGGGAGGGCTTGTGGACCCTCTGTCATGAGGCCCTGCGTCTCTAGATGTGGCTGGAACATCAGGGCATTTCCATGGTGGTTCAACACCTGCAGGCTTTCCAAACTCCAGGGCGGACAAACTCAGCTGAAGATGCCTAGCGGCTCACGAGTAGCTTCTCCATCTGGAGGTGGTGCAATGTCTCTTTCTACCCTGGGGAGAGCCTTGATTAGATTTGTTCGCCACTACCGAGAATGCACAATGTCAGCGATTTTACATGCTGGAGTTTCTAAGGCAGCTCTCGCTTAGAGATGCTTTTCGTCTCTAGTGGAGCTCAGGCCTCCTCTACACCTTTCTGCCCATACCACTGCTCCCAGAGTTCTCAAGAAGATCAGGAATGACTGGGCCCCAGTCATCCTTGTAGCTCTGGACTGGGCTCGAAGAGTTTGGTATCCTGGGCTGTTGAGCATGGCCATCAGTCCTCTGATCAGGCTGGTTCTTCTGGAGGATCTTCTGTTGCAACAGCAGGGGAGAGTTCTCCACCCGAACCTGTCAATGCTCCTCCTTCATGCGTGGAGATTGAGCGGCAACAGTTGGCAGCTTTCGACCTTCCTCCTGAAGCCTGCACTGTTATCTTGGCAGCCAGGCGCCATTCCACCAAGACTGTATACGCCTGCTGGTGGGGCAAGTTTGTGGCATGTTGTGCAGAGAAACAGGTTGACCCTCTTTCTTCCCCCCCCTATATCAGGTCCTTCTCTTTAGACTTTCTCTTGCCCAACAGGGCTCTGCACCGGGCACCCTAAACAGTTATCTTTCTGCTATCTCAGTCTTTCTGAGGTTGCCTGATCTGCCATCCCTCTTCAAATCCAATGTTGTAAATAGGTTTTTGAAAGGTTTGCAACATGTTTCCACCTTCCCCCTTTATCATGCCTTATTTGAAACTTAATCTGGTCTTAACTTTTCTGATGTGTGCTCCCTTTGAGCCATTTCACCTTACCATCAAGAAGGCCTTCCTGGTGTCAATAACATCTATCCGGAAGGTCAGTGAACTTCAGGCTTTGTCATCCAGGCCTTCGTACCTTAACATCTACTCAGACAAGCTGGTTCTGTGCACTAGATCTTCCTTTCTGCCGAAAGTTGTCATTCCCTTTCATTTAGGCCAGTCCATCACCCGTCCTGCTTTTTACGCTGCCACATCCCACCAAGGAGGAGGAGTGGCTTCACCGCCTAGACCCAAAAAGAACGCGGTCATTCTACCTTGACTGCACAAATTAATTCGGGGTAGACGACCAACGCTTCGTGTGGAATGTGGGACCAAAAAGGGGAAAAGCTGTGCAGAAATGGACCATTTCCTGATGGGTCGTGCTCGTCATTAAAATCTGCTACTCATTGGCCATGAAGCAGCTCCCTAAGGGTTTGCATGCTCATTCCACCAGAGCAAAGGCTGCGACCACTGCGTTATCATGCTGAGTCCCAATCCTTGGACATCTACCAGACAGCAACTTGGGCCGCTTTGCACGTATTTGCAAAACACTACTGCCTGGACAGTCGAGTCTTTCGGGACGGGCACTTTGCCCAATCGGTCCTGCAGGGGGGGGGGAGGGTATTGCTTGGGTATCTATTCTAAGGTAAGGAATCTGACGCTAGTAGTCTCTATCAGATGAACAAGTTACTTCCCTTCATTAGCACTTTATCTGGTAGAGACTCTATCTAGCCGCAGATTCCTTACAGACCCACCAATCTTCCCCGCTCTGTGAACGGATTTTAGGGACAGGGCTTTCGGGGCCCTAGTATTCCATTCCAGTGGTCACTGTTCTTCGTGGCTTCTAGCGTGGAAAGTCACGAAAAGAAGCTGATGTCGGCGCCTATATAGTCGCCGTGTGCGTCCCTTCAGCGCAGACAACGCCGACGGAGCCAAACGATGCCACCTACCGGCACCCATGAGTACTGCTCACGAAAAAGTTCCTGAAGCAGTCTGAGACCTGGGGATAATTCTAAGGTAAAGAATCTGCAGCTATATAGTGTCTACCAGATAAGGCATTACCAAATGTAAGTAGCTTGTGCTTTACTTCCAATATGCCCGCAGGGGAGAGGGGAGAAAGTCCACTAGATGGCGGGCAAGCTGACCCCCCCCCCCTCTTTTTTTTCCCCAGTCTGTTTTTCCAATGGTGTCTATTGTTATGTTATGTTATATGACTTTTATATAGCGCAAAATCACCTTCAGGTCTCTAAGCGCTTCTAGAGAAAAGTGAGCAAGTCACTAGGGCAGAAATAAAATAGCAGCAGCAGAGACAGAAGATTACGCGGTCGTTAACGCCTCTCTAAATAGGAAAGTCTTTAAACGCTTCCTAAAGATGAGCAGAGCCGGTTCCCTGCGAAGGAACTCCGGCAGCTCATTCCAGATCTGCGGGAGAAGAACAGAGAACGCTCTACCCCCTTTGGATTTAGAGATGTACCTGGGGGAGACTATTGGCCTTTTTGTCCCCCTGGTGGCAGGTTTAGGGTAAGTTCCCTCAATCCACTGCCAGGTCCAAAGAAAGCCTGATGCACCGATTCTGGGATAGGAGCACAGTGTGATGCCTGGGTGATCTGCAACCCTCCTTTTTTTGGAGGGGGGGGAGGGTTTTTCATTTGTGTCCTGTAGGCCCTTTCTGTCTCCTGAGGCAAAGTTTGGTAAAACTACATCAGTTCAACACCAGGTGGAGCAGAAACACTTATGCATCTATTCTGGTGTGAAAGCCAGGCGTGATGCCTGGGTGAGCTGCCCCAAACACTTTAGTTTTTTAATCGGGCTAAAAAAAGGGTGTGGAGGTTGGCACTCAGCATCACACTGTCCTCCCTCCCCAAAATAGATGCATAAATCTTTCTGCCACCACCCTCCAGGGGGTGGATTAAGGGTGCTTATCCATAATCTGCCTCGGGGGACAGAAAGGCCACTAGGTCACAGGGGGAAAATCGGCCCAAAAAATAAAAAAGGGGGTGGGGTGGCACTCCCATGCATCGTGCCGCGGTCCCAACCCAGGTGCATCATTTTTTATGCCATCTTGGGCTGGATTTAGGGTGTTTACCCTAAATTTGCCCCTAGGTGACAGGCCAGATAGCGCGCGCTGGAGGGGAATCATTTCTGGTGATTTTGTGTGTTTTTTTTACTGTGACTAAACTTGTGCTTTTAAACGTTTTAACTGCACTGTACCTTCTGCTGAAAGCTTTGCTGATCCCCGGTCCACCTCGGCTCTACGTGCCGCTCGTGTGGAGGGACGTAGCTCCTCCCCCTACCCTCGATACTTCCTGGTAGGGTCAGAGTATAAAGACACATGACTGGCCGGCCGCGCAGCGGACGCGCTCAGCGGGCGCGCCGCTGGCACGCCAAAGGCTAGCCCGTCTGCGCCCGTCCGCGCCTGGGTCGCGCCCAGCATCAGCCATGCTGTCCGTTCCCTAGCCACAAGAACTATATTGACTAGGGACCAAATTTTTGAGCTTCAGCCTAAACAATGCTCCAATCCTATACTTATTAATCCCTGTACACTAGATAATGAAGGTCATAATCAGAGACTATACTGTAATGACTGTACCTTTGAATTCAATGATACCAATACCGATTTAGGCAATATATGTAAACCCTTGGATAAAGTCCCATTTGTACACTCTTTGACCGCCAACAAAGAATGTAATGTCAACATTAAAGCATGTCTTATAAACTGCAGGTCTCTTCCCAAGCACGCAGATGATATCTGGCTACTTTTAGAAACAGGAGATTGGGAGATCATATTCCTCACAGAAACATGGTTAAGAGAAAGCTCCACCCCGGATATTAGTCTGGCAATCCCCAAGGGCTATAAAATAGTCATAGAAAATCGAATTGGCAACAGACTAGGTGGTGGACTTGCCATAATCATAAAAGAGGAATGGGAAATATTATATAAAAGGATTGAATCCACGGACCTGCTTGAAGCAATGTTTTTTAATGTTATAATCTCCTCCACTCTTTCCATCGCAGGAGAATTGTTTTTCAGACCTCCAGGATCCAAACCCATTGAATTATGGGATATTTGTGACCTGATTGCTGACCTTTCATTGAAATATGCAAATTTGATAGTCCTGGGCGATTTTAACGTCCATATGGACAACATACTATGTCCTCTGGCCTCTCAATTAGAGGACACTCTCAGAGGATTAAATCTTAATCAACTGGTCACTATGCCTACACATGTGGCAGGTCACATATTGGACCTTATTTTTACCAATATCCCATCCCTCACCACAGAGAACCCCATCCCTATTGCATGGTCGGACCACAGCCTAATTTCTTTTAATTTAACTTTTACTACAAAGTACTATCATAGGGAAATTAAACACGAGGTTCGTAGAAACTGGAGGAAAATCACTCCTGAAACTATGGGCCCTGAGTTATCTAACACCTCCTTACTACTCACTGGAGAACCTAATAAGGATGCGGAAACCTTTAATCATTGGGTTACCTCTGCCATAGACAAAATAGCCCCTTTGAAAGTGATGAAATTAACCAGGAACAAACCTTCAGCTCCCTGGTTCACACCTGAATTACAAGCAGAAAAAAGCCGCTGTAAAAAGCTGGAACGGATATGGCGCAAGACTTACTGTACTGAGATGAAAGACATCTATAGGAAAGCAGTTAAGCACTTTCATGGGATAAAACGCACTTGTATTAAGGATTTCATTGCCAACCAAATTAGACGATCAGATAGTTCGACCAAAGAAGTCTTTAAAATTGTTCAAGACTTCTTGCAACCAGAGACCATGAAAAGTAATATAACTCCGTCCGATACTCTTTGTAAGAATTTATCTAGTTTCTTTCAGGAAAAAATTCAAAATATTTACTCCTCATTTTCGGAGATTAATACCTCCAATACTCCTCTGAAATCCCCTACAAATACCTGGTTGGAATTTACTCCTTTTGACTCCGACTCTTCTCTCAGTCAATTGAAAAAAATAAGATCTGGATCCCCGTTGGATCCTTGTCCCGCCAGGTATTTTAACTTACTTGCCCCTTTGATTAACCCTTCTCTGAATCAGCTCTGGAATACTTCTCTTACATCTGGCACATACCCGTCTATTTGGAAAACTGCAATTGTCCAACCCATCCTTAAAAAGGAGAATGCAGATCCTACAGTACTAAATTTTTTTAGACCTATCTCCCTCCTGCCAGCACCTGCTAAAATCCTTGAGAAAGAAGCACAAAAGCAGTTATCCCACTTCCTAGAAATTAATAATTTACTACACGACTCATTCTGGATTCAGAGCTGGCTATAGCACCGAGACAGCTCTGTTGGAGGTAACTGAAACAATCCGGGAAACCTTAGACAAGAACAACTGTGCAATGCTGGTGCTGTTAGACCTGTCAGCAGCATTTGACACTGTGTCACACAAGATCCTTCTTGACAGGCTAAAACAATTGGGAGTTTTAGGGACCACTTTGGCCTGGTTCAGCTCTTTTCTTGAAGGGCGGTCCCAGAAAGTAAGGCTGCACCCTTATGTCTCATCACCAAGATTGGTGAAATGTGGAGTTCCTCAAGGGTCGGCTCTCAGCCCTACTCTTTTTAACATTTACCTTGCGCCCCTAGCTACTCTTATAGAGCAACATGGCGTGGGTGTCATCTCATATGCTGATGACACCCAGCTAGTGTTCTCTTTTAAAGATCATTCAGAGGCCGCATTCACACATTTTAAGGAATGTCTGATTGACATATCCACCTGGATGACAAAGAATTGTCTGCAGCTGAATGCCGACAAAACTGAGGTTTTGTTTTTTAATCAGCCTTCCCCCCCCCCCCCCCCCACTCTGATCTCTGGTGGCCTTCCCTGCTTAATCCCCCTCCACAGCCAGTGCCCTCAGCGAGAAATCTGGGTTTTAAGGTGGATAACACTCTTTCATGCAAATCCCAGATAAGTCTCGTGACATCATCCTGCTTCTGGAAAATGAAGGCATTACATAGATTTCTTCATTTTCTTCCGATAGATTGCAGGAAAACTATTGTACATGCATTGATAACCTCAAAATTAGACTATGCCAACAGTCTATATCTGGGTATACCAATGTATCTACTAATGAGACTGAAGATAATTCAGAACGCAGCCGCAAGGCTTATTAGAAATGTTCCTTTAAGACATCATATCTCTCCCCATTTGCTAAGTCTTCATTGGCTGCCCGTAAAAAACGTATAGAATTTAAGGCGCTTACTCTTGCCTATCGGGCAATAAATGGAAGTGGCCCCCTCTATCTTCGGAAAAGAATTCATAAATCCTATCAAGCAAGAAACCTAAGATCTAATCATCGTGAACTTCTTACCATCCCTCGTTTTGCTAAGGCAAGAATAGGAGGAAGATCCTTTACCGTTAGAACCACAACTCTGTGGAACTCTCTGCCCATGTACATCAGAAAGGCTAACACAGAGCTATGCTTCCGGAAACTTTTGAAAACATGGCTCTTTAGTCTTCCTTAACACCTGTGAAGTCACTACTTCTATTCCCTCCCACCTCCCTTCTGTCTTAAGCGCCGGGACACTCCCGTTGGGAGTAGCCGTGCGCTCTAGAAGCTACATAACATACATAACATAACATAACACTGGACTCCAGGTAATTCAACATGACACCAAAACAAACAAGACTATGGTGACCTACTCTGGCATCGGGAAAGTACTCCTACCTCAGAATGGGCAATGGAGTGTTTCTGCCCCTATGGGGACTACAGCATCCTGCTCCTTTAGCAAGAGGGGAAATTTTGATTCTTTTTATTTTTTTCCATTCTTCATGGGTAGCTGGGTAATTCTTTAGCTGGTCTTTATCCCCTTTGTTATAAATGGGAATTATTATTCACCTATTATTACTGATCTGTTATTATTGGGAATTAATACTGATCTATTCCATGTAGGAGGCGGGCCTACCAAAGCTACTGCATTAAAAACATTGGTAAGCAAAGGAGCCCAAATATCCGGCCCATCTATAAAGACTTTTAGTGGCACCCTGTCTGGGTCTGGTGCCTTGCCTTTCTTACTTTCGGCCAATACCAAACACCAGAGGAGGGCTGATAATCTCTATAAGACCCCTTTGGCTGTCTTCTAATTGATCCTCCTGGGACTCCTGAGTAGTTTAAATATTAGAAAAGTGGTCTACCCACTGGTGTGCTGGAATCCTGACTTCTGCAGATGGATCACTAGAATAAGGGGCATTAACCACCTGCCAAAAAGCAGCACAATCTTATTGTAGATTGGAAATATGAAGAGCACTCCGGGCAACCCTCCTTTATCTGCTTTTTCCGTGCTGCCGAGGCTGATTTATAAAGTGCATGTGCTTTATTAATTAACTCCACAGCTCAAGGTCCAACATGTATTGCAGTGTGGAGAGTTTTATGTTGCTTTGGTACAGGCGTAATCGAGCCAACTACGTGGCTTTCATAGGGAGGTCTATTAGAGCTTGTTAAGGACTGCCTAATATTCACCGAAACTTCTATAGAAGCTAGCCTAATCTCATTCGCCTCTGCTAGCGTGTCAAGGCAAGTAGCAACCTCTAAGTGCTTTTGTTGCTTAATAGATGAAAATATATTAGCAGTATTAACCCATTATATAGTAAATCCATTTTTCCAGGCAGAACGAGTTTATAGCTAATTTTGGGCCGTGTTTTGATCGGGGCCCCAATCTCCACCTTCAACGTTAGGGCCGCATGGTCACCATGACCGGTGAAATTAGACTCAAAATCACTGACAAAAGTACTCGGAGATTCTGAGACCAAAAAAATCAATGGTTGAGGTAAACAGATTACTCATAAAAGTGGGAGCAAGATTTGAAAGTACTAAACCTATAACATTGGTCATGATCAAATTGTTCTTAACCAATAGATTATTCAATGTGTTCCCATAGGAGTCATGAGAGAAGTTCATCAGGTGGTCCTCTTTGAAATCAACTAACCCACACACTAGCATAGCTGGCAGTTTGCAGTTGTGGGCATTAAAATCTCCTACACAGAACACTTGCAGAGGCTTCGGGTGGTCCTTGAAGATCGCTTGGACACAATCATCCAAGTTGGCTTTCCACTGATTTTTTCTTAGAGTCAAAGCAATTGTTATAAAAATTGACTAAAAGCATGCCCCAATCGCCATGGAAACAAAACACGAGTACGTGGAAACCTATAGATTAATAAACTCGACCAACTCCCCAGGGAACATATTTATAATATATGTTGCAAGACTCCCCTTGGCTCTTCCTGAGCGAGAAGTCTGAACTGAAGGATAATACACTGAATATCCGTCAATATGACCTCCCTGCAGTACCCACATTTCTTCAAAACCAAGAATATGAAATTTAGATATATATTTCCCCCAGTCAGCCATCACCAACTTTTTCTTTAGCTCCGCTATGTTCCATGATAAAAGCCCAACTACGTTTGAGACAACTCATTCTTTAAAACATGTTAGGATGAGCTTCTTCTGATAGATTTATTACTCTTTTTTCCGGACCATACGTTTTTCATGAATTCAGAAACATACACCAGGCCGGACTGGGAACCCAAAGCAGCCCTGGCAATTTTTTCAGACCAGCCCCCATACAGTGCATAGCGAGTGCACCGAGTGAGCCTGAGCCCTAAAAAGGGGCGGCTTTCTGGGGTTCTTTCACAACTGAGCCTACGGAAGCTTACAGCTGTTCAGATTCTTCAAAAACTGGCCCTTATCAAGGAGGCCCACGTAGTCACATTAGTTTGTGTACGTTTTTATACTACTCTGCTACGACTTCACAATATGGATAGAGCTCGTGTTTAGCTCTCCTTGCATACCAGGGGAACTCAGGACCTTCCTCCCGCGATAATCGTACATGATTTTACGCCCTGAAGAAGTTCATCGTATATGAACGAAACGCGTTGGCTGGTGTTTAATGAAAAATAAAGGATTTTTTGAGACAACTTTACAAGAGTAACTGAATTATTGAAAAGACAAACTTTTGGCTCCGAAGTAGTGCACCACTCCAATTTTTTGGGATAGTAAATGATTACCTTACTGTGCACCAGGATAGACCAATCTTTGTTGGGGCTCTTCAATAATTCCCTCACTATCATCCTCCAACAGTGCCTGTCACCTCTCCATAGCCCCTCTCTCACATGTAATTCATGTGCTTTATGGCACCTCTCATACTAGTGTAGGGTGTCGGAGCACTTTACATCACACACACACACACATACATACAGAGACAATGAATCATACGTGTGTAAATCAGTGCATAGAAAATGTTACACAAGGCAAAAGGGACTACAAGATGTAGGATTCACGTCATCCATACTGGTAGGCATGTTTTAAGAGTGCCTGGTCTGGAGAAGCACAAACTCGTGATTCGGAACATAACACAGTTGTTAGGGTTGATTTAATAAGAATTTATTTCTACCCAAACAACCTTTTTTTTTTAGCAACACCAGAATAGTGAAAGGCTGGGGTAAAAAAACATAACTTTCTAACCTGTAACATGCAGTTTGCAAGCAGCTCTTTAATGACACTTTATAGCTGACTGTGCTGGATTAGGATTGTAATTTATGAACTGCACAGTAACAAAAGAATCTGTGAGAAAACAGAAACCCACTGAGCTATGCACTTAAAATGCTGTTCTTTGATATGCATGGTACATGTTGTTTGCAGCAGGCATATTAACCCTCTGCGCTCCCTTAGGTGGGTCAAAATTGCCACTCGACAAAACTTCCATCTCCCTCCATCAGGTACATTATTCAGCAGTTATCTTGACACTTTTATTGTTGCCCGAAAACTGCTAGATATACAAGGAAATTTGCAGTGTTTTTAAAACTGCTGCACTGCTACAAAAGTGGCCCCCACTAACAAAATTGACCCCCACCTGACCTTGATACATACTATGGCTTCATCATATTTTATTGCACTCATCCATCCTAGCTTGATATACTTCTACCATCAGCACGTTACTGAGGCTATGATTCCTTCTCCTCCCAAGTATCAACTTTGCGATCATCTGGTACTGGTATCCAAGACAGGTAGTGAGCCAGCACATTGCTAATGGCAGGCATATATTTTAACTTTATAGTTGAATTCTAAAAGCTGGTTTTGCCATTTGGCTATGCAGGACATGGCCTTGGCTTAACCCTTTGGTGTGACTAAATTGACCAATGAGCTGTGATCCATCCTCACTGTGAACAGTACACCCATTTCCCCTACAAAACATACTGCCTGAATCAATTGACAATCCACCAGCTGACCAGGGCCTCCTTTTTTACGTTCGAGTATATTTTGCTTCTTACTAAGGGTGAAATAGAAATGCAATCAATCGTTCCAGTTTTCCTTGCATCAACACTGCAAAAACACCTGTTACATCAGAAACTATCACTGAATCAAGGTTTGTGTGAAAGTGTACCTGAGCAGGCACTTGGGCCAAGACCTCTTTCAGTCATTTTTGTCCTGGCATTCCTCGTTCCACATGAAATTCACGTTTTTCCTCATGAATAGCCCCATAGGCTTAGTCTTATTCGAAAACTTTAGAATAAACTTTGAATAGTACTCAGCTAGCCCCAGAAATGATCATTTCACTCAATGTCAAGAGGACAGGGAGCATGTACAATAGCCTTACCTAACTTAATGCAATGACCCAAGTAGTCACACTGGGTTTTCCTTTCTTGTACTTGTCCCTAAAAATACTAAGGCCTTGATTCTCAAGAAAAGTTAGTAGTTCGTACAGTGTTTTATTATGGTGTCCCTGATTGGACCCAAATACGATATTGTTGATTTTGAAATACATGACGTAAGGTACATCTTTGAAACATTGGTGCATGACTTTCTGGAGCCCAACCAATGGTGAAACCAAGCCAAATGTCATGCGCTTGGAAGACCCCATTCAGGGGTGATGAACGAAAGTTAGTGGTTTGTATTTATCATGGAGTGCAATCCGATAATATGCTGTTGTGAATACCGTTGCACCTTTGAACATAGTTAACAACTCGCTAATGTTCAGCAAAGGGTGCTGATCTACCCACACATTGCATTCAGAACTCCAAAATAAACATCTGTATTCTGCCAATTGCTTTGCGTGCCACTAAACCTGGGGAGAGCAACTCGGAGCATTGTTTCTCTAATGCCAAGTCCTGATTGCACAAACTTCGAAGCTTTCTTTTAAGGTTCCTCCCTTACAGACAATGGTATAATGCTCATTTTATGGATGATGGACTTGGTACCATTATTTAATTGAAATGCAAAACCTTTTAAAAGCCCTAAAGTTATGGAAAGCACTTTGGAAAATAATCTTCCCCATCTTGCATTACATTCGTCATCCCAAAAAACAATTGCCATGATAACAATGCATTCCAAAACTTGATCAGGATGGGTTCGATCTAGTTTTATCATCAACTCTGGTAGGACCACCCTAGTAGGCATGGACCTTCCTTAGCCACATAAATGTGCCTTTGTGCAGGTCCTTCCACCTTTAGCCCTACATGCTCAGACATAATGGCCCCATGCATTTGCGGCACACTTGTTCCACTTGGGGCATTTTTTGCTTGTTGCTGCATGACCATTCATACTGCAATGGACGCATGGATGCCTCTTTATTTTCATGATTCAATGATTTTTGGCTCCACTCTTGTATAAAATAATTTGAAATCCTCATGCACAATCTCCCGTTATTCTGTTTATCTTCACTTTGAGGCAATTGCCTCATCCTTAACAATGTTGCCTCAAACCTCTTTTTGTCAAAATCTTTTTACTGCATTTTCAAAGATTAACAACTTATGAGGCTCAACAAAGCTTTGCCGCAAGCCAAGATCTTCAGGTAGCTAAAGACAAAACACATCTTTCCCACAAGTTCTTGGCATAACCCTTGGTATATTCAGGTACAACGTCTCCTATAATCAAATTACATATATCGAAAACTCCACGTATCTCTCGATGCACCATTACAATATGAGCGAGAGCCAACAAAACAAACAAAATAGAAAACAAACAAACCCGTGGTACTTATTGCACCTGACTATAGTGAACTGAGGAGTGTGTGGAGCGGACAGGGACCAATTGAGAGGAAGGGCGGGGGGCCCATGATCTCCGGACATGGGAGAGTGGGAGAACCACACATGTGGGGAGATGCGAATGCGCCAAGGCCCATAGCCCCCGGAGGAATCCCAACAAGATCGAAGATTGTTATGTCTGAAAAAGATGAAGGGCCCGCAATCTGGGGCGACAGGGAAAGAGTGGCAAACCTTCTAATAGGAACCGCACCAAAGGACTCCAGACTTAATCAAACCCTTTTTGGGAATCCGTCACGATGTCAGTCATGCGTTCAAGGGCCAGTGCCCGCCACAGCCGGGCATGCCATTGGGAAAGAGAGGGGGCCTCTGGTTTCTTCCATGCTGCTGCTACTGCCATTTTTGCTGCCTCCAAGCATAACCACATGATGGAACGGTCCCCCAGGGTTTGATGTTTCAGGCTGGGGTCGCGTAACCCCAGCAGTACCTGTTCCGGGGAGTCTGATATTGGGTATCCTAGTATTTTTTTAATCTGGGAAAGAATTTCCTTCCAAAATGGTTGGATGGGGGGCAGTCCCACCATATATGCGGAAATCACCCAATAGCCCAAATCCCCGCCAACATCTGTCTGTTGTGTTCGGGAAAAGAGTGTGTAGTTTTTGGAGGTGTGAGTACCAGTCGTACATGATCTTATAATGAGCTTCCCTTAGGAACATGGAGCGATTATAGTTAGCGATATCTTTATATAGAAAACTCCATTGTTTCTCTGTTATGGGGATCTGCAGGGTGGCCTCCCAAAAGGCTGTTTGTCGCGGGGGCAGAGAGGGACCCGCTGTGAGAAGGAGAGAGTAGAGTAACGAGATGCAGCCCTTAGCTGTGCCTCCGGCCTGCACGAATCTCTGTATAGGGAGCAGCTCCCTGGACGCGGCCAGCCGCATCTGCGGTTGCTGCCCCCAGTGTTTCAACTGGAAGTAGTGGTATTCCTCTGTGGGTGGAAGTTTAAAACTGGAGGAACAGTTTTCGAAGGAACGTAGTTCCCCTCAAACAAACAGATCTGACAGCATTAGGTAAACGCCCTCCCTCCATCTGTCAAAGGGACCTTCTAGCAAAGCTGGAGGGAAGGTGGGGTTGAAATGAATAGGGCTGGAGGGGAAGGTCGTCTGGTGCAGGGTTTTTATAGTGATATCTCATACTTTCACGGGTAGTAGCGGTAGGGGAGCTAAGGCAGACATTTCTTGGTCGATCCTGTTTTGGTTTCCTAAGAACATCCCATATGGTTCTTCCCGCCTCTAGCCTATCCATATGAAGCCAGTGTTTGTCTGAGGCTTTGAGGGACCATTCAGCCATGACTTGGAGCTGGGCTGCTCTATAATCATCTGGAAGGGACAGTCTCCCCGTTAGTCACAGGCTGGTCAATAGTCGTTGGGATAAGCGGGCCCTGCGACCCTGCCAGATGAATTTTGTCATCATCCCCATTAATTCAGCAAACAATTCCCTGTCCACCACAATCTGCAGGCCCTGAAATAAATAAAGTAGCTGAGGCAACACAGTCCTCTTGATCACGTTTATGCGACTGATCCAGGTGATATACGTGGACTCCCATTTTTAAAAATCTGATTTAAGTTGTCGTAATAAGGGGGGAAAATTTGCTTTATAGAGAGCCAATGGATTGGGGGTAATTTTAATACAGAGATAGGTAATTTCTTTTTGAGCACACCTGCAGGGCGAAGGCGCCGTAATGACGGCCATCACCTCCAGGGGTATTGACAGGTTAAGTAAAAAAGATTTTGAAAGGTTAACCTTGAAACCAGCCACTTTCTCAAAGCTACTGAGTTCGGCTTGTATAGCTGGCAGAGAAGTACGAGGTTCTGTGATGGGCAGCAGAACATCATCTGCAAATAAGGAAAGTTTGTGTTCGTCCGGACCAAACCTAATACCGTGGATTTCTGGGTTAGCCCGGATAAGCGCAGCAAGTCGTTCTATGCAGAGCGCAAACAACATAGGTGAAAGGGGGCACCCTGTCTTGTGCCTCTTGATAGAGTAAAAAAGTCTGAAGCTACTCTGTTGACAAGGACCTGGGATTTAGGGCAATGATAGTTAGCTTTCACCATGCCCAGGAAGCTATCGCCGAACCCAAAACGGCGCCAAGTGCTCACCAAGAAGGGCCAATCGACCCGGTTGAAGGCCTTCTCTACGTCTAAAGAGAGCAAGGCCGCCAGGATGCGTTTCTTGTGTACTTTGTCGATTAAGTGCACTATCCTATGCAGGTTATCATGGGTCTGATGAACGTTAATAAAGCCCGACTGATCCGGGTGAATCAAGTCTGGAAGAATCCCTTCTAACCTACTAGCCAGTATCTTAGAATATAATTTAGCATCCAGATTCAGAAGCTCTTAGGCCTATATGAGGCGCACAGGTAGGGATTCTTCCCTGCTTTGGGGATCAGAGTAATTAACGCCTCCCCAATCGATGGAGACACCTGTCGAGAGGTCACTATGTCATTAAAAAGGTCTGTCTAGTGGGGTGTCAGATCGGCAGCAAATGTTCTGTAGAAATGGGCACTAAAGCCATCGGGTCCCGGGGCCTTCTGGAGTTTTAAAGCATCTATCACATTTTGGACCTCGTCTCTCGTTATGGACTGACTGAGCGTATCATTGGTGGGGGGGGGGGAAAACCTGTGGGAGTACTAGTGAGTCCAAATATTGAGATTGGTCCAGCTTGACCAGGGCATCTGCTTTATAGAGCGTTTTATAGAATTCGCGAAAGGCACCCGCTTTCCCCTCCTCACTATGGTGTGTGGTGCCCGACTCGTCATCTATCTGTCTAATGTACTCCTTTTCCTGTTTGGTTTGTAGCTGTCGCGCCAACAGGGAGCCAATTTTATCATTGCCATCATACTCTCGAGCTTGGAGGTGCAAAAGGGTCTTTGCTGCCCTATTAATATAAATTGCCTGGAGTTTCCCTTTCAGTGCTGTTACTTTCCTTTGAGCCTTTAAGGACGGGGAATCCTCGTGTGACTCCTCAGCACACAGCAGTTCCCCCTCCAAGGACAAACGCTCCGTATTTTGTTGCTTCTGTAAGGTGGTAGCTAAGGCGATGCACTTGCCCCGCATCAGTGCTTTAAAGGCGTCCCAGTTATTCAAGTGGGAAGTGTCTTTAGGGTCATTGTTGGTGAAAAAATCATTAATCATCTTCATCCGTTCGTCACGCAGAAGCCGGTCCCTACTGAGAATATTAGGGAAATACCACCTCTTGAGTTTAGGAGTGAGGTGCAGGCCAATTAACAAGTATTTCCAGAGGTGCGTGATCCGAAAGGCATATCTGATGCAATTTAGCTAACAGGACCGTCTGGCGGAGAGACTTGCTAAGAAAAATATGGTCTATCCTAGAGTAAGATCTATGGGAGTGGGGAAAAAACGGAATAATCATGTGTTGAGTGATTCAGGGCACTCCAAATGTCTATCACCTCATCCGATGCAGAGTGGATTTGAGCGACTTGGTAAAGACTCCTCCAGCTGACCTGTGTAGATTAGTAGTATCCACAGACTGATCCCAAATAAGATTGAAATCCCTCAGTAACATTATGTCCCCCATGTCAAACCCACCAGTGTGGTAAGAAATGTAAGGAGAAAGTCTGACTGCCCAGTGTTAGGTGTGTAGACCGTGGCATTAGTGCATGGGTGACTCATCAGAACACCCTTAACCATAAGGAATCGCCCTGTTTTGTCCATTTTCGTGTCATGAGGTTGGAAGTGAACAGAGGAGTGAAAGGGGAGGGGAGGGCGAATCCGTTTTGTGTGGTGGTAGCAGAGGACCTAAAGATCAGTGGATAGGATTTGTGACGCAATCGGAGGTCCTCGCCTCTCTTTAGATGGGTTTCCTGTAGTGCTACTATACGGATATGGTGGTCCCCTAAAAATTCCCAGAGGCATTGTCGCTTGTTGGGGGAGTTTAGCTCCCTAACATTCCATGACATACACTTAAATGACATGTTGTTTGTGGGGAGCCCACTCCCGCTCCAGATACCTCCCATCATGCCCCGGCACCACCTCCCCACAAGCCGCCAGCCCCTCCCCAACCCCCCCTCCTCCATCTGATATTCAGAACCACATTAAAAGCACCATGGTAAAAACAAAACAACAGAACATGAAGAAGACTGCCCAGAGTTAGGTGCTTAGACTGTGGCTATAGTGCATGGGCGACCCATCAGAACACCCTTAACCATAAGGAATTGCCCCGTTTTGTCCGTCTTCGTGTCATGAGGTTGGAAGTGAACAGAGGAGTGAAGGAGGAGGGCGAATCTGTTTTGTTTGGTGGTAGCAGAAGACCTAAAGATCAGTGAATAGGATTTGTGACGCAGTCAGAGGTCCTCGCCTCTGTTTAGATGGGTTTCCTGTAGTGCTACTATACAGATATGGTGGTCCCCTAAAAATTTCCAGAGGCGTTGTCTCTTGTTGGGGGAGTTTAGCCCCCAAACATTCCATGACATACACTTAAATGACATTGTCGTTTGTAGGGAGCCCACCACCCACTCCAGATACCCCCCATTATGCCCCGGCACCACCTCCCCATGCTTCCAGATCTGGCCCCTCACTTCCCTCCTCCAGGCCCCTCACTCTTATGTTGTCTCTGCGGGAGCGATTCTCCAAATCTTCACATTTTAGTGAGGCAGAGTGTTCAAGTTGGATGATCCCTCTTCCAGGGGCTTCAATCTCTCCTCAAGTTCCTGGCATTTCGTTTCGAGATCCAGGGTGCGAGTGCCCACCGAGTCCACATCCGCCTGAATTGAGACCAGTTTCGACTCCACCTCTGATTGGAATGCTTCGAACGAGGCGCCAATGTCCGCCTTAATGTCCTCCCTGAGCTCCTTCTTGAATTCTCGCAGCATCTCCAGGAGATCCTCCCTGGTGAGAGCCATGCTGCTGTCTGTGTGGGCCTCCACTTCCTTTTCCGACGGGGCTCAGCAAAATAACTTGAGACTCTGTTGGTTTGGGCCTTTTTTGGTGGCAAATGGGCAAGGGTCTCGGTCAGCGCATTGCCGCCCCGGTCAGCGCAGGCACTCCACCTAGGCCGTCGCAGTCCGGGGCAGGGGGAGCTCTGCGGGCGTGTGGTCAGCCGGGAACCACTGTGTCAAAGTGGCCTCAGAGTCCCAATCTAGAGGTCTATTATAGCAAAGATCAAAACACCTCCACTGTGGAACCCTGCCAGCTTCTATGATTTGATTTGTCTCAGGATAGGGCCACCTTCAACTCGCCACCATACTGTTCTGAGGGTCACTAATCAAGATAGCGCCGGCTCCAAGCCGGGACCTGCCAGGTCATGTCTGTCTCCCCCCGAGAGCTCGCCGTATCAGGCAGTCTTCCCCCGAAGAGTCAACTGCAGGAAAGGGATGCTCGGCCCGTCGTGGGCCCGCCGGGTGCCATTTCAAGTTCAGGCACCGTCTGGTGTATCCCCCAGTTTACTGCTCACAGGGCCCTGGGGTGGTTCAGAGGGGGGGGGGTGGCGTCCCCAGAGTCTCACTTCTCCCCAATGTCTCGTATGTGCACTCCCACCTGGGCTGCGTTGTCTTCAATGGGCCTTTCCTCGTTACGGCCTTCTCAAGTCGGGGCTGCTCGCCCGCAGTTTCAGCTCAGGAACAGCTGCATCTCCGCTCCGACTCCCCTCCAGCGCCGCTGCCAGGGTGAACCAGGTCGACGCAGTGGGCTGGGATGGGAGCATCGGCCAGCACCCACGATCATGCACAGCCCAGACAGCCCGAGCAGATCACTGCTTCTTCACCAGGAGGAGCAGAGCCACCATCTTGTCGGCTACGCCGCGTCTCCTCTCCGGCCCGGGTCTCTCCGTGGTTACTGCTCCTCTAGCCGGTCAGCGCGAGCGGCAAGGTGTCCACCAACTGCAGCATGATGTTTCAGGTGGTCAGAGTGCCATTTGGTGTGCTGTAGGGCCCTTGATTGCGGTGCGAGGAGTGGAGCCTAGTCGTAACACGTCCGCGTGGCCACGATGGTTGGCAACGCCCCCAACTTCTTTACAGTTTTGATTATCTTATTCAGTATCCATTTTTCACACAGCGCTACTGTAGCCTCATGTTGGACGTCTTGTGTACTACCTGGTTTTAAATGATTTCATCTTGGAACGATCTATAGTTACAATTCACTGCCAGAGTTCTTAAAGCCAAGGCGAGTACCCATATTAGCTCACCCAGAAGTATTTCTCTCCTTAAAAGTGTATGCTTTGCAATCACTTCATTGGCTTCCTTATGAGGAGTCAAGTCGTATAAAGTGAGTCTGCCCTGATGAGAACTAGACACATCCGTGTCAAAATTGTTTTTTTATGAAGGAAATAACACACTGGTGTCTGTATATAACAAGCTGTTGTCTTGCTGAATGTCTGGATATTTGTGAGTGTGATTCCAGTTCGGTGCCACTAATCCTTCAGGGTGCGTTGGGGTGAGAAGTTAGTCACTGTCTCTCATGGTTGCTGGATCCACCATGGCTATAGGTTTGTGAACCATAAGAAATGCAGCAAGTTATCAGCTAGTTAAGTTGAGGAATCACTGATATACTACAGCTTTGGACTCAGTCTAGCGGGTGGAAGTGATTGTAAGACTGCTATTAATGTGGACTACGTTTTTGAGTGGCCTATACCAGATGGTGTTATGGACAAGGTTCTTATGCACTATCAGACCATTCATCTAGGTGACAATTGCAGGCCCTACTGCCTTCCTTACTTCTGCCTCTTTCTTGCTAGAAGGATGTCAAGGTTGACCGACCGCTGATGCCAACCTACCTTTCTAAATTACCTTTGAAACAACAAGCGGGCTCAGAACAAGATGCCAAATATATTTCACAGGAATACCAATATGCCGGAGAAATATAACTACACTGCACCTCCAGAAGATAAAAAATACAAAAGGCCTAAAACACTCTCAAGGCAAATTAAGAACAAACAGAGCATCTACAAAAAAAAGAAAAGCTGGAATGGAATGCAATGGGCATAGAACATCATGAAGGTAAGATATCCATAAGTGCTGCGATGCAAAGAGGATACAGTTTACTTGTCTTATGATCTGGAAGTACTCTGACAACATCCTGGATTGGACATTTTGTAACAGTGGTGTGCCACTTTCTACCAGAAGTTTGATGTCTTTAGCCAGAAGACCTTCTGGGATTAACACTCCTTAACATATCACCTAATAGAAGACCTGCATCTGCAAGATGCCATCCACCAAATAATTACACAAGTGTCAAAATAAGGAATGTACCCAATATTGCATTGTGGTTGGACCCAGCTGTGTCCCCAAGCTGAGCAGAGATTGTGAGCTAGAGAAGCAGCCTTGGAGCATAGGCAGGTGACTGCGGTTGGCAGACCCCCAAACCCTGATCAGGCAACCCAGCCAAGAGCAAACACAGGTCAAGAAGCAAGTTGCACTACACTGATAACAGGAACAATGGCTGGGGGGAGAGGCATAACTGACCTGTTTCTATTGAGTGTAAGATTGAGCTCCCTTTAGGTGACCCGGTACATGAGTCAAGCAGTCAACCAGAGCTGCAGGAGTTTTTCACTGCTGGAAGTTGCAGCTGGGAGCAAGTTTGTTGCTGTCTAGAGAAAATGCAAAGGATGGTTGAGGCACACTCCAGTGGTGAAGCAGCTAGTTGCTTCGGGGTTGGAAAGGTTTTTACAGTGAACCCTGAGCTGCATGCTAGCCAGAGGCTACCTGTTCCTCAGGTCCACGGTAACAGTCTGTCAGCAGTGGGATCCAGAAGGCGTCTCGGAGTCAAGCAAACAAGACAAGTGTTACATTCTTATTATTTGGGCTGAAGTTGGAAAAGAGACTTAGCAGTTTTGCCAGACCTGCACGACATATGACAACTGAAAAACTATTAGGGCAACACCTGTGGTGTGATCTACACTTCTGAAGTGCTATCAGGTGCCACGTAACAGGGTCTTTACTCGCGTGCTTCGGGCATAAGTGCCGGGCCTTGGAAGATTTGACCTCTGAAGGCTAAAAACTATGCTGTCTTAGATTGAGAGGACCCAATTACCAGATGTGGGGTCAAAATCTTTCTAGATTTTACAGGTACTAAAAGAGCATTGTGGACAACTAAAGAACATCTGCCAAAAATGTGCCTTAAGCCCCTCCAATGGTGTAGCTTTAGACACTGGAAGAATTCCCTTATGCCTAGACAACTTTTCCTACTTTGTAAGTGTGCTATACAGTTTAGCACACATGTGAAGTCGAAAAGAAAGGAGAAATGAAAACATTTCTCCTTTTAACCTTCAAAAGTAATTTTTTTGTTTTGTAAAACCCTGTCTCACAATTTTGGTAGATAGGGTTTGTAAAAAGGGTGGATGGTTGCATGGGAACGCCCATTTAATGCCCCCTTGACACTTAGTAATGCCCAGCTGTGCTTTGCGCTACTTTTAGTCATTTTCCAGTGCAAAACTTGTTTTGCACTGGAAAGTCAATAATTAAAAAAACATTTTGTGCTGGTTGGCATCACTTTTATGACGCAAACCCAGCACAAAATGGTAGTAAATCACCCCCTTGATATTCGTGCAAGTACTTATTGAGGTGCAATTCTTGTGGCTTAGCAGGGATTTTGTTCATAATCTGTTGTTCAACTTTTGTCAATAGTACTTGAGCCTCAGTGTGGATCTCTGTGTGCAAATTTGTTGAAAGGCAAACACTCCAAGGAACTGTGTTGTATCTGGACAGTCTCTCCTCATGATGTCTGGACAGAAGCTATTTCTGAGGATTGTGTAGAGTTACTTTATTCCTGGGTACCACACACACATTTATGAAGATCAGATCCTATTGATCGGTTATCCTCCATTTGCTAAATATCCACTCTTGCTTTGGTGGCACGAGTTGGATGTTGATGAGCTCTCTGGAACCCATAACATTGGAGAGCACGGAAACTGCCTTCCACATCATCGACCGTCCTCCGTGCCTATGGGGAATGTGATGTGGTGATCTGAATGCCTTAACGAGGTATTTGATAACTAATTTATAAAAGGTTTGTGAATGGTTGTGTCACATTGGTGTGGACCAGTGGCAGTAAGTGGTTTCTTGAATGGTGATACTACTGTATGGATTTTGCAGTAGTGTTAAATGTCATCCTCTGAGTGCCAGTAAGGGATATATATTGTCCTTCACAAGTCAACGAGGTAAGTATTTGATGGGCACTTATGTTTATACTGTTGAGTCTTTCTTTTGGGGTGGCAGGCCATGGGGATTTTTAGATAAGTACGTTTGTAACATTGTGTCCTTGTTTATGAGGTGAATGGGTTTCTCCAAAGCATATGTACGATTGCAGTTGTTACGACAATGCCGCAGTGGGATTGATCTGAAGCCTCAGATAGCAGCCCGGCTCTGGAAATCTGCTATCGATGTCTATTTTGTATTTGATTCTAATGTTATTGTTCTTTATAAAGCAGAACATCAAACTTGAACGGGCAGTGGGTCACTTTACAGTGTAGAAAAAATACGTGCAAAACTGTGATGACAATAAAACCCATAATTTATAAACATTATTGTAAAAACTTGTGTAACATGCTATAGAACAAAAACCTACAACTAAGTAACATAAACAAAGGTTTGTTTTAGGACCAACAAAAGCGCAGCAGAGAAGAAACCATCTGACGTTGGGGGCATGGAGCCAAGAAAATCTGTCACCACAGGCCATGCAGTGTGCAATCTTAGCACGAAAATAAACTGACACCTTCCACTTCAACTGTAGAGAAACATGACCCTGTTTTAATGTTTCAAAATTGTATTGTTTTACGGATTTTAATATTTGTTTTATTATGTGTGTATTTTTATTTCACACTGTTTTATTGGTGAGGAATGCAAGGTGCCAAAGCACTTAATGAAATTATCTCAAAGACAAGTGGCCTGTAGTTGATTCAGCATACGTTAAACAGAATATGTACACTGGTATCCAGTGCAAATTAAAAAAGGCACAGGTATTTTTTCTTTCATTCACCAATAGAAGAGGAGTATTTCAGGTAATCGCTGAAAAGGAGAGAAGGAACGGAGGCAGGAAAACCAGTCAAACTATATTTAGAACCAATACGGTGGCCTGGAAGCTTGAGACGAAAGAGTATAGTTGAGACGAAAGAGTATAGTTGCAACTCAAGAAGCTGAAGTGCGCAAGAGGGTACAAGATTGATGGTGTGACACCGGTATTGAAGATAAAGACTCAAGTGACAACCAGCGATTTCACTGAAGAAGAAAGAGGAAGAGAAACCAAGGGCAGATAGTGACACCAGCTCTGGAGACTCAAAGATTGGGATGGGATGAGAAGAAATTATGTATTGAGTGGGTGAGTTTTAGAAAGTGATGTGACGTCTCGTTCTCAATGACCCTGAGAAAGTCCCTCAGGTAGTGGACCACAGCAGGGGATAACATCCAAAAATAGAAGCAGAGTGTCATCGTGTACTGATAAATAGAGATGCCTGGGGTGTGTACCAAGTGCCCCCATCAACCAGTTCCACACCCTCGTTAAAAAGTATGTGCACCAAAATTAACCCCTTGGGCACACAAAGGGTGTTCAGATGACTTGGATCTTGGAGCATCTGATGTGGGCAATCATCCCTCTGATCGGAAGACAGTTGTATTATCAGTAGGGCTCCCGGTTTTATGGTATTTATTTTTTTGCCATTTCTGTCTGTATTTATCCATATTTATTTTTTGGGCATTTTATCTGTATTTATCCACATTTATTTTTGCCACAAGTAAAAGACGATGCTGCAGCTAGTATTTTTCCACATTTATTTAAATTGACAATGCACACATGCACTCAGTTGTTACTGGCCAACACAATACATTCATCTGAAAACTTTGCCATTCGCAGAATGTCCCAAATATGCTTAAAAGTGCTATCACAAGCCATTTGTCTCAAAGCCTTGCAGTTTCTGTCATCGGCTCAGAGTGCCACATCATCTCCCACACTGAACACCATACTGCCCCACTGAGAGAAACTCACACTGCCTTCAGCTACAACCCAATTGTACCCCGCTATAAACACCCGGAAGCAACTCAAATCAAATTATGCACTAGACAAGAGTAATATGCTGCCTGAAAAAAAAGTAACAACATTCTGGAAAAAGCAAACAATCATAGGGAATACAACTTCAAGCTTTTACACTCATTATTCTGAAATCAATGAGTGTTTCTGCTTGAAAAGCTAAGGACATGAAAAGAAAAGTAGCGCTTCACAGGCAAACTCTGTACGGTGGCGCTAATGTGTTTGGGTGTGAATAAAACTAATCTGGCCACTTTCCGACTACTCTGTCTTGTTTTATTTAGTTATGTATTTATTGTTTGTATTTCAAAACCTTTTTTCTCTCCTCTTGAGGCTGCATTTTGGAATAGAAAAATGTCAGAAAAAGACATTTGCAGCAAAAGAGTTTCTCTTTTTTTGGCTCCATTTCACAGGGGAACGAATGACGGAAAGGAGAGGAAAGAACAGTCACGGTTTTCTGCAAGTCGGGAAGAGGGCGTAACGAGGCAACTCTCTGCTGGAGCACGGCAGCGCTGAAAAATGTGCTAGTATTGTCCCGTTTTTAAATATAAATACAAACAAAGGAAAACTTGTTTTACGTCTGTATTTATATGTAAAAATCCGGTTAAACGGAAAACCGGGAGCCCTAATAATAAGGAACCTTTGGGCGTGTTTTGCCATCTAACCCAAAGACAACCTGAATTCCTCCAACAAGATGCAGATTTGTCGCACACAATGGCTTCCTGCGAGGGCGCGGTTGTTGCACACTCGTTCGCACCATTCAGGCAAACGAGCTCCTGACATAGAGCTGACCAAGATTGTGTACTGCTGTTAATGTGCAAGTCTTTATTTCCAGATCTGCATCTAGATGTTCGTGGTAATTACCCTGATGAAGCAATTAGCACGACTAAGCGCTCTGGGACATGCAGATATTGGACGTGCTGCGTTCGCTCTGTATTCCCATTTGTTTCATTATGACCACAGTCTATGCTTATTGCAGGCAATGTCTATCTACCCTCCAATTCTGAGAAAATCAGCTAACCGTGTGTATTTGTTTGCAAGAGTTAGAAAGAACCAACGTCGGTGCAGTGTTTAGAATGCAAAGTATTGGCAAGCATGCTAAAGTGTGAACTCTAGTTCCGAGAAGAGCCAGTCTGGCTGCACTGGGAATATGATGGAAGGTAACGATTCCTGACATTGGCCCAGAGCTAAGAGTTTTTCGAAGACAATATCGGCACAGCTAACTAGAATGAAGCATCTTTTCTGACGTCTGAGTGATGCAGTTTGCAAAGGCCCCAGAAACAAGTGAGGCTATATTACTTTAAAAATCTTTCAAGAAGGCTGAGCACCTCACCCTAGTCCTGTCGTTTTTAGGTCGAGCCTGGGCAGCGCATGCGCTGCTCTGCGAGTCATGCTGTATTCAGGTATGGACTTGAAGCTCCGCCCATGTTTTTCATTGGCTTGTGTCATTGTCCACTGTAAACGGTGGATTTTAATTGGTCAATAGGTTTAGTAGTCCCTCCTTAGTACCGCCTTGTCTTATTTTGTAAGCTCCCATGAGGACACCCCCTGTAACGTGTTGTTACTCGGTAGGCTTTAAATACAGCCTCCAAGCACTATTTTCTCAAATAGCTTTGTCCTGCCTGCTGTTGCAGGCAGGATACGCTCTCTCCTAACGCTTTTAAAAAAAAATCTTTATAGCACGGGCACCGAAACGCATTTGCAATGCAATAACTCTCGCATTTGCGAGAGTTTAAGCTATTCGCATTGCAAATGACAATGCCTTTTATTTATCTGTTTTAAAAACAACACATAAATAAAAGGCAAGGTCATTTACAATGCCAATAGCTCAAACTCTCGTAAATGTGAGACCTATTGCATTGCAAATGCTTGTTCTTTGTACTTTTGATCCTTCAAATCTAGCAGGATAAACAATGCGGTAGCTACTAAAATGGAGAAATAGTAAGAGAGGGCGAACAGCTGCATCTGACATGAGGCAACCTGCGATTAGAGTTATTCAGCCACTGCCGCTACTTTCGAAGCGTGGCGACATGCGTCATTAAACTGTTCTTTTCTCACTGGTGTCATGGAACGTGATGTCAAGATTCCATCTTGCATTTTACCTTCTCAAACTGAAGTTCTCTTTCTTTTAATTGAACAATTGTCAGCAACTCAGTCACGGATTCCTGATGTTGCTTCACTCGCTTGGAGCGCAGTCCCTCTTAGACACAGAGTTCATTGTTTATTTTATTTGGAGGTATTTACACTGTTCAAATATCCGCCGAAAGGGCAGCAGGGTGCATTGCTGTGGCACAGATTGCCTGCCTCCTCATGCAGGTTACAGAGGCTGGAAACCACCCTCCTCTTTGCTCGCTGGATAGAATGTCTGCCTTGCAGACTTTAGATCAGCTCTGTCTCGATGAGGCCCAGCCAAACGCTGCCCCAGTGGTTGTCTTGGTAGGCGAAGGCCAAGTGAGTGATGTAACTGTATGACATTGTATTACATTGACTTCCAATTATACAGCATCCAATGTCTTTATCATCATGCTAAGTATATTATTATCATCTTGACATCATCTACCTAACCATATTAACTGTTGTAATAATCTAGTGTTCTTAATTCTTAGTTATACTTTCTTTGTGACACAGAAGTATGATATGACATATTTGTCATGCAAAGTAATGCATGCAATATGGTGAACTATTGCAGTGTGCCTAGCTCTACTTAAAAGGGTCATTTCTTTTGATTTCCTTCCAATGGACATACCACCAACCTGGCAAACATAAATTGGCACTATTATTATTTGAGAGCAGCATGTGCTCTTCCAACCTTTTAAATTATTTTACAAAGTCAAGCAAAATTCCAACCTCATCCTAATTTCACATCACGACCATCAGTTTTCATGTTGGTCTTATTTTATCCCACTCCACCCTAGCACTTTGGGGCTGATCTGGAGAGGTCTGCACTGCCAATGATGTGAGCTCATGCTCTGCTCTTCAATGGGTGAGATGAGGAGCACTTCCGCAAAAACCGGGGGTTCTTGTGGATGAAGAAACACTCTCTGTGAAAGAGAGGTGGCAGGACTGACACTAGAGAAGAAGGGCCCAGGATCAAACAGTGGAGGCTCCCCTTGTACCTAAGGGCTTTCTCGGCCTAGCTCTAGTATTTCACAAAGGGTACACCATGATTGATAGCAAAATGTAGTGTCCTGATTTCACTCACTGTCTCTCCTCTGTTGAATTCTGCCTCCTCCTGTCTCCTGCTTGATCCTGTGCACCCTTGCCTTCTCCTTCCTGATGAGACTTCCGGACGCCTAAAGCCAGGTTCCCTCAATGCGATATCGCTCTGGATGTTGGAATACCAGTGTTGGAAAACAGTACTTGATACATAGGGTTCTTCAACATTCATTATATCTTGTCTTCTCCTTTCGTCTTTTCCATTTTTTCCTGTCATATCCCTAGTAGCTTGAAGTTACCACAGATTGGACTAAATGGCACTGTACATCGCCATGTTCCCATCTTCAAGTTATAAAATCCTACCAGCAGGTTGGCGGTACTCCACTGTACCCATGCCTAGTAAGCACTAACAAAGCAGCCCTAGTTGGGTTGTTTCCACCAATTCATCAAAGCTCTCTAGTTTTCCCTTAGTGCAGCATACTTCTCTTATTTCAAAAATGGTTGCCCTGTGATTTCTCAGGAGTGGAAGCCACGCTCTTGTGACCCTGGTCATGTGATCACTAGCATTTCTCCCCTTAGGGTCTAGCAGGCGTGCCCAGGCATAGGACGACATGTTAAGTGTCCTGCCTGTTTGGGATTGTTAAAACTAGAAAGGCCAAGGGCCAGAAACTCTGTGTCTTTATTGAACACTGGTGATCTGCTAGGGAATAGTTGCTACTTTGAACATCCGATAGTTGCTTGCTGCAGGATAATTCCTCCTTGGCAGAGCCTATGGCTGCCTGCTGGGGGATATATGTGCTCCTGACTACACCCCTTAGCTACCTACTGGGGTGATTGTTGCTCCGGTGCTAGCCCTTAGACCAGTTAAGACCATAATGATTCCATACATCAAATTCACAGTCTACATAGATTACAGGTACTGTGAGCAGCACCATAGAAACTCTGACAACTCTTGGTAAACTAATAAATCTGAAAGGAACAACTCAAAACTTGTCTTCTAGTACTTGAACTCATAGCATGGCACCACATCTGATCCATAACCAAACCACGCATGAATCACATGACAGGCCTGTTATGAACCAGAGTCTGTAAATATCTGCCATACAATTGTTCTTGTACTGGCTGTATTCATTGCATGACACCACATGGGACCCATTCCCCATAAATGCATACACCTCTGTCCATACCATCTCTGTCCCATAAGTCTCAACTCTCCAGGTTAAACCCTACTGAATTTTTCATTGCTGTTTCAATGCCCCATCATCAATAATGGTGTCCCAGAATGTGTAGATCTATAATACAATGCTACAACAACAAGTAATTACGATACGGCACACACGCGTTACTGCATCCTCCCCATTCACCTCCAACTCACAGACACCAAGATTATCCATAACGGTAACATCTGCATCAATTAACAAGAACAACTTCCTCTAGACTATAAACAGCATGCAGCTAATCAGTATAGCAGTCTCTGATATTGTGGCTTAAGATACAACTAACCAAAATATGTACAGCTAGCACCATGCAGTAGTGTGCTACCTATCCGCAGAGCACTTCCGCACCTCTTCAGGGGTAGTGAATGCTGTATAAATTCACAATACAATGCAAAATTGTTCAGAAATTAACCCCTTAGGATCCATGCAGTCCAACATGAACCTTTTTTTCTCTGGAGCACAATAAGAACTGCCTCGCAACAGTGCAACAAATCTTTCTTGATAGAGTAGGAAACAAAATATCGGTATGTGTGACAGTGTGGGCCTCGTCCCACCTGAGGGATTCTGCCTCTTGCTACAAGATTGCTAAAAGCCATAAGCACAGTCGGATCACTGACAGAATATCGGAAACATAAACATTGTGTGAACAGAATATTGTGTCAAAAATATTGAGGACCAAAATATTGGGAAGGTAACTGCAAATAGGTAAGTATAGATTTACTATTCGTAACTCCAATCTATGTACCTTGAAGATATAATATATCGTCAAGGTACATATATGTGGAGTTATATATAGTAAAACTTTGCATTCCTACAGAAACTTCCCCTCACGATAGTTTTGTCCTAGATATTCTTGACACGATATTTTGTTGCACGGTATTTCTGTTTCCTCTATTCCGTCTAAACACCGCACAGTGATGTCTCTGTCCTCCTCTGTGGCCAGCCTGTGTTCTGCTGTCTCACACTGCTGAAAAAATTACTTCTCTCTATCTCCCTATTCCCATCCTACCGACAGAAGGTCTGTAGATTTCCAGCACCACAATGACACCAAGTACACATTCAACTCTCTCATACATTTAGCTAGGGTTCTGGAAACAAGCTCTTTGGCCTGTCTGGGAAAGAGTAGTGCAGGAGGATGGATTTCTTCATATTTGCCAAATGAGAAAGAGGGGGATGCCACCAAACCATGACGAAAACCCATACCACGCGCCATGACACTGTGCTTATCGTTTGGATAGAGAGATAAGTGCATCAGCTTCTGAAACCTAGTGGAAACACACACTAGCAGTAGAATTCTCACCCCTATTCCGAATAATAGGCCTGTCTTCAAGGATATAGACATTGCGGCAAACATTTCACTACTTACATTTTATAGGCAAGGTCGACAGTGGGTAAACTTGCCAGTTTCAAATGAAGTGGAAATTCTGATGCTCAGGCGTATATTTGGCAATGATGTACATCTTACTTTTTTTAAATATAATTATTTTAAAATATTCTGGAAAATTTTGAATGGCATGGAAAGGGGGAACAAGGTACATACTCCTGCACGGTACCCCTCAGTTAAACTAATACCATATTCCGAAGTGCTCTGTTTTACCATCAAAAATGCAAGCAAGCATTCAAATCATAGTTACAGCGTGTGACCAAACAATGTGAATTTGGTGATATTGCTTGTACGTTAAACTGTAATTATGTGTAATGCGGAAATGTGTAAATGAAAACACGGAGCGCCTCATTTATTAGAAATTGACGTAGGGCAACGCCGCAAGCCTTCTTGCTACGCTGCCCTACGACAATGTGAATGGGCAGGAATGCACCGAATTTATGAAATATTGTGCATTCCTGTCCTTTCCACCTGCGATGGCGCAAAATTTGCTGCCTAATCCCAATGTAGGTACCCTTACACCATAGTACAAGTGTGCCTCCGTTGTAGACAGTATTGCTTTTGTGCAGGAAGGGGCACCTTCCTGCACAAAAACAATCCTGAGAGGTGTTTTCCTCTTTCTATATGTGCTGCAGAATCCAGCACATATAGAAAGAGGAAAAAACTAGGGGAAATAAAAATATTTCTCCTCTTTACGCCTGCTCTGGGGAGGTGTAAGGTTTTGATGCGCCCCAGGTTTACATGATTAAGTAAATCGGGGGCAGCTTCAAAATCCATGGGTGTTGTGTGGGAAAACCCATAGCAACGCCCATGGCACTCCTCCCTGGCATGGAGTAAGGCAATGCAGCGGCCTGCACTGCTTTGTCTTACTCAATATCTAGGAGGCCATGCAAAGCCACGCAAAGTGGCTTTGCGTGGCCTCATAGATATGATCGAGAGGTTTGCGCCGCCGGAGCATAAAAAAAGTGACACTCCGGTGGAGCAAGCCTCTCATAAATAAGCCCCTACGTGTCCTTTGTGCTTGTGATGTTGCACTACCACATAGCAACCCCTCATCTGATCACTCTGTTTGAAGTAATTTGATTTCAACCAGACCCCCAAGCAATATCGTCCTATCTACACCACTCCAAATTTGATATGCTTCTGCATTCTGTGAAGGGCCGCTCTGACTGTTGGAGTTCGTTTCCTTTTATCTCAGACACATAAAGTAAAATAAACGTAACCTTGTGGCTAGACACACAATTGTTCATACATACTTGTACCCCTAGTGCAGCAAGGGCATTAATTAGGCGGGTGCAAAGTCAAACAAATCACAGGTCAGCGTTTTTTTGTAAAAAAACCTATTGCAGCTTTGTAGTACATGAAACAGTTTCCGCTTTTACAAAGAGTCTCACCTGCACCAGGTGCATACAGTGCTTAATTTATAAAAGAATAAGTGCCAGGGCCCAAATATTTTTTAAGAAGGCCACCAGCGCCACTGCTAGAAGTTGGGGTAGCTGAGAACCAAGGCTGTCTAGTCTTTATTTTACATCATGTCTCTTTCACCCACCAATATTGTCTTGCTGACCCTTTATTGCACTGTTGTAGGTTTCTATACATCCTTGCATTCTCCCTTTGCCACTATTTTTCCGTCTTTCTCTTTCATTTCCCCATTTGTGTTTTCTCTCTCTTGTTCTCGGTCAAAGTCTGATGATTGAAAAATAGTTCTCGGTCCCCAAGAAAGAGTGCCGGAGGGCCCCACCTGCAGCCGATACCTCAAACTAAGCACTGGATGCACCAAAGCTACAGCCCCCCACCCCCTCACACTCTTCCTCTGGTCTCTTGCTGTGTGTCCCTGCCTCTCTGCAATGCACTTGGACTCTGGCGTGTCTAGAGAAGGGGCCAAATGAGGCCTGTGCCCCAGTTCTATTTATCCTGGCCCGCTTTGGGCCCCAGGACCACAGCAGTTGTTTAATGTGCCAGGAGTTGGAACAGAAAAACAAACACCACCTTACCACACACATTAATTTTTTCAAATACCATTCAATACAAAGCAGTGTGCTTTACCTATATTTGTGCGTGTATGTGGCTATATATTTATATAAAGTTATGTGTATATAAACACACACATACAAAGTCAGATCATATTAGGTCAGAGTTTCAACAGGAAAGCCATTTTGTGCTTCTTTAATAACTTTGGTGCCATAAGAACCTGGCATAGAAAGACACAGTGAGAAGCAATGCCAAGTCAAAGAGCACACCTTGGCCAATCCCGTTTGAAAAAACAATTAACTATTATGTCCAAAATTAGATTCCCTTTGGATGTCACATTCAACACATTCTCACGCCTGCATACAATTTCAAACCAATATTCTTCATTAAACTCAATCTCGATTTCCCTTTTGGTACTATGCAATAAGATATATATTATTATAGCAAAAACATAGAGCACGCAGAAATCCGGGTGGATACCGTAAGAGAGTCCAATGAGTGAAAACGAGTAAAGAAAATATCGGGGAGAATATGGAATTTAATCGGCAGCACGATTGTGCAGTAAGAGGACCCATTGAGGTGTACTCTTGGTGCTTTTACCGATAAAAGGAAACAGCTACCATTGCGCATAACGATGACCACATCTTAATACATAGGTGATATAACGCAGATTCTATACTTGGTGAACTGAATGAGACCTCAGAAGACCAATTAAATATAAGGAAGACGAGGTTGATATTATAAATGGTCACTTCTTAGAGCAAGGGGTATCGACCTTAGTGATTGTCAATTGATTTAGTACAAAGAGAGAAATAAGTCGGGTCTTGATAAAGGTGGTCCACATCGGGCTGATACACCGAAACGCGTCGACGCTTCAAAAATCCTAAATCTGGTGGACATATTGGCATGGTTGAAAGAAATAAGGAAACAATTCCCTAAACACATGCCTGTTTTGATCTTTTTAACCGATTAGTTAACGAACAATAAGTATAAGTTGATTGTCATATATGTGTTTCTCTCTCTTTTTCTCCTTCTTTTCCCATCTTTTTTCCCCTTTTTTAGGGATTAGCTATGCTAGAGCGGATTTGCTGTTTATGAATTTTAGTGTTTTTTTAAATAAAAAAAACCTTTTTTTTGATTGAGTATAGTTTTGATATGTTTAGCCTTTTTAAAAATTAATGAAATTTTAATGTACAATAATTTTGCTGGTCATATTTATTTCAATAAAAAACTGTTTTTTAATATCATAAAATATATCTTATTGCATGGTACCATAAGTGATATTGAGGTTAATGAAGAATATTTGTTTGAAATTGTATGCAGAGGTGTGAATGTGTTGAATGTGACTTATCCAAAGGGAATCTAATTTTGGACATCATAGTTCATGCAGAGCCCTGTCCTTTTGGTGTGAGGGTCCTCTCTCTTTGTGGTTTAATGAAAAAACAATGAACCACAAAGTTTACTGTTGTTCCTGTGCCGGACTTTGAACAAAAGACATTGGCAGTCATTCATGGTCATTTCTGGTGGGGAACTGTTGTACTTTGCGTTTTCCTTTCATGCATACCTTGGGAATCTTGTGGCCATCATTGTTGTTATGCTCTTCTGCACAGCTTGATTGTTAGTCAGGTCCAGACTGTGTTTTCGTGGGTAGCACTGCAGCACGTGGGTAGTACCGCTTTATTAATCTTTTTGTGTTTCTTATAGTGGGCCTCTGCTCATGAAGGGCTACTGCTTCTTTTAATTGATGGTTCAATTATTTTTTTAAAGCAATACTATACCAAAAGGTGCCAGTGCGCTGATCATACAACATGGTGAGATGTAATGGGATGCTTGAAGGAACTAGCCGCTAAGCCCCTAAACTCTCTGTCAGCTCTCACTGAGAGGGAATTTTGCTTAACCTGGGTTGCAAAACTGTGCTCATCGATGCTAGTTAGTTTTACCAAGGCTGTGGTTCAATGTTTTTTTCCCCAAACAGGCTTGGCCAATGTATGCTATTTGACTTGGCATTGCTTCTCACTGTGTCTTTCTATGCCAGGTTCTTCTCTGATTGCAACTACTAAATCACTTTTAAGTTAAAGTTTTCACCAGCATTTGTGGCTATATACATTCCAGATAAAGCGAGATAAGGGAATTTAAAATTACAAAAAACATCATACTACCGACACATTGGTACTGAAATTTGAAGTGTAGTATAAACAAATGCAGTGTGAAAGAGAAAGATGTTAACACAACATGCTTACAAGCTTTCAAGTACCATTTGTTACTCAAAGGACTATTGAGAAAGATACAGACGTTAAAAATGTAGCTTAATAAGTCCATTTTATGACCAGAACTTGCCCAACATGTATACAATAGTTGCAAATAACATGGCTTCCTGTATTAAGAGGAAAAATATAAAGTACTGGGGCTGGGCTTCATTTTCGACTTTGGGTCCAATTACAATTCAGCCAGAGTTGTGTGCCAGTGTGGGATACCAGCCTGCCTAATCACAACTGGTCAGGTATTCCTGCAGCCAGATTTTTCTGGATGTGGAAAAACAGTGCACAATTTTTACTGGCCAGAAATTGTGCCTGGTAAAATCGCATGGAAAGCTTCCCCTTCCAGTCCACAGCATGCCCTGTCCCCTGACACCACTGCTATGTTATTTCCGACCACACGGAATATTCGTACATAAATCCAGTTCACTCGGAATCAGGGCAATTGCAGCATATTAGTGTAGTGTATTAACACTATGAATCATTAACACACTTGGTATCAGAGGGGATCTGAGAAAGCCAGAGGGTACGGATCCCTCGGAAAAAACAATCCTAATCTCACAAAAGACCATCTGCCTATCTGTGAACAGGAGGAGAAGGAAGATAGAATCTGTGTAATGTATGAGGAAAATATGGACGGAGACATTTCCCTCAGGACAAGAACCCTCACTCACCGTTAGGTGACATGCTTCATCATATGGGTTTCCTCCTCACACCGTGGTGTGGGCTACAACTCCCCGAGGGGAGGAGCTGAGGTGTTTTCTCAAAAGATGGGCGTAAGAGAATACAGGTGAATGAGGGGCAGAGTGCAGAGAAAGTTAGTGAGTGATTTTAAAATGTCTCTCTGGATCCACTGAATATTTATTAGGTGGTCACAGGGACATGATTAAAAAGTGAGAGGGCTAGGATTCAACAAATATATCCCTAGTTCAAGGTCAACATGTTTCTGCCATTTGTTGGTCCCCTAAGGAGATCCGGAGGCATTCGTCAGGACCTTAACTAAATAGTCACTCTGCATATGTGATAAAGAAAGTAAATATACTGGCCACCACTGGAGCTGGGCGGTCAGTTGTTCAACGACCCTCTTCCCTTCAGAGGGGTTCGTTTACTGTGAAAAAATGATAGTGTTAATACAAATGCAACCAAGTTCAGTTGTTGTGAAACATTACACATTGTGTACTCTATTTTACTGTGTACAGTAGTGCTTACCTATGGTGCAATATTTCAAGCTCACTCTCCGTGCTCTTGTACCGTCTCGTGGTGCCCAACTGAAAGGATCATAGAGCATTCTGTCTAATGACATGCAAACTTAATATATATATGTTGTTCCAAGAGTATGCTAAGGGGGGAACAAACGGGCAATGCTGTTTAGTCTTTTGTGGGGGACATGATTCAGTGTTAAGTCTCCTTGAGACTGTGCAGTATGCTGGCGCTTCTATTTTATGCGTCTATCATCCTATGTACAGTGTTATTCAAACCCCACCTTTGGGGGTACGTGTATCCTGGCAGTTCCTGTCAACCCCAAGGCCACCTGATGGTATCACTCTCTAGTGCATCATCGCCCAGTCAGACCCAGCTCATGAAGCATGCTTGTCGGTGCTCCTAGGGGAGAGCTACCAATGTGAGAAGGGCTCGGTCCCAAACCTGCTCAGAGAAACAAGGCGGATGGAGCATTGTCCAGTTAGGGACCCGCTGCGTACAACGGCGGTGTGCTCATTGATTATAAAGCGCGACCAGCCTGTATGCGTGTGTGGCAGGTACAGCGGAGGCCAAGTAGTGGTGGGTAATGTGTGCGGTTACCAATCCTTGTCCTAGTGCGCCTGGATGGCGCGGGGAGGACGATCAAGGGAGCGGGTAGACAAAGTCCAATTAGGGGCCCGCTGCGTGCAACGGCGGTGTGCTTTTTGTGTAAAAAAGCATGACCAGCCTGTGTGCTAAGCCATCTCACAGAGCGTGTGTGGAGGGTTCAGGGGAGGCCAAGTGGTGGGGGGTAATGTGTGTGGTTACCAATCTTCGTCCTCAAATGCCTAAATAGCGCGGATCCTGGACGGAGGCGTAGCTTGTCTACGGCTCCCAAGCGGGGGCCAAAGCTGCTCGTAATAGTCTAAGTAATGAACGGGGAATCATGGCTTACTTCGTTACTGTGGTGCACCCAACCCTCTGAGACATCCGGCGAGAGTGGCGAAGCCGCTGCCTGCACTGATGTTAAAACGTTGTGGCGACCAGCACGTACGGGAACGTGCGTGCTGATGGCGTGCCACTAACGCTCATCGCGCCTACTGGGAGGGCAGTACGCAAAACCAAGGAGTATGGGAAGGGGGAGGGGTTTTGGCACCCATGGGGGCAGCCAATCAGGAGCATCGCTGCCCAGGATGGTATCCGCATATCTGGAGAGTGAAGCTCAATGTAGTCAGGCATGTTGTCGAGCCTGGCATTGGGTGTGGAGCCTACACCAACTGGTGACCATGGTCAGCTACAGAGCTAAAAATGCTCAGAAAAAGGGGGGCTCAGAATAACGGTGCTCAGGATGCACCCGCTGGTGCTAAGTCCGGTCAGGAGAGTTGGATAAAGATATAGATCTACTGTGCTGGTGTATCCTAAAGGGTGGGATAAGGGTGGATACCCACGAAGCCCCAGATGATAACCTGAGCTGTCATGGTGGATGAAGGGATGCATGCACGCCTGGGTCCCGTCTGTAGCTACTATGCACCTCAAGCGCCCGTCCTGCCTGCGGACTGAAGTCAGAGAATGTCTACTTATCTGGATAGACTCGTCCAGGGAATCTCATCGTTAAGACCCCTGCTGTCACATTTCAATCTAAACACCCATCGCTGTTCTCTGTGAAAGAGTACTCTTTCTAGTGGGCCATATTCCCGGTGTGGTTGGGTTTGTCTAATACACAAGCCAGAAGATGTCATTGGCTGTGTGGCCCTGGTCTAGAAAATGTCTAGTCAACTTCGTGTTTGTCTTCTTACATCTGATAGAACTGCGGTGCTCAGTAATTCTTGTTTTTATTTTTCGTGTTGTCATGCCTACATAATTAGGTTGCAGGGACATTTCAAGTGATAGATGACTCCCTCCGTGTTGCAGTTTGTGTATTTGTTCAGTGTCCAGGGTGTTTGTAGGCCTACATCTATCTCCTGTGCAGGTCTTGTGTATGGACAAACTGCACATGATCCACAAGGAAAGTGTCCTGTTACTGAGGGTAGGCACCACCGGAGTTGTAATGTGGGTTTCTTTGTTGGTGTCCGTGGTCTCGTTTGTACCACTATGTCTCTTATGTTTTTACTTCTTTTGAATGCAAAGAGGGGTTTGGGAAGTGACCTAATCCCTACATTCAGAATCAGCCAGTTTTTCTCGATCACCTTCTTGATTGTGTCTGTCAGGTGACTGTAAGTGGTCACACAAACTAGTCTATCTGACGGTGGTTTAGTGTCGGTTTCCAGCATGGCTGATCTGTTGTTGTTTCAAGCTCTTTTGGCTGCTTTCCTAATCAGATAAGGGGGATACGATCTTTGTAGCAAACTGTTGCTGAGTTTAGTTGCATGGGCCTTAAATTTCTCCAATTCAGTACAATTTCTTCTTAACCTAAGGAATTGTCCTGCAGGTAGGTTGTTTCTCAGGGCACATGGGTGATAGCTGTTCTAGCACAGTAACAAGTTCCGTGACATGGGTTTCCTGTACAGTTCGGAACATAGGGCTCCATCTTTGGGGTACAGTAGCAGGTCTAAGAAAGGTAACGTAGTTTTGCTGTACTCACAGGTAAACTTTAAGTTCCTATTCCTCGTGTTGAGCCAATCGGAAAAACTCAGGATGGATTCTAGGTCGCCTTCCCAGATGACCAGAATATCGTCAATGTACGTCTTCCATATGGTTATATTCTGTTTATACAGATTCTCAGGAGGGTAGGTATGAGTGGTTTCAAAATGGTGCATGTACAGATTCCATAAACTATAGCTACACGGAGAAGGGGAACTTCTCCTGAGCTGTAAGGGCGGAGAGGGAATTCCTGGTGGGGATACGTCCTCTACTAAATCGGGCTTATAAACGCAGTCTATAAGCTCAAAGAATGAAATGGGAAAAATTGATGGAAACCTTTCAGTTGTTACCCACTAAGTTGTGGGAAAGGAAGCAATTCCTTTTGTTAATATAACCCTCACACACTCTAGTAGTGTCATGCTTCATCATCAGGTTCACCCTGACTCCTAAAAGTCAGGGTGGGCTCAACCATGTTTCAGGGAGCACTTAGAAAGAGATGGCCAGGGGGTATAAAGATTAAAAATCCCGGTATCCCTTTATTAGTGGAACTGCAGGGGATATTAAAATATAAAAGGAAAATATGCGGGTCACACGGAGTTTTATGGTCCTATGACCCTAGTGCCAACATGTTTCAGTCCGAAAAAGATGGTCTACTCAGGTCCCGGACTTTCATCAGGGCAAAAATGTCCTCCCTGGTTGTTATAGTAACAGGATATTACCTATCTACACATATATGTATACAAGGGCAGATAGCTTCTCCTTTGTAAAAATAAAAATAAACCGAACCAGACAACTTATCTTGTTCTCCTGTAGGTTTTTGTTACTCCATCTGTGAAAGAAACAAGAAGACAGGAAAGACAATCGAAAGGATTCTTTGCATTTCAAAACTTCCCATTTGTGATGTGCTTATTACACCCATGCTTGTCAAACAGGGAGGGTGTGTAGGAGCCATCACACTTCATACCTATTTGGTACGTAATCATGATTCACAATCCTGCCAGAGCACTTTGCCCCGTATAATATCCGGTGAAGTGGCGATATGAATCGCATTCTGCCACTAATCCAAAAAACAGTGAAAGCGTAATCGGTTGGAATATGCCTCCCTACCGCATCCGTGTCACTCACATCACATACCACACTTATGCCATCATTCGCCGAAGTATTACCACAGTCATATTAATCACTTGTTAATGTCCCCCTTACCCCAATCTGGGAGAGTGCGAAATTCACAAGGGATCGCAGCATTGCAGGGGGTAGCCCTTTAGTCGCACTCTGATGTAGGTCCAGCGAAGGCAAAAAGGAGGTAAAATCTAGGGAAACAAAAGAGAGCCGCTCGTGTTTTTAGATAATCGTAACGGCTGTCTGAGCAATTTCATACCTGCATGGTGAGTTCAATGCGGTCCGTTGTACCGTATACTTACTACGCCAAGGGTCCTGCCCCGTAGTCCACCTACTTGGTCTGCGTCCCCGGGCTTGTGCATTGTTCCCAGATCGCCCTCGCTATTAGTAACCGGCGTCTGGAAGCTGTTCCGGGTGAACCGGGAGCTAGGCCCCGCCCTTGGTGCGCGTAACCGCGCTACGTGCCGTCATACCATGTGACCGCATAGAACTACTCAGATCTTTCATCCAAGAGTGTTTTGATGGTCAATAAGGTGTCATCCTGAGGGATATTCGTATATAAAGACTCCACATCAAAAGAAGCTAGATAGTGGATATTCGGGGCGAAAGGAATCTCCGTGATGACATTCAGTACATGTTTAATATCTTGTGGATATGACGGCATCTTGGTTACAAAAGGACGTAAGACCCAGTCCATGAATTATGAGAGGGGCTCTAGTACAGAGCCAATGTCCGACACTATGGGCCTCCCTGGCGGAGGTCTAGCAGGTCTATGAATGCCAGGACCCATTGGTTCTGGGCGGACTCAATGAGAGAATTATGTAACCGTTTGGGGAGGTGTTAAGGTGTGTTTATTAACAGTTAGGAGATATTGAGAAGTTCAGTTGAATGTTGTACGCTGATGAATAAAGATGTGATGTACGAGCTCCATGTGTGGCATGTTTCATTTTGCATGCTCCCAGGCTGGGGAGGACGCTACAATTAGCGTGTAGCCTAAACCACATTAAATGATGATAGAGATAGATAGATGATAGATACATTAAGGGATGTGGGCAAACTGTAGTTTCTTCAGGTCCTGACAACAGACCACTCTCACCCAACACTGCCTTTGAACCATGCCTGGACACTGCTCTGGGGAGTAATCACTTTACTTTTGTATCTTCAAAGGAGGTCCTGGTGTTTTGTTCACAAGTTTATGGCATTTGTTCTTAAGAAAAATGCAATATTATATCTCTGCTTCCGGTCTCCCAAAATGAGCGCCACCAGCTGAAACTACCACCACAAATAAAATTACACCTTTTAGTTCGAATTTCTTAGGCCCTGTGAGAGGGGCTAAAGAACCCTTGAGAAGCTTGAGCAGGTTCGGAAGGCCAGCGAGAGTACGGAATCATTTTATATTTTTCTCCACGAACTTGAAATCTCCTTCAAAATGTTTTCTTGGGAAGCATTCGGCTTTCGGTCAAACGCACAGATGTCTCATTGCTCATATTCTACCTATTTCTGTCGGTAAGGCCAATGGCTTAGAATTTTCTAGCTATTTGATGTATTTATTATATGTATCATATCTTTTGCTGCACCAAAGATCTCTGTGGGCTTGGCAAACGTTTAAGAAAAGTGACTGTATTCCGCGTGAAAAGGACAAAGAAAAAGTAGACAATTCTGAACAGTTTTTAGAAAAATCTCTGTTAACATTGGAAATATTTAACCAGGAAGGCTGTAATTCTAGGGGTCAGGACAAAAGTTACATAGGCAATATGAATCTAAATTGGTTTATTTGTTCACTGAACAGTCCTTTCTCCTTGCAATATCATGTATATCCACTAGATGACACTGTAGCCTCCAAATTAAAAAAGCCGCATATGAACGACTTTGAAATGACTCCTTTTGGAATGTTTTTAAAAAAAGGTTCTGTACATTTTACTGGTGAGAAAGCATGAGCTTCTGTTATCAGGATAGCTGCTATACTTATAAAGGGGCAGTGAAGCACTTCTCGGAAGCTTGCTAGACTTTAAATATTTTAACAGGCTATCATAAGTTAAAACCAGCATTAAGCTAAGCGAATAGGTCTGGGTTACATTGTGAGTCAGGATAAATACATTTAAAAAAGAAAAACCTGCTGCAATGAAACAAAAATCTGAATATTTTCTGTACACAAATATCGATGAGATATGAATTTAGGGGTCATTTAGAGTTTGACAGACAGGTACTCCACGACAAATGTTGTGGAATACCCTGCCTGCAAAACTGACTTTTCTCCCGCTCTATTTAGAGTCAAGTTTTTGTCAGCGGTGCCCCTTCTGTCTCCACCAGCAGAAACCTTACACCGACTGCTGGGTGGACTTGGGGCCGTTGGTGTAAGTACATCGGCCCATATCCCCTATTTAGAGTGGACAGTCTGGGGCCATATTACACAAGTGCTCCGGGGGCGCAACGGGCATTTGCGCCCACTTTCAGTGCCCCCGGGGCACTTTGGTGTTTCAGAAAAGGCTGCAAATGCTTGTGTGACCCCTTCTTTAATACAGATAGCGCTGGCGCACATATAGCGCCAGCGCTATCATTAGAGAGTGTTCCCTCATTTGCATGGGGGCGTGGCCACATGCAAATGGTGGAATCTCTTTGTCTTTGCCCCCGCGCGAGTTCCTGACATGGGCGCAGAGGCAAACATGCCTTTAGTAGGCACATTGAAAGTACGCCACAAAAAGGTGGCGCACTTTCAGTGTGCCTTATAAATGCAGCGCTCCCATGGACACCCCCAACCAGACATCACCTTGCAGGCCCTCACTGCACCCACCTGCAAGGGGGATCTCTAATCCCTTTTAAAAATGCAGGCGGGTTGCCGCCTGCACAGAGAAACACAGAGCAGCTTTAAAACAGCTCCTCCGTATTTCTGTTTAGCACGCGAGTTCGTGGCTGCCCCTGATAGCGCTGGCTACATCATTGTGCTTTTTTTCTCATTGGGCAACACAAACAATGGGAGGGTGGCGGGTGGGAGGTAAGAGGCAACACGGACAACAGGAGTGTGAGAGATGTGTGTGGGAAGAGGCAATCAAGATAACAGGTGGGTGGGGGTGCGAGGGAACAGCCAATACAGACAACGGGAGGGTGGGAGGGCAAAATCAACATGGGCAACGGGGGTAGGGGTGGAAGGGAAAAAACAACACTGTCAGGGGGGATTCGGGTGGGGAATGAGGAATCACAGACAAGAGGGGGTGGGGATAAAATGACTGTGCTAGCTAGAAAGAAAAACAGTACCTCAAAAACAGCAGTGGAACGACCCTAATCAAGATGATGTAATCAGTACTTGGCCATGCTCCAGACGAAAGAAGAGGAAGTGAAGCCAGCACATGTTGCCCAATTAGGAGGCAGCAAATGAGAGTGACAATGAAGTCCACAGATGGTAAGCAATGGGCGGGCTCCAAGCTCCTTCTAGCAAACAATCTATCTTGCAAGAGAAAGAGCATGTTCTAGCAGCGCATGTGGTGTCACAGTCGAGACCTAAAAATGAACCACAGATCCTGGAACAAAACTTCGTGGGTGTCGGGGTTATTAGTTTTTTTGTTTTACAGAAACAAACTCCTTCTTTGGGAGTTTGTTTTTGTAAAACAAGAAAATTTGCTGAGCATCTGCATGAAACATGGCGGCTGCTCAGGAAATCTTTAGTGCCTTTAGAGCAACCAGAATTGTGGCAGAGATCTCTAAATATGACTGGCTGTAAAATGTCAGGGTGGTGGAGGTAATAGCCTCCATCACCCTGGTGGACGGGGGGCCTGCCAACCAAACTCTAAATGAGGTTGTTAATGTTTGATTATGTATTTTTGAGATGTACAATAGTGCCTCATGAATTGCAATTGAAGTGCTACATTGGAGCCTGAAGGAAACATCGAACAGCTAATAGCATGAGATAAGAGAATAATTCAAAGCTTTCTTAATGTATATTTCGAAGTATTGGTAACAATACACTTTTCAGACATATGTGCCATCAAGCCAGACCTAAAAAGATGAATGCCAGCTCTTCTTAGCTGAGTTTCAATCTTTTTAGCAGGACACTACCAACACTCAGCATGGCTATCCTGCTTTGAATGGGGCAGTACCAACACCTATCAAAAGAACTGTCATATTTTCAAATGGACAGTACTAGAATTTCCCAGAAGGGGTGTTCTAATTTTAATGGGTTTAAATAAGCAGTTCTTAGAACAAGTGTTATACCTTCCATGGGAAAGTAACAGAGTGCCTCACTCTGGCTATTCTGCTTTTAATGGACAGCACCATCACTTCTTAGCAGGGCAATTCTGCTATAAAGGGGCGCAATTTGTTGGCTATTCTTAACAGAGAAAGAATAGAGTGTCCCAGCACAGATCCGCTATATTTAATGGGGAAGTGCTAGTAGTTCTCAACAAGGTACTTTTTATTTAACTGGAAAGTGAAGGCATAACAGGGGAGGCTCCTCCGCTAAGGCGGAGGAGCTTCGCCCCACTGCTCTGTGAGCAGCTGAAAACTGAAAAATAAAATGATAATAACTCAGCGTTATTATCATTTCATTTTTCCATTCCTGGCTGGCTGGTTAGGGGCGGGTCAGGGCTGGACGTCACAGGAACTTGGGAAGGAGTGGTGGCACTCTTATCTGCGCATGGCGGTTTGCCCGGCTGTCTCGGGCCGAACAAACAGTCATGCGTAGTTTGCATGTTCTCCACAGGCTGTAATACACAGCCTGGGTGGAGAACATGCCCAGACTCCCAGTCGCTGGCTGAGCACCAAACCACGGCGCTCAGACCAATCACAGCGCTTCTGTAACACAGCGTTCTTATTGGCTAGGGGATTCTGGGAGCTTCCTGGTTCTTGCTTCCATCCTGCTCCTGGACTCCACCGAAGAGCCGAAGAGGACAGAGAGGAAGCGGCTGGCGTGCAGGTAAGTGGGGTTTTTCCTTTTTTTTTTTCTTTTACCCCCTTCTTCCCCACCCTGCCACACCTGTTACGTAGCGGCCACCACTGACTCTTAATGAGGATGCTCTTGTTTTAATGAAGCAGTTCCAGCACATCGCAGAAAAGCTGTGCTGTATTTAACAGGGACGGAAGGACATTTCTTGCAGGGAAACCAGCAATGTCCCACAGTAAGCACCTGCAATTTTAGATTTCCATGTTAAACACTAACTCAAACCATTGCCCAAGCATTGTATAGTAATACTCTGAATCTAAGCACATAACTTCTGCCCCCACCTCTCCCGCTACCCAAACATCCAATATATAAACGGACCTGCATTCCAGCTCAAGCTCTAGTAAAACCCACAAGACGCTCTGCAAAGTCCTCATGGGGAGGAAGGGGTTGTGTTCCATGTGGGACACAGAATTAATTAAGTTATATAAAGAGACCACATCTTTGCACCAACCTTGTTTTTATTTGGGTTTTTGAGCTTATAGCTTAGTTCCTCCATGGACTCTGAGGGGCATATTTACAAGCCCCCAACGCCACCAGAGCGTCACTTTTTCTGACTCTCCGGTGGCGTTGCGCCATTCCCCATATTTAAAAGGTAGCGCTAAGCAACTTTACGTGGCTTAACGCCACCTTGTAAATATGCCCCTTTCTGCCGTAGTCTGCTGCGGCAAAGGCGCAGGCAATGGGTGTTGCAGTGGTCGTTCCACCGTAACACCCATTGCTTTTTGACGCTGCCCCTGATTTACAAGGCTAGGGCAGCACCAAACACCAAGGCCAGGTAATACCTGGTCTTAGAATGGCGATACGAGGAGAAATTATTAATTTCTCCTCGTTTTTTGCTCTTTCTATGTGTGCTGCATTTTGCAGCACACATAGAAAGAGCAAATTGCCATTAATGATTGTTTATGTGCAGGAAGGTATCCCTTCCTGCACATAAACAATTGCCCCTGCAGCGCAGGCACCCTTGCAACATGGTGCAAGGGTGCCTGCTCTGGCGCTAGGAAGCTTTTGTAGCGCCAGGGAAAACGCAGGGGTGTGCTTTATTTTTGTAAATATGGTGCATCCCTGCATTTTGAAAATGTTGGAGCACGGCACTTCCAAATTTGGTGTAACATCGCGCTCTGGCATTTTCTTGTAAATGTGTGACATTTTTAGAACGCAGGATACGGCGCACCACCTGCGTTTCCCCTAGCGCTAAAAAACCTGCCTAGCGCCAGCGCAGGCACCCTGCCGCCATGTTGTATACCCCAAAGTGGAAGATGTTTTGGGTCAGTTCTTGGACATTGGTTCTCTCATTTAACTGAGCCTTTCTGGGCTGTCACTTGCATTGGCTCAGAGGCATATCGTGAGTCAGTCTTCTTGATCTGTTCCACTTCCTTGTTGTCAGATAAAGGGGCATGTCTTCTTCTGTCCACGTATTGTTTCATGTTCTCTTCGGTTTGCTGATTCTTACTGTACTCTGCTTATTTTTAATGGTCATCTCTGTTCTTGGTGCCACCTAGCTGTGTAGCCGAGTGTGAATCTCTTGCCCCTAACATCAGTGTTGCAGAACATTGTCTAGTGGTGCTGTGTGGAATATTGAGATAGACTTGATGAATTGTGTTGAGGGTATTTTGAACAGGCATGTGATTTAGTTTGGCATGTTGAAATGCTCGTCCATTCCATTCACTTGAGGCCATGTGGATGTGACCCGCCGGTGTGATATTCAAGAGTGTGGTGAAGGGAGTGAACTCTTGTATGTTGAACAGGGCCCACCTCACAATAGGAGAGGTGTGTTTTCAGTTTCTCTCAGAAATCCAGTTGACCAGTTTGCCTTGGTGCAAACAATGTTGGGCACTTTTCTGTTAATGTTTTTGTGGGTGAGACAGAGGGCCTTGATTTTGACTTGGGTAACCACAGACTGTCATTATATATATCTTGTCAATATGAATGATTAGAGCAGCTGTTCTTAATCTAGTATCATTTTGATGGCTTCAGGAATTCCTCAAGTTGCAAAGATTTCATCCAGAGAAGGTATGACTGCTTTTGCACTGGCTGAAGAAAATGACTTCGTCAATGGAAACTGGGAATATTCACCAATTTGGCAAGTATTTATTTGTTGGATTACAACCAGCCAAATTTTGCCACACCCTTTATGGAATTGGTGATGTGTACAGTGGGGGTGAGCATATACTCTGGCTATTTGCAGCGGCGGCTGCAACCCCGTGAGAGGTGGGGCAGGCAAAGTATGAGACGATGGGTGGGTGCAATCATGCGTGGTCAATCTATCAATGAGCACTGTCACCACTAGGGGTATCTAGGCATTGTGGATGTGATGTCACTGTCAGAGGTCAAGGTCAGAAACTAGCAGAAAGAGAAAAAATCAAAGTCAGAAACATGCAGAAAGAGGACAAATAATGGGAAGAAACAAGCAGAAAAAAGGCAAAATAAAGGTCAGAAACAAGCAGAAAGAGGAAAGATGAAGGTCAGAAATGAAAAGAAAGAGGCAAAATAATGAACAGAATGAGCAGAGAGAGTATTTACCCACTCCGCTGGCTCGCCTCCTCCGGTCCTCTGCTTCAGTTCCCCTGCGCTGGAAACTTGAAGCAGCTGAATTCTCTGCACCAATTCGGACGCTGCTCTCATGCTGCTGATACTGATCAGCAACATGAGAGCAGCACCAGGATTGGCTGGAGCGGGCTGCCCCGACACTCCTACAGGCACTGCGCATGTCAGGCTGGCCATCACAAGACAGTCGGCTGAAGTGACATGCTCAGTGTAAACTGTTGGAGTGACCACCACTCCCCTGTTGCCAGTCAGCAGCAGTGGCTCCGCCCCCAAACACCGTCTCGGGCTGGGAAAAGGGAAAAATAAAATGGTAATGAATTCAATTTATTACCATTTTATTTTTCACCTTTGGGCGCTGGCAGCAGGGGGGCGACACTCCTCTGCCCTAAAGAAGCGGCCGGCGTTGACTATTTGGCATTGCTAGCAAGTACTTAGAGCCTGATTCACAAGCTGCACTTTTAGGAAATGTTCACTTTTGAGTAAGTTTACTACATTTTGGTATTCACAAACTGCACTTTTGTAGTAACTTACGTTTTTGTAGTAAGTCCAGAACTATACATGGCCAGTCACTTGTACTGTAGCCTCCATTATTTTCTATGGGAGGGCATTGCAGTTCCAGTGGTTGGCCATGTGTAGTGCTGGATTTACTATTGTTTTATTTTTTTTGTAGTAACTTATACTCAGAGTTTGTGAATATCCGAGAGTAGTAATCTTACTCAAAAGTGTAAACTTACTCAAAAATGTAGGCTACCTTTGTGAATCAGGCCTGTAGTGTCACTTCCACTAATTGGTCTAGGTTGGGAAATCACACCCTCTATAACAGTGCTTGCTCGGTGACCATGTTGCCTTTTTGACCTTCATGTACTAGAGCCAGATTAACAATTTGTTCCTTAGCACGGCTCAGATCACAAGTCTTTTATCTCAGAATATATGACCACGCTCGGAGATTGAGAGTTCATTGTTAATATACCGGATGCGTTGTGTTAATGTTTGTCAACATATATTGGTGCATCATCTAGGTGTTGCCACGTGTGGTTTAGCATGGTTGATGGCAAATGTAATATATTCCTCTGCTGTAGATCTCCTGATCTTTCTAGATAGTGATTGGTGTTTAGACAAGCAGTCAGTTGCGATATTGTCTTTTCTTAGTTTGCAGATTATTGAGTAAGTGTACCTTTGTAGTCAAAGTCCCCACCTCTCAATGCAAGGTGGCATCTTGGCTTTGATGTTTCCAAAGATTGCTATGAGCCCCTGGAATTATGACTAAAGGCTTTCAATACACAAAGACGTGGCAATGTTCACATGCCCAGACACTGCCAGGCTCTCATTTTCTGGTTGAGAATGCTTTTTCAAACTCTGTGAGAGTCTAGCTGGCAAATGACACCACATGTCTCTGATCCTTTCCTGTCTTGTGTTGTGCCAGGGTAGCCTCCTGCCCTGCGAGTCTGGCATTGACTGTGAATTCAGCTGCCCACCTTGCCCATCCCTTAACACACCCCTGTGCCTGCCAACACAAAGGCAAACTTTCCCTTCTGTGTTCCTAATAGGGACAACCATGAGTGGAGAGGCCCATTGTGTAGGTTCACTCAATTCCTCTATGATGTCAACAGCAAGTAGTTTTTCATGTTTATTTTCTATTGCATTTTGTTTAATGAAATGGCATTAGCCTGTGGTGTTGAGCTATAGGTTGTGTGGCCTCATTGTGTTGTTGGGCTTCACAGTCTTTCCCAGCCCAGTGAATAGTTTGGGGTATTGCCTTACTAATGGTGGGCCTTCATCCACCTTATACAAAATGGTAACCAGATTGAGTTTTCAGATGCCTCTCCAACCATTACATAAATGAGGGCCTCTACCATATTATACTTATATGTTAATGTCTTAAATTTTCTCAAACATTTCAAAGGTTTTATAGTCATCTAAGTGTAGACACTCACCTCTGCTTTCTCTAGTCGGGGTCTGGGCTTCATTCGTCGTTATTGGTTCACAGATAGAATATCGATGCTAAAAACATCGATGTAAAAAATATTGAAAAAAATATATAGAATGCAAAAATATCAACTCCCTATACTTGAACAGGTAAGTACAAAAATATCAAAGTTAAAAATATAGACGTAAAAGATATCGATTTAAAAATAAAAATAAAATAATATATATTAAATATATAAAATATTAATATTATCTTTAACAAAATAAATTACATTTAATATACATTTTAACTAAATATAAAAAATAAACTTAATTTTAAAAAACAAACACGCAAACATGATAATTTATACATATTCATATATTTACTTTAAAATAATTTATTAACTATTATCTTTATTTAATTTTTAAACTTTTAAACTATATAAAAATAAAATATATACATATATTAATAAGTAAAATTAAAAAAATTCTATAATTAATTAAAACATTAAGGGGTCGATTACGATGTCGGGCGGATCGCCACCGCCCGCATGGCGGTGGCGATCCTCCCGCCATTTTCGTCCGTCCGCCACCAACTCCCCCCGCCATATTACCATGGCGGAGGGGACCCCGGCGGACGGAAAGACCGTCCGCATGTTTTCCGCCTGGCCGATCAGTCGACCGGGCGGAAAAGGGATTAATATGGTGACGGTGTCTGCAAGACACCGCCATCCACATTATGATGCCGGCGGTGATGAGCCTTTCCATGGCGGCGTCGCCGCCATGGAAAGGCTCGCGGTCCCTGACATTGGGGGCCCGTAGCGGGCCCCCAGGTATTTTGGGGGGTGGGGGGTGCACATGGGGGGTACCTATGGTACACCCCTGCATTTGCATATACAACATGGCAGGCACCGCACGGTGCCTGTCACGTTGTGCATACAGATGCACAACATGCATTTCCAGCACTGTGGCGGGCGGTGTTGTGAGCACCGCCCGCCACAATGCTGGAAATAGGGGATGCCACCGCCACCGTGGCGGTGGCATCCTAATCACATGTGCGGGACCGCCGCACACATAGCGGGCGGTCCCATTTACCGGGGCGATGGCGGGCGGACAAAGTCCGCCCGCCATCATAATCGGCCCCTAAACTATTAAAAAAAATTACAACGTACATTTCGCAATACAATAGATACAACAGTAGGGAAAATGTTGGATAGCGAAATAATTAAATTTACTATTCCAACTCCAGTGAGTGCAACAGTAGGGAAAGTGTTGGATAGCGGAGAGGTAACAATTTCTATTCCCACTCCAAAGAGTGCAACAGTAGGGAAAGTTTTGGATAGCGGAGGGGTAAAATTTACTATTCCCACTCCAGTGAGTGCAACAGTAGGGAAAGTGTTGGATAGCGGAGGGTAAAAATTTCAATTCCCACTCCAAAGAGTGCAACAGTAGGGAATGTTTTGGATAGTGGAGGGGTAAAATTTACTATTCCCACTCCAGTGAGTGCAAAAGTAGGGTAAATGTTGGATAGCGGAAGAATTAAATTTACTATTCCAACTCCAAAGAGTGCAACAGTAGGGAAAGTGTTGAATAGCGGAGGGGTAAAAATTACTATTCCCACTCCAGTGATTGCAACAGTAGGGAAAGTGTTGAATAGCGGAGGGGTAAAAATTACTATTCCCACTCCAGTGATTGCAACAGTAGGGAAAGTGCTGGATAGCAAAGGGGTAAAAATTACTATTCCAACTCCAAAGAGTGCAACAGTAGGGAAAGTGTTGAATAGCGGAGGGGTAAAAATTACTATTCCCACTCCAGTGATTGCAACAGTAGGGAAAGTGCTGGATAGCAAAGGGGTAAAAATTACTATTCCCACTCCAGTGAGTGCAACAGTAAGGAAAGTGTTGGATAGCAGAGGGGTAAAAATTACTATTCCCACTCCAAAGAGTGCAACAGTAGGGAAAGTGCTGGATAGCGGATGGGTAAAAATTACTATTCCCACTCCATTTAGTGCAACAGTAGGGAAAGTGCGGGATAGCGGAGGGGTAAAAATTACTATTCCCACTCCAGTGAGTGCAACAGTAGGGAAAGTGCTGGATAGCGGAGGGGTAAAAATTACTATTCCCACTCCAATGAGTGCAACAGTAGGAAAAGTGCTGGATAGCGGAGAGGTAAAAGTTATTATTCCCACTCCAGTGAGTGCAACAGTAGGGAAAGTGCTGGATAGCAGAGAGGTACAAATTATTATTCCCACTCCAATGAGTGCAACAGTAGGGAAAGTGCTGTATAGCGGAGGGGTAAAAATTACTATTCCCACTCCATTTAGTGCAACAGTAGGGAAAGTGCGTGATAGCGGAGGGGTAAAAATTACTATTCCCACTCCAGAGAGTGCAACAGTAGGGAAAGTGTTGGATAGTGGAGGGGTAAAAATTACTATTCCCACTCCAGTGAGTGCAACAGTAGGGAAAGTGTTGGATAGTGGAGGGGTAAAAATTACTATTCCCACTCCAGTGAGTGCAACAGTAGGGAAAGTGTTGGATAGCAGAGAAACAAAAATTACTAATAACATTTAAACAATTGAAAATAATTAAATAATCTTAAAAATAAATAAACAATATTTGAAAAATATACGATTAAATATAATAAACATATAAAAAGAAAACATATAATGTTAATTACATATAACAAAAAAGGTACAAATATTATATAAAATAAATTAATAAATACATTTATAAACAATATTTATTTAAAAGAAGCAAATATTAACAAGCAAACAAATTATATAAAACATAAATGTATTTATTTTATTTCCTACCCTATAACACCACAGCAATAAAAATAGTCTTCAACATTTTTATTTAAATATATTTCCATAATTAACATAATTAATAATGAATTCAAAAATATTATAAATAAAAAAATAATAAACATTCATTGAGTACACATTCTTTAACACTATAATATCCACAACACACACCTAAAATTAATTACTCAATTACCATAATTAATTACTAATTAATTAATTTAAATTAATTAACTAATTAATAATTCATCAATAAAAAATAAATTACTTCCCAACATTTACAGCTATAAACACCACAACACACACCTAAAATTAATTACACAATTACCATAATTAATTAATTTAAATTAATTAACAACTAATTAATAATTCCTCAATAAAAAATAAATTGCTTCCCACCATTTACACCTATAAACACCACAACACACACCTAAAATTAATCACACAATTACCATAATTACTTACTAATTAATTAATGTAAATGAATTAACTAATTAATAATTCATCAATAAAAAATAAATTACTTCCCACCATTCCCACCTATAAACACCACAACACACACCTAAAATTAATTACGCAATTACCATAATTAATTACTAATTAATTCATTTAAATTAATTAATAACTAATTATTAAATAATTAATAATAAATTAATTTACACATTTAACACTATAACATCTCAATTAAACAAATATTAATAAATACAAATTATTCAGCAAATTTTATATAATTAAATTACTTCCCACCCCATTCCCCTATAAACCCACAACCAGCTACGGAACTAAAAACGCAAATTTCAAATAAAAAAAATTAATAGCTACTAAAATTAATCAATAAATTTTATATAATTAAATTACTTCCCACCCTATTCCCCTATAAACCCACATCCCGCTACGGAACTAAAAACACAAAATTCAAATTTTAAAAAATTAATAACTACTAAAATTTTAACACATATAATAAAAATACAAACAATTCTTATACAAAAAAACAAACATCACACACACATAAAATATATACTAAAATACATAACATTAATAAAAAATCGATATTTTTTAACAACTATATTTTTGCAAATAATATTAAACACTTCGATATTTTTTAAATCAATATTACTTACCTAAAATCGATATTCTTGACCACGAGAATTTGTCTGTCGATATTCCTGACCCACGATATTTTTGCCACGATATTTGTGCAATTCGATATTTTTACTCAATATTCTGTCTCTGCACCGTCGTTATTCTGTGGCACCAATATAGTTCAGCATTGTTCCGCTGTCCAACACAAACGAGAACTAATCGTGTGTACGTCCTGTTGGTGGGTTGTTCATCTGTTACCATGAAGAGATGTGATGATAAGTCTGTAGTCTCTTGATATTCGTGTTTCACTTTTCCCTATTTCTTTACTCATCCATTCAAAATGGTTTCCTTTACCACACCTTCGACATACGTGGCCCATCCCTGGGCATTTCTCTTCTTGTGGGTACTCTTGACCCCACATGTAAAATTCTCGATTCGTCCTCTGTATTTGTTGTTTGGTCTTGCCACTTTCTTTGCTGTGATTTTTAATCTTGACTGCCTTTTGTGATTGGCTTGCTCTTTTGTTTATGTGGTTTTGCGGATAAAACACGTATTCCTTCTTATCCCCTCATCCTGACTCAATTTCTTCGAGCATGGTACTTTTTCTTATTAGTCAGAGTTGAGGAGATTCTGATTGACATCCCTCGATGATTCATAGGTGGACAGCATCTTTGTCAAAAATGTATTAAATTTACAGTGTAAGACTAAAGTGCGAAGACACGTAATGAAGTCACTCATTGATTCTCTTTTTTCTTGTGGTGCCAAGTTTAAATTGTACTGCTTATAGTCCACATTTTTTGGTGCGAATATTGCTACGAGTTCACTGCACACACTTTGATAGGTTGTGGTCTTAGTGTCATATAGTCTTTTGATGATCTCTCTGATGTCTTTGCCTGCTGGATTATTTAGACATTTGTTATTCGTTCTTTTTTCCTAGTGGTTTGATGAAATGATTAGATTCATCCAGCCATTCAGCCAATTTGGAGCCAATGCAGTTTTCTGGAGTTATTACAAACTGATCTGGGGGCCCTAGGAATGAGATTGAACCTTTGTTGGCTTGCTCTCGGTTGATATTGTTGTGTGTTGGTGTGCATAGATTGTACTGATTCAGTTAATTGGATAGTTATTTTATTGTTTGGCTCTGCTGTCTTGTTGTGGCCTTTTTATTTGTCCTTATTTGCCCCAGTTATCTGTCATCTATGCTCAGCCTGACCTTGCAATGGTCGCTGTCATTTATATGTATGGGGAACTTCACATCAAAATGGCTGCTGCTGTGCTCATTTTGTTGCTTTTCTATTTCTGATGATAGCCGTTGTGAAGTTCGACATTATTGCACCTTTTGTGCCATTTTACAGGATTGACTACTGTTTTCCTTTTTATTGGTGTATTGGCCTTTTTTAAATGACCACTGTGACGTTTCCACTTGAGATCTCGCAATATTGCTTTGCATCAGCCAATTGGCCAATTATAATGACTTCCACTAAGAGAGGTTTCTTTTGTACACAGCTTATTTCCCAGCCACTTTTATATTTAGGTGCGGGCGCTTGCCTTCACTCTCCTTGTGTGAGGCTTACTGCTGGGTGTTTCCCTCAGTGGTTGCGTTCCATTGGCACTCCTAGCTCTCCCCCCAGTGCACGCTGGGTCACATGTGCTAGCAGCTTCTTGCAATCAGCCTCTGTGCTCGCTGCTTGTGACGTATCCACCCTTACTTCCTACTTGCATAGGACTGTTTGCTCCCCCTTTTATTATCAGTCAAAGGGACAGAATATTGTACTCACAGGTCTCGCTCTTTCCTCTTCATTGCCAGTTGTCATGCCTGGGGAATCACACACACCCATCATGGTGTGTGCAGATTACTTTGTTTAGTCAGAAAGATTAGGACATATGTCTTTGTGTGCCACTATTCACAGCGACCTGGGGAAATAACCATCCTGGATCTCTAGGGTCCACCCATTTTCCACACTTACCCCTGGGGCATATCCTGCTCCCAACTGTGGTGTCCGATTGCCAACTGGTTTCCTGACCAGTTTGCTGGCCACCCACATCTTATTCTTCTTCAGTCAACATTTTTATGCACCAGCTGTGGCCTTTTAATAGGTGCAGTTGACTGCTGTGATTGGTTGGAGATACATTGTCAGCTCATTCAAGCTTGAGCACAACAAACAAAAGCTTAATAATGTTTAATAATTCAGGCAACTGCAGTAGGCCCCAAATATACCTATTAGCTGTGGTGATAGTGAAAAACGAACCAAGCTGAGCCACAAAGAGGCCACTGACTTCCGCCTTGGCTACACCACAATTTTTTGTGGGCACAAAATTGTTCCAGGTTGCCCACTGGACACAGCAGGCAGCAAAGCCCTAACTTAAATCACCGTTCATCAAGATAGGTTTCAGACCAAGCCAAGTGGGTTTCCTCACATGTTCACTTAAAGAGGAATGGGTTTGAATGGGCCACAAACAAAAGCCCTATCAGGTGTGCAGATAATGTCTCTGCCCATAGACTTGGGAGTAGAAGTGCATCATTACGAACAACAACTGAATCATGAGCTTAAGTTTTAGGGGGTGATTATGATGGCGGGCGGATCGCCACCGCCGGGCCGGCGGTGGCTTTCTGCCCTCCATCTCAACCTGATTTACCCCCCGCCATATTATTATGGCGGGGGGTATCGCGGCAGACGCAAAGTGCGTCCGCCGCATTTCCGCCGGCCGGCAATTGTGCCGATTGCCGGCCGGGCGGAATTGGGCCTCAATATGGTGGCGGTGCCTAGCAGGTACCGCCATCCATATTAGGATGGGTGTGTATCAAGGCCTTTCCATGGCGGCGATGCCGCTATGGAAAGGCTGGCGGGGATTCACTTTGGGGGCCCGTTGCGGGCCCCCGGAGGGTGTGGGGGGGGGGCTGCACTTGGGGGGTACCTATGGTACCCCCCTACATTGCCATGCACAAGGTGGCAGGCACCGCGCGGTGCCTGCCACATTGTGCATGGCAATGCACAACATGCCTTTTCACCATTGCGGCGGGTGCTGCTTACAGCTACCCCAAATGGGGTGTCCCGGCGCTATAGTAGACAGTGATCAAGGCATAGAGCAGCGCTAGACTAGTCATTCCGATTAAAAAGCCAGGTCTTCAAGGCCCTTCTGAATTCCAGTTCGGACTGCATCATGCGAAGGTGAGGGGGGAGGTTATTCCAACATCTGGTGGTACCCACTTCGAATGTTCTGCCTCCCATTCTTGCTTTCACAAAGCGCGGTATGACGAGAAAGCGTTTGTGATTGGACCTTAGAGATCTGTGTTGTTGATTGGGGCGGAGTCTCCTTCTCAGATAGATAGGCCCTCTCCCTTTGTCTGCTCGAAAGGCAAATGTCAGTGCCTTAAATTCAATCCGCTTGGCTATCGGTAGCCAGTGCAGTTGTCTAAGGTACGGAGAGATGCGGTGTCGGAGCGGGACCCCGCGGACCAGTCGGGCTGCCGCATTTTGAATGATCTGGAGTCTATGGATCAGTCCAAGCGGCAGACCCATGTACAGGCCGTTCGCATAATCAAGATGGGAAGTGATTAAAGCATGGACCACGGTTTTGCGGGTTGAGTCAGGCAGGAGGTTTATAAATTTCCTGATGGTAACAAACCGCCGAAACCGATTGTACATGGGTCGTAAGGGACAGATCTTTGTCCCACCTCACACCCAGATTTTTGACCGAGTCCTTCGGGGTAGGGGCATTGCCCAGCTCCGATGGCCACCATACATTGGACGGGGGAGGGGTCGGTTGATTAAAAAACAAAACCTCTGTCTTGTCCGCATTAAGTTTTAGGAAATTGCGGTTCATCCAGTCAGCAATGTTTTTGAAACATTCTTTTAGCGGGTCAAAGGTGGAAACTGATACTCCGCTAAAAGAGAACAATAGCTGAGTATCATCAGCGTAGGAAGTCACCTTAATCCCCATTTTGGTGATAAGCTCCGCCAAGGGTGTTAAGTAAACATTAAAGAGAAGTGGGCTCAGGGCCGAACCCTGGGGTACCCCCCATTTCAGAGGTTTGGCGGGCGAGGTGAAGGGGTGGGTCAGGACCTGTTGGTTTTGGCCATGCAAAAAAGATGTCAACCAATTCAGAGCTGTACCCTGGATGCCTATGTCCTTCAGTCGGTCTAATAAGATGGGATGAGACACAGTGTCGAATGCTGCAGATAAATCTAACAGCACCAACGTGGCCTTAGCGCCTCCATCCACAGCCCAGCGTATGGAGTCCGCCATTTCAATTAGAGCAGATTCAGTACTAAATCCAGGGCAAAATCCGGATTGAGACTCATGTAGGAGATCATTAGACTCGATAAACGCTGCCAATTGCTGGTGTACTAGTTTCTCTAAAACTTTCGCCGGGGCAGGGAGCAGGGAAATCGGCCTATAGTTACTGGTGACTTCGGGGTCTGCATTGGCTTTCTTCAAGATTGGAAGAAGAAAAGCGTGCTTCCAAGCTGAGGGAAAGACACCCTGTCTAATAGACGAATTCCAGATGTTATTTAAGTGGGGGTTGAGACACTCAGCGAGGGAACTGTATAGTTTGGCTGGCCATGGGTCACCCGGGGACCCTGATTTGCATTTCTGAAGCTCTGTCAGTGATGCTTCCATGGAGATCTCAGCAAAATCTGAGAAAACTGGCCTAGGAGTCTGCTCAAATTTATGAGCATATGTCAACCCAGAGAGACAGGGAACTGCTGAGAAGGAAGAATAAATCAGAGCGATTTTTTCCTCGAAAAAATCAGAGATTTTGTTACACAATTTCTGTGAGGGGGGACGAGCGTGAGTGAGCGCGGCTGAATTCGTAAAAGACTTCACTATTTTAAAGATTTCCCTAGAAGAGTTCTTAGCACTAGTAATCCGTTCGGCGAAGAAGTCTCTTTTTTTTATGATAAGGAGTTTATGATAATCTTGTAGTGCTGCACGATAGCAGGTTTTGCTTTTCTGCGAGTAGGTTAGTCTCCAGATGCGCTCCAATCTTTTACATTCCGATTTTTTTGCTCTGATATCCTCAGAAAACCAGGGCGCGGAGGGGACGTTCTCGTAGAGTTAACCGGTCTCAGAGGGGCCATTGTGTCGAGAGCGTCACTGACCCATTTGTTGAGATTCGTGATGCTAGTCTCAAAATTATTTGATATGGAGGGAAGTGACTCTGGGGTAACCCTACTCCAATTCCTTCTGAAACCTTTTGGGATGGAGGGGGTTCTCCCTTCGCTTTTCAAGTGTATCCCAAAAGGGATCAGGAAGTGGTCTGACCAGATCACAGGTTCAGGAGGATGGACAGTCAGGTGGGGGAGGTTTGAGCAAATAAGGTCTAGTGTATGGCCAGCCTTATGTGTAGGGAATAACACGCGTTGCGTTAAATTGCAGCCGGCCAAAGAGGAAGTGAAGTTAGTACTGTGCGGGCAAGTAGGATCATCCACATGAAAGTTAAGGTCACCTAGCATCGTGAAGTTAGAGTACCGTGGGCTGGCCTGGGCGATATAGTCCACAAGGGAGGGGGGGGGGATTTAAGGCTGCAGTCAGGTGGTCTATAAAGCAGGAGTCCCGAGCAGGAGGTGGAGGCAGAGAGTTTTATACAGAAGGGAAGTCCTTCAATGTTATCAATCTGCTCAAAGTTGGGAGTGGCGATCTCCCATATCACTTTATGGATGATCGCTAACCCTCCCCCGGCTTCTTGCTTTGTCTATTAACACAAACTATGCCATAACCCTCGGGGATAGCTAGTGTTACTGCGGGGTTGGCCAGGGTGGCGGCCACATCCTAATTAGCGGTGCGGGACCGCCGCATGTCTGGCGGCCGGTCCCAGCACCGCGCGGATGGCGGGCGGACTTAAGTCCACCCGCCATCCTAATAGGCCCCTTAGTGCGCAGGGTGTCGCAATGGCCGGCTCATTCAGTGGGGTAAATGATTTTGTGGTGTGGGAGAGGGATAAGATAATTGTGAGATTACTTTTAATGTTTTGAAGATTGTTAGACTCATATTTAAATGTCTGCAGATTGGTCAGTATAACACCGATATGTTTTCATAATGCAGTACAAGCTGTCTGCTACTCATTTGTTAATTGAAAACCAGAGCACACACACATCAAGGTTTCAGGGTCATTGCTAAATTCTCTGTTGGGACTGGAAGATGTCTGGCCTTGGAGCGTGAGCTCTGTGCATGGTATCCTCGACCCCTCACTCACTGCAGTCCCTCCCCTGAAACAATCAGATGTGTTATACCAACATACACAATGAATGGGAAATGTGCTGAATGAAGCCTTGCACTATTGGAAAAGATTCAATAAATGCAAACTTTGCAGATTAGAGCCGCAGGGACAGCGGCTGCCCCTTTGCGTATTTCTTAAAGAGTTTGATACCTTTACATTACAAAGAACAAACGTCTCCAAACTCCCTTGGATATCGTGGTAAAACACTGTCTTGACATTTGCTAAGAGGTAGCTGCCCACCAATGACAGAAACAAACATCATATTCATACAAGCCCTGATCTTTATGTGATTCACCGTATCAGATATGAACTGTGGTTTTCAACGGGGTTATGTGGTAAACAGACAGAAGCGTCGTGCTTGGACAAGCTCCATTTTTTATTTTTAGTAACTCTTAAGGAGATATGTAGAAAAGTTGTTTGGAACAAAGCATCAGTCTCCAGATACAAAACAATGCATTTTATCTTAGGACTGCAAGGGTTGCCTTTTTGTTTAGATCAATGAGAGCTGCCTGCCAATATTGATGTTACATTTGGGAGATGTCTTGGTTTGTTCAATCATTCAACCGCAGACGGAATCTGTGGATCATAAGTTTGAAGCCTTGTAAGATAGTATGTATATCTTATGCAAATTAATCCACTACTCCCTTGTGGTGCATAAAAAACAAGCATTGACTGAGGCAATAAGTCCTAACTTTCGGACGTATTGAATTTGCCACTCCCTTTTGGCAAAGCTGTACAATATTGGCAAGAATCTCTGTAGCATAGCCAAAAGTAAATTAAAAAAGCAAAAATAAAAAGGCACACTGATCCAGATGCAGGAGTTGTGTCATTTTGGAGGCGCACACATTTGTCATTAAGCATGTGTGCCTACAAAATTATGTAGGTGCCATTTTGTTTTATTTAGAGATCTGAGATGGATCAGTAAATTTAAAAAAAAAATGTAAAAGAAGTAGCACAAAAGCATTTTTTGTAAACTGAAAGGGCTGGCATCAATTTGCTGCCTGGTCCTCTAAAAAAAAAAAAGGAAATTAAAAAAGGTGGTAGGACTGTGTGACAATGGAGGAGTGGTTCAAAGGCAAAGGAACAGGGAGTGGGTAGAGGAAGAGGAAATGCAGCACTCAAGTGAGAGCAACACAGGGGCAGGGAGAGAACCACATGAATGAGAAAGCAGCATGGGACTGCAGAGCTTAGGGAGTTGGGTGGGGGAGAAGCACTGAAGAGAGAGCGAGAACATGAGGGACACAGCAACACAGAGCATGGAGGCAGGTATTTGGAAGGGGGCTCTCATGGAGTGCTTAAGCAAAAAGAAAGAAATTAGTTCCCTATAATTTAGAAGTGGAAGGTTAGAAGTCAGCCAGTCAGAGAGATAGTGAAGAGACTGTGCTCCAGGGGAGGCACGCACTAGATGGACAAGATGAGTCAAGGAAAGCTGTTGAATAAGAAGCAAGCAAAGGAGAGTTACAATAATATCAACAAACAGTAAGCAATGAGTGGGTGGGCTGTAAGCCCCTGTAAATTCTAGGTAAGCCCACAATAAGTCTTGTGCAATCAGACAGCTTGCAATGTATGATAGGATCGACCTAAAAAGAAAAGGGCCCATGACATTGGCTTTAACGTGAAGGAAGCAGAAGCCATATGGAATCTGTAGTATAGAGTCTTAACCCAGACCCTTGTTTGGACCTTACAGTGGCTCTCCCCCCTCTACTACATAAAAAATGCCAGCAGATAAGAACATCCAAACCTGTAGCGTTGGCCAGCTCAAGTAAAGGGTCGGAGCGGGGTTATGCAGCCATGACCATTTAAGGTGAGGCCCTATGATAGCTTCCCAGGTGACACAATATGAGAGAATGAAGAGAAACACTGGAGAGTGAGGCAAGGTTAATGATCCACCCTACCACTGTATGTGTCGTTGCTTGGTGGCTTTCCAACATTCTGAGCCAAGGCATCACTGGGGCCGATTTCACAAATGGCCAAAGGCAAGCCCGTCTGCGCCCATCCGTGCCTGAATTACGCCCAGCACCAGGAACCCTGGTTCTTCTGCAACCTGAAGCTACACTGCTCTGTGCCCTGGACCTTGCAACAACAACTGCTGCCACACCTCCCCTCGACCTATGGTAGGACCTTTCGCCTGCTGGCATTGCTTCTTCACTTGCATCACCGGAGCACCCGCTCGCATGGCAACTACTACCACGCCGACCACTACTACCCCAGACAATCTCCACTGCCTCCTGCTAAACGCCCGATCTCTCTATAAACACGCATCCGATATCTGGGACACCATCTCCTCCTTCAACCCCCACATCATCTTCCTCACCGAGACCTGGCTCAACCCCGCATCGGCGCTCAACATTGCCTCTGAAACACCCAGCGGCTACAAGATAACACACCAAGACTGCATCAACAAACACGGAAGTAGAATCGCCATCATCCACAAGGAAGCCATACACTGCACCACCACCGCAGATGACACCAACCCGATCATAGAGCATCTCAACTTCCAACTCCACACGACTGCAAAGCCACCATTGGAGGCACGCTCACCTACAGACCTCCAGGACCTCGCCCCAGCTTCTGCAACACCATCCCCAATTTCACTTAACCACTTGCCATCGATTCCAAGCACTACATCTTCCTCAGAGACCTCAATTTCCACCTTGACGACCCTGAGGACACCAACACTGCCAATCTCCTCGAAAGCATGAACACCCTTGGCATCACTCAACTAGTCACTAACCCAACGCACATCGTAAGACACACACTCAACCCCATTTTCATGACCAGCGATAGAGTCAAGTACAGCCACGTCACCGAAATCACCTGGACAGACCACACCATTGTCCACTTCACCATCACAGGCCCCCCTCGCCCCCCGGCACCAGCACCCCTCACCGAAGCTGGAACAAAGTAGCAGAGAGCCAATGGACCAATGCTTTCAACTATTCCCATCCGGACACCTCAATCAACCTAAAACAGCCCGTCAAGAACTTCTCCACCTAGATCACAGACTGTGCCAACAGAGTTGCCCCCTTCAAGCCCACTAAACTTAACAGACCCTCCAAACAGGCCAAGTGGTATACCACAGAACTAAGAACTACTAAACCCAACTGCAAGCAACTTGAAAGAAGATGGCGTACCAGCAAGGGCACCACAGACCGAACATCCTACAAAACATCGCTGAACCAATACCACCATCTCCTGAAAGGACAAAAAGGAGTGCCCTTGCCAACCACATCGAGGCCAGTGCCAACCGCAGCAAAGAGCTGTTCAACATTGTCAGAGAGTTCTCCAACCCCTCAGCCTCCGAAAACGTATTCACCCCCTCCCAGGAACTCTGCGACTCCCTAGTGGACTTCTTCCATGGCAAGATCTCTAACATCTACAAAAACTTTGAGCCCCAACTCACCGCCACTGAAACCCTCAGCCTCATCACCCCCACAGAGGCAAACCCCAGCCACCAGCTAATCACCTGGGACCAGATCACCACTCAAAAACTCTGTCCACACAGGAGCACCAACGGACCCCTGCCCCCACCACATCTTCAACCTTGGGAGCAGGACGATCAGCAGCAAACTCACCACCATCTTCAACACATCCATTGCCACAGCCACCTTCCCGATAAATGGAAACAAGCTGAAGTCAAACCCATCCTCGCGAAAACGTCCGCTGAACCCAGCAAACTCAAGAACTTCCGTCCCATCTCTCTGTTCCCCTTTCCTGCCAAGGTCCTCGAAAAACCCATCAACCGCCAACTCACGGAACACCTGGAGAACAACAACCTTCTGGACATCTCCCAGTCTGGATTCCGTGCCAACCACAGCACTGAAACCACCCTCATCACTGCCACCAATGACATTAGAGCCCTCCTTGACCAAGGAGAAACAGCAGCCCTGATCCTCCTCAATCTCTCAACAGCATTCAACACCGTATCCCACCACATACAGGAAAGAACAAAGGGCAACGGCGGACTACTCAACTACACCTCACATACAGTTCAAAATAGTACGGTACGGTGCACTCCTCTTCCAATACCAGCCATTGTATGGTATTACTGCAGGGGCAGGCGAAATCTTGACAAAACAAGTTGAATGGTGCACACGTGAAGAAGTTAATCAAAGAGTCCTTAGATCAATTTAGAAAGTTCCTGCTTTATTCAAAATCATAAAATCCAATCAATAAAAGCATTCCACCACACCCTTATCAAGAGACTCCACCACAAATCCAAGGAGACGGCCTGGAAAGGATCACCTCCTTCCTCACTGGAAGAACCCAGAGAATCCACCTGCCTCCCTTCACCTCTGAACTCAGAAGCATCATCTGCGGCATCCCTCTAGGCTCATCCCTCAGCCCCAACCTGCTCAACACCTACATGACACCCCTGGCCAACATCATCAAAACCCATGGACTAAGCATCATATCCTACACCGACAACACCCACCTCATCCTCTCGCTATAAGAAGAGCCCTCCACCACGAGAGCCAACTTCCACAGGTGCATGACGAGCATTGCAGATTGGATGAAAGACACTTGCCTGAAACACAACACAGACAAAACATAAGTACTGATCTTTGGGAGCAACACTTCCCCATTGAACGAATCCTGGTGGCCTTTCGAACTAGGACCCTCACCCATGCCAACATACCATGATTGCTACTTCGGCATCATCCTGGACAGCAAACTCACCATGAAAAATCGGATCAACTCAATCACTTCCCCCTGCTTCCTCTCTCTTAGCATGTTCCTCAAGATCTTCAAATGGATCCTGGTCAACACCAGACGAACTGTCACCCAAGCCCTAGTCACTAGCCGGCTCAACAACCCTAATACACTCTAAGTAGGAATAAACTCGCACATCATGAAGAGACTACAGACCATACAGAATTCTGTAGCCAGACTCATCCTCGACCTCACCAAGTGGACCCACATCAACCCCACCTCAGAAAGCTCCAATGACTCCCCATTCAGAAAAGATGTCACTTCAAGATACTGATCGACACATACAAAGCCCTGCACAACAAAGGACCAGCACACATCAACCATTGCCTGAACTTCCATCAACCCTCCAGACAACTTTGCTCCACCTCTTTTCACCTCGCCCATACCCCTTGCATAAGTCGAAGCCGCAGCGGAGGTCGTTCCTTCTTCTACCTTGCGGCCTTGTCTTGGAACAACCTCCCTCTTCACCTACAGACCTCACCCTCGCTACTGGATTTCAGGAAAGGACTGAAGACCTGGGTGTTCGACTGAGCCTCCACAGCAAGATCCTCAACACTGAGATACCTTCATGGGTGATAAGTGGCACTTTACAAGTAATGATGATTTAAATGATGATGAGGTGGGTACCATCATGGCCGCCTGAGTGCCCATGACATCTGCGCACTCCAGCCTCCCACACGTGCTGTTGTGGAGGCGCAGGCTGTGCTGTGTATATCCTTGCAGAAACACAGCCCTGGGAGGTGCGACGGACCCTGGCAGCCCGTGTGGCTCTGCCCTGCACTAGGCTACAAGGAGGTCACTGAACTCTGCAATGGCTGGCTTCTGACCACACAGAATAGTGGGAAGGCACGCCTCATGCCCCACTCCTGGCCACTGACGTGAATGAGCTCTGCCCATGAAAGAAGATTTGAGCCAATGCCCACTACTCCCTTCTATAAACAAGGCCTGGTGAGTAGAAGGAACACTAGTCCCGCCCCTGAAGAGGTGGAGGAGGGTGGTCACCATATAATCACTGCACATGGTGACCATTTCCCAGGACGTGCAAGTCAATGCAACGCAATTACTTGACGGCTACGTCCCACATGGGCCACAGACAGTCTGGACCCATAGGCCAACCATTCCGCTGCTGAGAGAAATAGGCCCACTGAGCAAGGTGCCTCAGATTGGTGAGGTGAAGCCAGTGTTACTACCAAGGGCTGGGTGTATTCACAAGTATTCAGCAACAGGCCTGAAATAGCATCTGATATACCATCCATAGAACCCTTCCTAGTGTCCAGAGCCCATCGGTGCAAGTTGCAAATTGGAAACTGTGGTTGGAATGGCTGGAGATGTACTTTGGCACCATGGCTATCAACAACAATAGGCACTCCTCCCCCGCTCCTCCACCTGGCAGGTGAGCAAATCTACAAACTGTCCAAAATCTTTGAGGAAATCAGGTTGCCATTCACCTATGCCATGTTGAAAGTGGCCCCTGACCACCCACTTTAAACCATTGGCAAATTCTAATTATGAGAGACTCCTTCTATGCCAAGCACAACAAGAGCCTGAAGGATCAGTAGACGCATTCTAAGCATGCCTCCATTAACTGGCCAGAATGTGTGGTCTCCCAGATGACAAGATGAGATAAGGGCAGAGTTCATCCAGGTCTGTGCCTCGGCACAGCTACGAGAACAGATCCTGCAAGACACAGAAAAATCTATGCATGACATCCTTGCATGGGGCGCTCGAAGAAACTGTCCAAAGTAAGTGCATCCTATATGGAGGCAGTGATGCAACGACTGTTCAAGGCTGAAACTGTCAAACGAATAAACTGGAGCACCCCGGCGGGTAAGAAAATAAAGAGCAGGTTGCAACCGACCCCCAAGTACTGCAGGTGGTGTGGTGAATCCTACCTGCATACTGGGGAATGCCCGGCGATGGGCAAGAACTTATCAGCATGTGGCAAACTAAATCACTATGCCAAAGTATGCTGCTCAACCTCGCTGCATCATGGTCGACTAAAGAAGACAGTGAACTCTCTAGATCTCCCTCCCAGCGGACCAGACAAAGATGACATGGAAGACACCATCCATGTAGTTCAAAGCAACAAACTGATCCAAAATCAGACTAGGGCTAACCTGAAATGCTGTGTGCAGGTCCGCGGGCAGTGCACTATGGCGGTAATTGACTCAACAGCGTCCATAAGCATTATGGCCTAGGAACTGTTTGACACATTAGAAAACAAGCCCAAGCTTCGACTGGCGAGAGTCAAGGTGTATGCTTTTGGAAACACCACTCACCTTTCCCCTAGCCTGGATGTTCAAGCTGACATCATGCTCCAAGACCACTCTACTACGGCCAAAATCTATGCCACCAAAAAAGGAAAAGGCATGTTTCTGACTTTTCAGACAGCGGAAGCACTCTAGCTGGTTCGCTTTGCATTCAGCATTCAAGCGGCTGCCATTAATGAGATGCAAAAAAAGTTCCAGTATCTATTTCAGGGCATTGGCCGTCTTTGGATGAAGATGGTGCATCTGCACATAGACTAGTCCATTCAGCCAGTCACCCTTCGCCACCGGCAGGTGGCAGTCCACCTCAGACCGGAATTGGAGGGAGAGGTGCGCAAGCTGGAGAGTAGAGGGCTCGATGCTGTGGGTATGTCCAATTGTGGTGACCAGGAAGTCAAAACAACCCGGTGAGGTATGCTAGTATGTGGGCATGTGCCTACTGAACCTAGCCATCAATAGAGAATGACAACTGACCTTGACGGTGGACAGCATTGTAAGTTAAGTGTCAGAGTCTGTTGGTTATCCAAAATGGACCTTAGGCCTGGTTATCACCAAATCCTGCTGGCGCCAGAGCCGCACCACATTTCCACCTTCTCGACTCATCTAGGCCTAAGTATTCCATGACATCATAAGAGGTGCGATGGCCAGCCACAGATGAATCCTCAATGTCAGTGATGATCTCTTTGAGTACGCAGACCCCCGAGGAGCATCGAGCATCTAGCATGGCTTAGAAGTGGTATTCTAGCGGCTCACAGTGAGTGGGCTCATGCAAGAAAAGTGTGAGTTCCTGGAAGATGAGATTATCTTCTTTGGATACAGGTTTTCAGCAACTGAGGTAGGCGCCGATCCAGACAAGGTGCAGGACATTCGATCGATCAGCCCAAGTCCCACCGTCTGTGACAGGCATCTATAGTTTTCTAGGGATGGTCAGTTACTGGGGGTGTTTCATAAAGAACCTGACCACCTTGACAAGACCCCTCCAAGACTTCACCAAGGTAGTCACTCCCGGGTGTGGGGTGCGAAGACAGCGTTCCAAGACATGAAGAATACCTTGTCAGAAGGCACCACCCTAGCCTACTTTGACCCAGCAGGGACGCAGAACTTTCCATCGACCCCACCACCACCAGGCTAAGGGTGGTCTTGTCACAGAAAGAAAGTTGTGGGGAGCTGTGCACTTACCCCAACTGAAGAGTGTTATTCTTAAATTAAAAAGGAGGTCATAGCCATCTATCGGGAGTGCAGGCATTTTTTTCTATATTTGCATGGGCACCCTTTCACGGTGTGTAAGGATCACAAACTTCTGATACTGCTGTATTGAGCGTCTCCCTCTAAACCACCACCCCACATACAGAAGTGGATACTGCAGCTCCAGGAATACAGATTCAATGTGGAATATAAACCAGGAGTGCAAAATCCTACAGATTGCCTCTTGAGGCATTCCCGGTCGGATATCTACGAGGAAGAAAATGCAGCTCTGGAGACGGAGGAGTATGTCTGACTGACAGTGGAGTGCTCCTGATGGCTCTCGATAACCCTTGCCGACACCATTGAAGCCACACAGGCAGACTATCTTCAGCTTGTTGCAGCAGTGGTGCAATCAAGTGACTGGAAGGCACTCAAGAGGTACTAGCATTGCTATTCAACGTATGCCATGAGTTGGCAGTCACTTCTGGGGGGGTGCCTCATACGAGACCCTTACTTGGTGATTCCCCAGAGCCTCACCTAGCAAGTAGTTAACTTAGCAAATGGATCTCAGCAAGGGATAGTCAAAACCTAAAGCAGGATCTGCAGCAAAGCATGGTTTCCCCGGCTTGGCACACTCGTTAAGCGTACTGTCAGACAGTGTGAGTTATGCCAAGTTACAAGCAGCCCCGAGCCTCCAGCACCAGTTATCACATGAAGAGTTCCACAAAGTCCCATGGTACCAGGCCAGTGCGGACTTCAGGAGCTTACCCGAGGGATTATACATGTTAGTATGAAAGTTTTTTGTGCGTTTATGAAATTGTGCATTTATATATTTTTAAAATTAGGTTTTACACTCAAAGTTACATGTGCACACTTATCTGATGTTATTGCCTTTGAAAAAAAACTGCTATGCCTTTTTGCTGGCTTATCCTAACTTGGCCTCAGTTAGGCTCAACGCTATCTTGTTCAAAACGGATGTCTCCCTGAGCAGATTCACTGTTTATTATTTCTGCTGCACACAGTCAGGTGGAGTCATGTTTGTTTAATTATAACTCCTTTGCTCACACCATGATGATTTTGCAGTTTTAATTATGGCCTATGGGAAGATTTTCTATATAAACCCTTGCTTTTGGGGGTGAGCCAGAACTTCCCTGATGACTTTCCGATGCTGCTAGGGATGCTTCCCATTTTCTTATTGGTTTTGCTGCTCATTTGTGACTTAGAATTTTTCAGATTTTGCTTAATATTCTGTATTACTCTCAATCCGAGAGTCTTTGTGGCAATGACCATATGCATTTGCATTTACAATTTCTGTAACACACCTTTTGAATTTGTACTTACGTATTTCACTGTATTTTATATGCTGCTTGGTGTCTTGTCTCGTGAGACGTTGCCTCATGAAAGGAGGTTTAACACCGTCCCCGAACCATCAACCTGTGGACATACTATTGAGTTATCTTTTGGGGTGTAAGATTTGGAGGTTTCCTGCTCCAACACTAGTCATTATCAACAACTATTCAAAGTACCCTGAGGTTGAAGTTGTGACCATAGCGGCAGCCAGGGACTTAATACCACAACTAGTAAAAAACAAGCTGACCCATTGGCTGATACAGGATCTATGGACTGACAATGGACGCCTGTTCAATGGACAAGAGATCAAAGAGTACCTGCAATCTCGATGAACCAAACATCCGAGAATCATGCCCAGATAGCCCAGGCCAATGGGGAGGCAGAATGCTTCATGTGAATCGTAGCCGAAGTAATTCGCGTAGCCCAAGCAGCATGGCGAAACATTGAAAAAGGAATCTATGCTTTCCCTAGAGAGTATCAACACACAGTGCACATGACTAGAGGTGCAGGCCTGAGTGTGTTGTATTTATGATGCAGAGTGACAGACACAATTCTACATCACCCTGGCTGGGCTCCAGTCACTCCTTCCGGAGATGTGTCATTCAGACGGAGGGAGAACAGGAATGCTAAGGCCACCTGACGATGTGCCTAGAGACGAGAGATTAAAATAGAAGACCCTGTGCTGGTGAAGGACAGTTATCTGATGAGCACCTTATGACATCCTTTTGAGCCTTTTCTTCTGCTTACTGTGCCTTTTCTCTCGCTCCTTCTGCCTTTGCTCTCTCACTTTTTGCTCGTTTTCTCTCACACTTGGTGCCTTTTGTCTCACTCTTTTTGCCTTTTTTCTCACTTTTTCTGTGACTTTCTGTTCCTTTTAGTCCACACTTTGTGCCTCTTGCCTTGCTACTATTGCCTCTTCTCTCACTCTTTCTGTGACATTTCTGTGCCGTTTCTGTCGAACTTCTTGGCTTTTCTCTCACTCCTTCTGCTAGTTTTTTGTGCCTTTTCACTCACTCTGTTTCTGATCTTTGCCATCTCTTCATCTTTGCTTGCTGCCTCCTGCACCCTTTTCCTGCCATCTCTGCACCAACCTCCCTCCTTCCCTGGCTCCTTACCTGTTCCTCACACCTCTTTCCTTCCCCGCCGTTGTGCTCGTCCTCAGACCCGAACCACTGGCCCCTGCGCTCCTTCCCCTCCCAGGCATACCTACTGGCAGCTGCAGCCCAGATAGGCCATTAAGCTAGTGCCAGCCTAGCTTCCCCCCGGACTTACCTGTGACTAGGCCTTTTCTTTCACTCTTTCTATGACTTTTTGTGCCTTTCCCCCACTTTTTGGGCCTTTTTTCACGTTCTTTTTGCCTTTTCTCACTCTTTCTGTGGCTTTTCTGTGCCTTCTGTCTCACACTTCTGGTCTTTTCTCTCACTCCTTCTGCTACTTTTTTTGTGCCTTTTTACTCTCTCTCTCTTTTCTAACCTTTGCAATCTCTCCATCTTCCTTGTGTGTCCCCTTCCTGCTCCCCTTTCCTACCCTCTTTTTGCCACCTTCTCCCTCTGCACCTTACGTGTTCCTCGCATCCCTCTCCTTCCCAGTCATCACGCTTCTCCTTAGCCTTGCCCCCTGTGCTCTTCCCCTGTCCCAGGACCTACTTAATACTTAACATCCTTGGCAAGTCAAAGGCATACCAAAGACAAGCACATCTGTGCCTGTCTGCACCTGGACCACACCCAGTGCCAGAAGCCCTGCTCCTCCCCCGAACCACCACTTCCCCGCCGCTCTCCTTCACGTCTGGAATCCAGGAAATCCCACCACCCTGTGCTAGCGCACCACACAACACAATAGGAGCTTTCTATTGCTTCACCTGCACCACTGCTCCCACAACTGCAGCCAAAGACATACCCACAACACCCACTCCACATACACTCAAACACCTACCAACAAACACACCCACACCCTTCACATACCAATATAATGCTTGTTCCTTAACACCCGCACACTCAACAATCAAATCTCAGAGATAAGGGACCGGCTGGATGATACAGCCATCCCCGACGGATACAAGATCACAAAGCAACACCACCTAACCAGGCCCGGAAGGTGAATCGCCATCATCTACAAAGACCCTTTCATCTGCGCCACTTCACCTGAAAAAGGAAAAAAGTACATGGAACACCTCAACTAAAAACTATAAATTACAGCAAACTTCACCCTGGGGGGAACACTAGTCTACCTCCCTCAGACCCTGAGCCAACTTTGCATGCAACATTATGGACTTTGTTATGCCCCTAGTTCTTGACTCCAGCGCTTTCATCGTCCTAGGAGGCTTCAATTTCCATCTAGCAGACTGGACTCCACTGCATCTCAGCTGCCCTCTTGATAATCTCAAAAACCTGGGACTAATGAAACGAATGACAGAGCCCACCCACACGCCAAATGCATCCTGGATCCCATCTTCACATCCTTCAGCAACATCATGACCAACACACCAAGACTCGCACCAGGACAGACCATGCCATAGTCAGTTTCACAATCAGCATCCATCAACACAGAGGAACCCCCATAGTGTGCCCTGCTCACCGACACCGGAACAACCTAACAGAGAAGGATTGGACGACCGCACTTCATCGGAATAAACCGTAAGTCACAGGCCTCCTAGCATGCAGCCTTGAAAACTTCAAAAAGTGGATAACCAACTGCACTGACACCCTGGCCCCCATTAAACAAAGCCACACTGAAAAAAACTAGAACACAAGCCAGCTGGTACATGGAAGAACTCAGAATAACCAAATGACACTGCAAACAACTGGAACGGAAATGGAGAACCAGCAAAGGGGAAACATAAAAAGACGCTTTCAAAACTGCCCAAGGAAGGTACCACAAGCTAATCCAAGAAATTAAGAGGAAGGTTACTAGTCAAATGAATAAATGCCAATTCCAACAGCAACAAAGAAATATTTGCAGTTGTCAAGGACTTCACCACCTCCACAGCTGCCGCCACCAGCCCATCACAAGATCTGTGTAGCGGCATCTTGAACTTTTATTGCAGCAAGATCACAACTGTATACAGCAACTTTGCCCCACAACCAGACCTCTAGACCCTCTCCAGAATTCTCCCAGTGATGAAGGAAGGCAACACAATCACCACATGGGATCCCATTAGTGCAGAGGAAAACACAACAATCATAAAGACCATTTACTCTGGGACCCTGGTGGACCCCGGCTCCCACCACGCCTTTGACAAAGGCACAATCCCTATCAGCGAGGCCCTCACCCCATCCTCAACACCTTCATCAGTACAGCCACCTTTCCTGAACCATGGATATAAGCAGCCATCAACGTCCTCCTAAAGAAATCCTTGGCCGAGCTGACTAAACTCACAATTACCAACCAATTCCCTTCTTCCCTGCCCAGCCAAAGTCTTGGAAAAAGCCATTAATATGTGCCTCTCTGACCACCTTGTCAAACACAAGCTTCTTGATGCCACACAATCAGGATTTAGGCCCAACCACAGCATGGAAACCACCCTCATAGCAGCAATGGATGATATCTGGATAATCGTTGACAAAGGGGAAACCGTAGCCCTCATCTTTCTAGATCTATCAGCATCCTTCAACACTATCTCCCATCCCATTATAATCCAATGACTCCACAAAGCTGGCATCCAAGGACATGCCCTTGAATGGATCTGTTCCTTCCTCACAGGAAGAACCCAAACCTTTAACATGCCTGACTACTCTTCTGAAGCACAAGATCTAATCTGCAGGGCTCCTCGCTCGCCCCACACTCTTTTATATTTACAGGACTCTTCTGTCTGACATAATTCGAGCCCGCAATATAAACATCCTCACTTACGCTGACGGCACACAACTTATGCTGTCCCTCTCAGACAAAACATGCAACACCTTAAACGAGTTCTCCATATGCATGACCGAAGTGGCCACTTGTGTGAAATCCAATTTCCTCAAACTAAACTTGGACAAGACCAAAGTTATGGTCTTAGGGAAAGGCTCCTCGCCATGGGACTTCACCTGGTGGCCAACAGACCTTGGACCCATGCTCGCAACTTCCTCGCAATCGGGAAAGCTCTGAACCATCATAAACAACAAACTGGACATGACCACCAAAGTCAACGCAGTGATCTCATCCTGCTTCAACACCCTAAGGATGCTAAAGAAAATCTTCAAGTGGCCACTAGACAACACCAGGAAAACAATCACCCATGCTCTCATCACCAACAGAGTAGACTATGGGAATATCCTATACAGGGGATAACCAACCAGCTCACAAGAAGACTGCAGACAGTCCAAAATGCAACAGCCAGACTAGTCCTCAACCACCCATGCTGAGCCCACATCACACAAAACCATACGGAACTCCACTGGCTCTCGATACACAAGCACGCACACTTCAAACTCCTCACCCACATCAACAAAGTTTTCCACAACACAGGCCAGGCATAACTGAACAGCAGCATTCACTTCCACTAACCTTTCAGACACATCTGAATACCAGATAAATGACTGACACAGACACAGTGTGGAATGGTACTAAACTGGCCCAGGGCACGTGTGCCTGGCCCCTATTATTAGCAGGTGCCACGTCACTCGTGATGCCTGTGTTGGATGGGTGAGTGTGAGACCAGCCCTCAGGGAGTGGCTTGACACAGCTACGTGTCTGGCAGGACACTACATCGCTCCAAAAATCCAAATGAAAAGACGAGTCCAACCTGTGGGAATAAATAAACAAACTAGACACCACTGAGGCCCTCAGTCTCTAGAGGCAGTCCGCAGGACATCACTGGACACATTGACAGGTGCACCTGGCAGCACCTGGACATGACTGATCACATCTGTGATTTAACCAGATGATTCTGGGTACAAACACAGGTGTAGATGGAGTCCAGATACTGCTACAGCATGTCGGTTGGGTTAGAGTCCCCCCATACACTGTTGGTAGGTCTTGCCTGCTCTTGCGGTGGTGGGATTGGTGCCAACAGTTCAAACTGGTGGGCATCAGGAGCATTGGTGGAGTCTGCTGCAGAGCTTTCTCTTGGGGTATCCTGACTCCGTGAAGGACAACCTTGTTAGGACTGGGACGGCATCAATGATGTTTGGACATCTTTCTCTGAGGGTCCGTGCTCCTGGTATCCATTGGTGAAGCAGCTTCAGGCCCATCTCTTGTGCGAGATTCCCATAAGGGTCTTTTCAATAGGTCACCACGGGACCACGTGGACTGTGCTGGGCTGAGAGTAGGCCGCACGGGGGGCCACTGCAAGACCGCCAGCAGAGCCACAGCTGAGTCATTCGTGCAACCACATTGGTAGATGATACTTGGTTGGGTGTGCTCCCCAAAAGGACCAAGGCACAGGTGGAATTAGCAGATAGTCTCTGGACAGTTGGTCCCTCACGCTGCCAGGAGTGCCTCTTTGGTCACTTGGTGGTTCGCGGGTTTAAGGCTCCACTCTGGTGGTGAGATGATCCTTCAGTGTTTAGGGTGATGCACATGGCATGACGGTGCTATTAGACAACCTGACGACAGGTTGCAAGAACTTGCAGGGTTGGGTGATCGGAGGGACTTTGCAGCCCCGCAACTCGGTGTCGCCAATGCTGTCCTTCTGTTGCTGGTGCTGTCCTTCTCCCATGGCATGTGTGGTTCCTAGTAGGGATGCTATAATTCCTCAAGCAGCCAGTGGCGGTCGGCGGACGGTCGCACTGGAAACATGGGGCAGATATGCGGTTTGCGCATACATGCAACTTACTTTTGGTTCCCCTTCTGGGCTGTTGCCAGTGATGTCGCTCCATTGGCAGCTTGCTTGTGTCAGTAGGTACACTCATGTCGTGGCACAAGTCCTCGGTCTTGTCACCCTTGACCATGTTCTCCTTTGCATCAGTGGTCCTCAGGTTCTTCAGTGTGACTGGTCTGGTCACCCACCTTCTCTCCTTCCCTTTTTCAGTTCTCCTTTGCTATGTGGCATTGTGCCACATGTCATATGTGTCCTCTTCTTCTGGTGGTAGGTGGCACCAGGCCATGTGTAACTGGTTGTCTTCTTGTCATGGACCTCTAGCAGCTCATGTCCGGTCTGTAAGACTGTACCTTTTTTCTTCATGGACCTTTCGCCTGTCCTGTCCTGTTTGTAGGACTGGGCATTTTATTCCATCAGGCACCTATTGTTGGTCCTGTGCTGTCTGTAGGACAGTGCCTCTTACCTCAACATGGACCTCTTGAAGTTCTTGTCCTGTCTGTTGGACTTGACTCTTCTCCTCAGGTCAGTGTAGCATCCACCCACACTTCACATTCCCTCTCCTCAGGGATCTTCTTGGGGGCTCTGCTCTGTGGCTGGTGGGAAACCTACCTTCCGCCTCCCCTTTGCTCGGAGGTGCCGTGCTCCTATCCATGCCTTCTCCTAATAGCACAGTGCCTGCGCCTCGAGGCAGCACTTTCACTGTGCTTGGTCCTGGCAAGGGTTGGATGCTCCTGGCAGGGTTGGTCACTCTGTGTGACGTTCTCATTGACGGGCCAGTGCTGGCCATCCGGTGCTGGTACGACTGGATGGTATGACCTCCTTCGTGCAACCACACATTGTCTATGTCCCTCTCTGTCTGCACTCTGGCTGCACTGCAGTGCATCAGTGGTCTGTAACATCAGTCTATTTCATGGGTGGCACTGGGTAGGTTGCACCGCTCCTTTGTTGTATGGAGGTCAGAGTAAGAGCGCTCTCCTCCTTCTTGCTGCTTGTCTGCTTACTTTCTCACTGTGCGCTGGGTGATAGGTGATTTCTGCGCAGCTGCTCACGGGGCAACGTCCCCACTGGCTGGGATTTTAGTTATGATGCCATTCCGTGAAGTCTCTGTGCTCATGCATCCTCAGGTCGGTGTACTGGCAAAGCGCACTACAGGAGCGCTCCCCTGTCTAGTCTAATATGGACAGCACGTTGGAGCCTCCGGCTTGCTACGTATCTGTGTTGGCTTGCCGCCTCTCCTCACTGCTGGTCATTCATAGGGTGAGTGGCTTCTAGAGGCTGGCACACTGCTCATGTTCCTTAGAGTCTTTGGCTTCGCCCCCATGGGTTGTGCAGGGGTTGCTCACCTTTTTGCCTCCTCTTCTGCAGAGACATTGGTTAATTTAGCATGTGGTGAGGCCTGGGGGCAATACATGGTCTCTTCCACTCGCTTTCCTGCCTGTTGTTGGGGCTTTGTTTTGTTCTCCGCAGGGGCGGGTGCGTTTGCCCCCGGGCACTTCTCTTTCCTTCACTTGCTGTGGCAGCAAACCAGCCACTAGGGGGCTTGTAGCGCTCCCTCTGCAGAGGCAGGAGACAGCTGCTAGGGAGGGGGTACAGCACTTACTGTGTTGGCCTCGGCTTCTCTCACTTCAGTTGTGGTGGGAAGACCCCTGCCATGTGTCTTTTCCAGTTGTGGGCTGACAGTACCCAGGTGCGGGCTGGCGTGCCTGGCCTGGAATGCTCCCACCCAAGAAAGGGGGGTTTGGGGGGACAGCTGACCAAAGGGAGGTCTCCCCCACCCCGGCAGTTTGGGAGGGGCGGGGGGGTGCAGCCCCCCATTCTTCCATTTTGGGATTTGGGCTACAAATCTGTAGCCCAAGAGTAGCCCAAGTATATGGGCTGTGTGCGCCCTCTCCCAGCCACCATTTTAGGTTTGGTGACCTGGTGGCTGGGGGCGTGTGCTATAGTTTAGGTTTTTTACCCCTCCCTCCCCCTTTTTCATCTTTTTTGGTGTATGTATTCTTCAGGTTTTTTACCTTTTTTGGGTTATAGGCCTCTTGTCTTGGGACAGGTGAGCAAGGGATAGTATGTATTGTCGCTTGGAACAGGTGCAGTGCGGGGGTTATTGAAAGTTGGCCAGGGTTGGCAGACGTTTTTTGGTTATCGTTGAAGTTGGGTTTATGGACAGGGAAAGGGTAGGCAGGGTATTTTAAGTTCAGTTATAGAAGTTTGCTGATTTACTGTTGTAGAGAGGCAGGCATAAGATGTGGGTTACTTGAAGTGTATAACTGAAGGGTATAATTTTACTGCAATTCATTGTATTGTTGTTGATATGGTAATGTCAGGGTGGGGGCATGTTCAGGGGATCGTAGAGGCGGGGTCAGGGGTCAGGTATTTGGATGTATTAGTGAGGTTTTAAGTTTTGTAAGGCAGTTGCCAGGGATGTTCACTGTAATGTGCACCTGTTTCAATAAAGCGGCCTTTTTCACACAACTAAATGGTCTGGTTTGGTCTGCTCCCCCCCCCCCCCCCCCAAACAATTGCGAGAAGTTTTGCAGGTCTGTGTCCCTGCCGGGTGGCCTCCTACTTTGCCACGAGCTGTGTCGCAAGCCCGTTCTTTCATCTATTGTTTCCCTTCTATCCTCTATAGTCATGTGCTCCAGCCGCAGTCAATCGAGCCGGGGTGCAGTGTGGTGACTGATTGCCAGGTGCCACTGCAGCCGCTTCACGATGCCGTGGCAGCCCTTCCAATGCTGCAGGTGGTGCCATCCACATGGGCGCTGTAGAGACAGGTGCGGGGCACTCACTGCAGGTGGGACAATCCTTGGTCTGGAGTTGGTGTTGGAGGTATAGGGTCGCTCGAGATACTAGCTCTGTGGGGTGTGGACGGGGATCAAGGCGCCGGAGGTCTCCTTCCTTTTCCTGCCGGTCAGTGCAGTCTGCTGGCCCTCTCTCTCTCTATCTATATAGTTTTCTGCTTAGAGCCAGGCCAGGGGGCATTGCAGGCTCTTATGATGCGGGGCAGCAGGACCGCTTGTGTTTTGCACAAATGTTATCTCCGTGGGGGCCGCCTCATACGAGTCACGTACTCTGTCCTGTTGCGGTGCAGTGAGCCACCGCTAGGTGGCGCTGCAGCCACCACTCCACCCAGGCCTCAGCACCTTCCCTGATGCTGCAGGCCTTTTTGTCCACGCTGGCGCTCGAGGTGCAGGGGGGGGGCACCGTGCAGGTGCGGCCTCGGTCTTCTCCCAAGCTTGTGGGGTGCCACATTCAACTGCCCACAGCAAGGTCCCATGGCGGGACGCCTCTCGCCAGGCCGCAGTACTTCTTTCAGTGCACCTCGCGGTGCTCAGAGAAGGGTGTTAAGTGTGAGCCTCCTGCCCAATGCAATCTCACCTTCCCTTCCCTTTAATTTCTTTTTGTTTTTGTTCACTGGGACATGACAGATCAGCAAAGCGGGTATTCTCCTGCTCCAAAGGTGGCCTGGTGCCCAGCCTCCATGTAGGCTCTCTTGCGAGCCCTTCTTCCCTGCTTGAGGGCCTGACCAGAGGGTGTGTCTCTTCCCGTCACCGCCAAGTTACGGCGCTATGCACACAAGCATGTCTGGAGCTCTCAGTGTGACCTTGAGCAGCATGCGTGCTACCAGGTTGGCAACACGGTGTTGGTGCACGGTGGGCGCAACCACATTGGTCACCAATGTGGTGTTCTGGGCCCTAAGCCTGCATACCAGATAAATGACTGACACAGACATAGCGTGGTATCGCACTAAACTGGCCCAGAGCATTTGCGCCCGGCCCCCTTTTATTAGCAGGCGCCACATCACTCGTGACGCCTGTGTTGGATGGGTGTGCGGTGAGTGTGAGACCAGCCCTTGAGGAGTGACTGGATACAGCTATGTGTCCGGCAGGACACTACAACCTCCTCTCTGCTGGTCTCTTATTGGTGCACCACACACACAATCACAAAAGCAGAGCAGGGGGCCACACCTTTTCATGCCCGGCTCCTAAAGCCTGGAATACAAAGCGTCCGCCTCGCCCCCTTCCGATCCAAGGCCACCAAGATCATCTGCGGCGTACCCCAAGGCTCCTCCCTCAGCCCAACGCTGTTCAACATCTACATGGCACCCCTCGCCCACGTCGCCCGACAGCACAACCTCAACATCATCTCCTACGCCGACGACACCCAGCTGATCCTCTCCCTCACCAAAGACCCTCACACCGCCAAAGCCCACCTCCACGAAGGAATGAAGGCCGTCGCCGAATGGATGAGGACCAGCCGCCTGAAGCTGAACTCGGACAAGACGGAGGTCCTCATCCTTGGTTCCAACCCTTCAGCCTGGGACGACTCCTGGTGGCCAACATCACTGGGAACAGCCCCGCCACCCACCGACCACGTACGCAACCTAGGGGTCATCCTCGACCCCACCCTCTCCATGACTAAGCAGGTCAACGCCGTTTCCTCATCCTGCTTCAACATCCTCCGAATGCTCCGCAGGATCTTCAAGTGGATCCCCACCGAAACAAGAAAAACAGTCACCCAGGCCCTCGTCACCAGCAGGCTGGACTACGGAAACGCCCTCTACGCAGGAACGACGGCTAAGCTCCTGAGACGGCTGCAACGCATCCAGAACGCCTCTGCACGTCTTATCCTCGACATCCCCCGACGCAGCCACATCACACCCCACCTGAGAGACCTGCACTGGCTCCCTGTCAACAAGAGGATAACCTTCAAGCTCCTCACCCACGCACACAAAGCACTCCACAACTCCGGACCAGCCTACCTCAACAGACGACTCAGCTTCTACACCCCCACCCGCCAGCTCCGCTCCACCAGCCTCGCCCTCGCCACAGTCCCCCGCATCCGGAAAACGACCGCTGGCGGCAGATCCTTCTCCCACCTCGCCGCCAAGACCTGGAACACCCTCCCCACCAACCTCCGACAGACCCAAGACCTACTGGCCTTCAGAAGACTCAAGACCTGGCTCTTCGATCAGTAGCAGCACCACCCCCCTCTTCCCCCAGCGCCTTGAGACCCTCGCGGGTATGTAGTGCGCTTTATAAGTGACATGATTGATTGATTTGAATGACCTTCCGCAAAACATCAGAGCCTCCTCCTCTCTTCTTCACTTTTGGAAGAAGCTGAAGGCCTGGCTTATCGAGTAGGTCCTCTTGGGCGATCCTCACACACCTGCTACAGAGCATCTGGACACGCTCATGGGTGAGTAGTGCACTATAGAAACACTGTAAACAAAACATAGGACAAGTTTATTTGACAAAGTGCTGCTAATTCTTTGAACATGGAGAACAGTCTTTACTATTCCTTGCTCTGTATGCATGTTTAGAGTATTTTTTTTATTTTATCTGGTGACACATTGATACTCTTACTGGAATACTGGTGAAAGAAGAAGAGCTCAATATTCTAGAGGTTTTCTAACACATACATATAGATGTTCTGCTTTACAAACTAAAATACCAATATCTCATAATCTATATCAGCAACATAGAAAGTACAACCTTGGCACTTAAGTCAGGTGATGTAGATGGAAAGCATCCCCGCTCTAATATTTGTTCCGTCACTTTGTATTCGGACGTTTAGTCTGTAATAGAATAAAATTAGACATGAAAGCTACCCAATACGGAAACACAATTTTGGGTAGAAAAAAATCCCCAAATCCATCGTAGAGTGTAATTTTGTTATTTTTTTACTAAAGAGTAAATTTAAAACTACTTTACACCGCTTCTTTAGGGCCTCCAGATAGGAGCATGGAGGAGACGGGAGAAGAAACTTACACGGAATATACGGTACATCGAGCGGGGATGTGCAAAGCTTATTAACACATCCACCCACCAGGGGGCGCGCGCCGCAAATTATCGGATACATTCTCCTAGACTGCCTGTAGCGTAGCAGCGGCAGGCGTGCCCCCACAAGGGGCGTGGTCGGGCACGCCTGCTTTTCCCGCCCATTCTCTGCCTTCGGTGAGCGGAGGCAGCGGCTGGAATTAGTTACCGGCGGAGTTTCGGAGCGACTGCCGTGCCGCCTAGAGCTTTCTGCTCCAAGTCAGCGATCTGACAGTGAACTGCCCGCCGGTGACATGTCATCAACTGACCCCTGAACGCATCAATTCCCATATGCACCACTTAGTACTGCCTTCCTAAACTGCCCAATTCACCTGACCGCTAAACCCTCTCCTGGTCCCACTCAACCAGTTCTTCGAACTCGTAATCTCTTCTTCCTCGCCCCCTTACTTCATCCCTGCTCATCTGCTTGGTACATTTCAACACTCCACAATCAATCGCCTACCTGACGTGGACCCTTATCCTCTACATTGCTCCCAAACTGCCCCCTCCAGCTGCCCTCATAACCCCCTCCCCACCTTTCTCCTTTTTGCATTTCTGCTGTGCTACCTCTGCTGTCCGCCCCCCTAATCTGAGCCCCACTTCCTGTGCACACACCTTGGGCCAAACCCTACCTTCTGCTGCGGAGTTCGTTTGTTCCCACTCTTTTCTTAACTGGGCTGCAGGAATCCTTTTCCACTATCGGGGAGTACCAGGCATGGCATTTGCGAACTTCCGGCGCATTCTGCGCTTCAGTATCCAAGACCGAAGGCGGCTGAGGGAGTACGAACATGTGCAGCGGGACTTGGACCCCACCTTGGAGTGGGAGGTGGTGGGGGAGCTTGGCGACGGGGCCTTCGGCAAGGTGTACAAGGTAAGGTGTCAACAAGGACGGGGAAGAGGGGGAGGGGGGAGGCTAGCAAGGTAAACGGATTAATTTAAGATGAGTTCCCCAGAGGAGGGTTATTTGTGGAGAGCAGGCCCTCCTGTTTCAGGCCCTTTAAAAACTCGTGAGGTTTTCTGAAGCAAGATGAGGTCAGTGGTGTCCAGACTGCTTTTCTGCGCTGTATCGTTCTGTGCATGGAGTTTTCCAGAAGTGATGTGCCTTTCCTCTAAGTGATGTGAGGAGTTATCTAGAACAGCTCATTTAGCAATGTCTCCTGGTACCCCTGCTAGTCATGTTCATGTTCTTTGGTGTTTGAGGACAGGCACATGACAATGCCACGGGGTGTGTTTTGTGCCACCCGAAAGTGTCACTGGCAGATCATCTCAGATGCTTTTTGTTCAGCAGGATTTCTTCAGCAGGATTGTTCTTCCCGTATTAAAGTGATGACCCCTGTCCAGTCACTTCTGCTTTCCCCCAGGCGTGCAGCCAAGGATTAACAAGGGGGTGTGGGATGTGAGAGGTTTCACCATATCGCTTTCTATCACACATATTCAGCACACCCTCAAGGAACTTAAATTTGTATGAAAAAGTCACTCCTTGATTGACTGTCATACAAGGCCTCATCAACCTAGCATTCACAGCCAACATCAATACTTTACTAAGTCCTTCACTAGTTCTGTAATTGTCAAAGTAGATACCTTCCTACCCTGTTGATATGGTGATCTACAAACACTAGTGCACCCACAAGCTCACAGACAATAAATGTACCATCAGAAAGCAAGCGAAGTGGTACAAAATCAAACCATTATCAAAACTGAAATTTCTCACTTGAGTCTGCCAAAACCGCATCACCTCTCCAATGCTACCTACTATCTGGGAACAATCCGAAAAGCCTATTAAAAACCTGAAATCTCTTCAAAGAAGTATAGCAGTGTATTAACCCACTACCAGATCCAGCCCCAGTCCATTCAAGCAACAAATGAAATGATCTCTCCCTATATAACATAACACGAGAAAGCACAATGTTCCGGCTTCCAAGCCTCTCAGAACTCCCTAGTGGAGCATTCTCGAGCCAGTCTTAGTCACGTACACCTGACTCTTCCTTATAGCTCTAAAAATCACCAATAATGAAGCAGACATAGTGCTTTCCATTATTTTGAAGTCCTTCACCAGAGAAGCATGGGCGCCATTTAGAGGGTGCCTGGGTTAGCACCTGGTTGACTATTGCTGCCCCTGTGATTGCTAACCCCGGTCCCAGGAGTAATAAGAGCATTGGCAGGGACAGAATGTAAACAAAGTTCCTTCAACCCTGTTTAATATATTTGATTCTTTGCACTCCTTGCCTTTCCTGATGCCTTCAGCGCAAATAGGAGGCTGTTGAGGGGCTAAGGATCGGACATAGTTGGTGAACACTTTGAATTTATTGACTGGCAAAGGGTGCACAGTGTCCAACCTCCTTCCTTCGTCTTAAGCCTCTTTGCACGGTGCCCTAAAGAGTCTGTTTCACCACAGATGGAATCCAGATCTACCAAAATGCCGACAACCAACAGTCTGAAAAATGTCCAAGATCCTGAAATTCTGTGATTCCAGTACAATTTATTTATTTTTTTCTCAAAGTTTTATGAAGCGTGAAAAAGAAAGACTCACAGTGACACCAGAGTGCCTCACATTATGCACTGAGTATCACAAATAATATACAGAAGAATACATACACATTAATACCACACATTCTACAGAAACTCTGTGGGATTCTATATGAGTGTCCGTATCAATTTTGTCCTGAGTTACAGGCCACCTCAACATAGACAACGTCTCAGGCACACACTCCTGCACCCTACCGAGCAAGTAGGCCACATCGTGACGTGCTTGTTCACGTAATGCTTTAACACCATGGGATTGGTGCAGATCTTCGAGCCATTGAACTTGGTTGTGGGCATACTTATTTGGCCTCCGTTTATGAAACAGGACCCCGTATGCCATAATACAAACTTTTCAGATAACAGTCCCTATTATATCCTGTGGAGTACTCGTCTTCTGGCTTGTTCCATAATCTTGGGCTATGATCAGGAACGTTTGGTTCATGTGCATTTACAGGTTTTCGATACAACCTCCCTATGCCCTTTGCCTTAGAGTCATGGAATTGCAGCTAATTCATTGGCAGTGAAACATTTCGACCTTCCCTTTACAAAGGACTTAAGATGTCCATTATGTCATTATGTTTTAATGTGTGAATGTGGTAAAGAACCAATGAGATCTCAAAATTATCTGAATACATTTTTTGCTGCTTACTTGCAGGAAGTACTCTTCTACAATGAGGACCCACATTATATAGCGACCGATAACCCCCTTTCTTTCCCTTTCATACAGAGATGTAGTGATGGGGATTGTAAACGTGAGGCCTTACTTCATTATCATAACAGTTAGGCCCGCAAGTTGGTTGATGACAAACAATGCATTCTCTTGCTTCACTATGCCTCCCTTGCCCTGGACTGAGCACCAGTGATGAGACTCCCAGGGCATAGCACCTATTGTGTCTGTGGTTCCTGATGTCAGTCCGGTGGGGTGTCATCTTCTACACTTTTGTAGACTTAGCTCTGTACGCTGCCAACACTATGGTACCTCTTGAGATAAGTTATTGGTTACTTGAAACTAGGTTTAACTCTTTGGGGTGTATCGTTGTCTCGATATTTATGAAAATTCTACTCACCGGTTAGCAGAATTACTGAATTTCTCTTTAGCAGCTTTCTTCTGATGGGAGTGAGTGTTGAATCTATAATTTTGGGTGGAGGGTGCCTCAATCCTTGACCCTCTGGTCTTCCATAGTATTGATACAATCCATCAAAATAAGCACTGCAAAGAAAACCTAAACATCCTTGCACCCACTCTCGCCTCTAAGCAGAATGGAGCCGTACAGTCCAAAATCAGGCTTCGGAGCCACCCTGTAAACTTAGGTCTTTGGCAAAGCGATTCTGGCCAATGTCCTACAATCCATATTAGCCGTATTGAAGAGCTTCTGCATGCCACTGCCAGACTCCTGAAGAAATACAAACTCATCAGCCTCACCCTGGTGAATCTACACTGACCTGAGTCGAGTCTGCTTCTAGATACAACTTTCCTCTTTGCACAGTTTACCAACTTTGCTTCTTTTACTTGAAGATTTAGGCAAAGTGTTTCCTTTCTTTGCCTTCATCTCACACCATGTGCTGTTAATTCAGTAAGTGCAGCACCTCAAACCATCAATATCTGAATCCAAATCTTTCGCATGTTTCAAAAATGAAATTAATGCCGTAACATTTGTAGAAGAAAATTGTGGCAAACTTGAAATAAGCAGAACCAGCCAATTGCTTGTAAAACACTTAGAAGACATACAGGAAAAATTGCACAATGTTATTCGCATCTCTTTGTATTTCCGACTATCAAGCCGACAGGTGCATGATACAGCAACACCTACCCTGCTCTGAGTAAATGGGGTGGAGACTGTTGGCTCCTCTTTGATGGTCTTGTACTGTCTGCCTGTAATGGAAGGGCTTAAGTTCCTGTATTTTGTTTACTAAGCTTACCTTTATCGGATCCACTGTTCTGCCTGCTTCAGTTCAATCACTGTAACACGTCCCACTCCCACCTTCTCTATGTCATGCCTTCAATGTGGCAAAAGGCTGCAGGTCTTTTTAGTTCTATCACTCTCCTTTTGAAACTTCTTGCCTGGAGTGGTCTGCATTATTGAGGACAACTTGAGGTTCAGGACATCTCGACCATGGTTGTTGATACAATAGGTTGTAAGTGTTGTTTTGCTTCTCTTCTGGTAATTTGAGCACTCAACAGCCTGATGCACCCAGAGTCGGTGTATTGCCACTCTTAAATAGGCGCAAGATCGAACAAATCACTACTGATGTAGGTTTTTTTTGTTAAACTGATGCATACATCATTTTGCAGAGTTGGTATGTAATTCTGAATGGTTGGAGTTTTTACTCTTTAAGCATCACTTACACATACAACACAATAAGGGCAGCAGTCTGTTCAGCACGAATATGTTTAATGAGGTGGGTGTATTCAAGCAGTTTGTTATTCTACACAAAATGAGTGATGGCGTTTTGATGGGTATGGGATGTGGCATGTTTTGTACATAGGTGGATAAATATGATTTTCTGGGTTTTTCTAATTTAAGGAGCGGTGTAGTTAGTGGACTTTGCAAACGCCAGTGTGTAACTAACCACCCAAATTGAAGCAAGTGAGATGCGCCCGTCTCACTTAGACCAGTAAAGCACGTCTCACTTAGACCAGTAAAGCTTGGCGCTTCTGCATCATTCCACTGTTGGGCTCTGTGGTGAAAGGCTAGCAGTATATTCTGGGCTCTGCGTTGAACGGCTAGCGGTATATTCTGGGCTCTGCGTTGAACGGCTAGCGGTATATTCTGGGCTCTGCGGTGAAAGGCTAGCAGTGTATTCTGGGCTCTGCGGTGAAAGGCTAGCAGTACATTCTGGGCTCTGCGGTGAAAGGCTAGCGGCACATTCTGGGCTCTGCGGTGAAAGGCTAGCGGCACATTCTGGGCTCTGCGGTGAAAGGCTAGCGGTATATTCTGGGCTCTGCGGTGAAAGGCTAGCGGTATATTCTGGGCTCTGCGGTGAAAGGCTAGCAGTATATTCTGGGCTCTGCGGTGAAAGGCTAGCAGTATATTCTGGGCTCTGCGGTGAAAGGCTAGCAGTATATTCTGGGCTCTGCGGTGAAAGGCTAGCAGTATATTCTGGGCTCTGCGGTGAAAGGCTAGCAGTATATTCTGGACTCTGCGGTGAAAGGCTAGCAGTATATTCTGGGCTCTTCAGTGAAAGGCTAGCGGTATATTCTGGGCTCTGCGGTGAAAGGCTAGTGGTATATTCTGGGCTCTGCGGTGAAAGGCTAGCGGTATATTCTGGGCTCTGCGGTGAAAGGCCAGCAGTATATTCTGGGCTCTGCGGTGAAAGGCAGCAGTATATTCTGGGCTCTGCGATGAAAGGCCACTGGTATATTCTGGGCTCTGCGGTGAAAGGCTAGCGGTATATTCTGGGCTCTGGGGTGAAAGGCCAGCGGTATATTCTGGGCTCTGCGGTGAAAGGCAGCAGTATATTCTGGGCTGTGCGGTGAAAGGCTAGCGGTATATTCTGGGCTCTGGGGTGAAAGGCTAGCGGTAAATTCTGGGCTCTGTGGTGAAAGGCTAGCGGTAAATTCTGGGCTCTGCGGTGAAAGGCTAGCGGTATATTCTGGGCTCTGCGGTGAAAGGCTAGCGGTATATTCTGGGCTCTGCGGTGAAAGGCTAGCAGTATATTCTGGGCTGTGCGGTGAAAGGCTAGCGGTAAATTCTGGGCTCTGCGGTGAAAGGCTAGCGGTAAATTCTGGGCTCTGCGGTGAAAGGCTAGCAGTATATTCTGGGCTGTGCGGTGAAAGGCTAGCGGTAAATTCTGGGCTCTGCGGTGAAAGGCTAGCGGTATATTCTGGGCTCTGCGGTGAAAGGCTAGCGGTATATTCTGGGCTCTGTAGTGTGGGCTAGCGGTATATTCTGGGCTCTGTGGTGTGGGCTAGCAGTATATTCTGGGCTCTGTGGTGTGGGCTAGCAGTACATTCTTTTAACCACCTCCCTCCAGGCCTCCTTTCTTGGCTTGCAGGAGTCTACGCCAAGTACCCAGGTGGGCAAACCTCTTCTGGAAAGGGGCATCATTTGGGCTACAAAAATTACAAAACCCCTTAAAAGTAGGTCAAGAATGATTAAAATGTTAATGGATTAATTAAAAGACCACGCGGGAGCAATAAAAAAACAACCTGAAAAATCTTCAGCAGGGAACTGGGTAGTGGGAAACGGAATTAGAATCGTTTAGGACGGTATGATAAGAACAGTATCTGAATTGAAAAATGTAGGGTGCAAAATATGCAGTTGTCCTGGTACCAAACGTTCCTCGAAGTTCGTTATCTGGACCCTTTACTGTTCCTCGAAATTAAGCCCTGGAGGCCCAATGCCCTTCCCAGAATTGACAGCAATAAAAGAAGTTAAAGAGAATACGGGGACAGACTCGACCCACAGCCACAGCGTTTGTGCGCTTATCAACAGCCCCAGCAGTGCTCCCAATGGTGTGCGCGAGGCATGGTGGGATACCGGGTGCCACGAAGCCTTTACCTACCTACCACACACACACACTCCTGCTGGCCACACATTAACTGTGCAGATGTTTGCACCTTGTGGTGTCCGTCTGCAGCTCTCGGCCTCTCAAGGGCCATTTATTTATCCCCCGGACGTGTATTTCTTTTTAAAGACCTCTAATCTCTGTCGGTGCCCTACCCCTCGCTCTTAAGTGTCCTCAGACAGTGCTGTCGCTCTTAAGCACATAGTTGTTTGACATTTTTTTTATTCACATTTTCTTTTACAAATGCAACAAATCAAAATAGTGACAATCGGGTTGCAAGTCCCATTAATTTACAGCATTGTGCCAGGGCGGAAGGAGATCCTAAGATATTCAGTATGCATTGAGTCACGCAGGTCTGCGTCAAGCAGTTAGTACTACACTGCCTCTTCCATGAGTAGTAATCTGCTTGTCCATCCTTCACATTACCTAATGTATCTGGTCTTTCAGCTGCTCAGGGCTGGCTCTCGTCTGAGAAGGAATCGCAGAGTCCTGGTAAACTCCTTCCACGGTTCTAGATCTTCAGCAACTTTTAATCTTTCCTCACTAACTTCACTCTGACCTCTTCGGCCAGACACCATCCCCCTACACCCCACATCCAGCTGGCTGCATTTGAGGCTTCAGGGCTTAGCCGATGTATTGCCAGCCTTCTCCTAGCTAGTAATGGTGGTAAATTTATTAATGTTCTCTTTATTTTTTGTGCGGCGGGCTCCTATGCCCAGCGGGTGTACTTGTGGGTGTGTCTGAATTTCCGCTTCATCCGATCACTGTATATGTTCGCCACCAGTTCTCAGTAGTTCTGAATCTTAGGACAAGACCATGGGGTATAATCTGTAGCTTCCTCATGTATACACTTAGGGCACTGTGAGCCTTTTGTGTGATCGAATTTGTGAAGCATTGCTGGCGTAAAAGGTGGTCTATGTACATAATCTAACTGTATAAGCCTAAACCTGTGCGTTGCTGGATGCCCTTCTTATGAGTGCCAGTGCCTCCTCCCATTGTCTGTCTTCGAAGCATACGTTGCAATCCTTTCCCTACTTTTGCCAAGCGGTGAGTGACGGGGGGATCATGTCTTTCCATATATATATACAGGTAATAACTCCTGTACCTTGATCCATTTGTAGTATTAACTCTAGTGTGTTAGATCTACATGGCTCTTCCTCAGCTGTCCCCCACACCTACTGGGCTATTCTGCGGACTCCACAAAAATGTAGAAACTGTCCCCATCTCAATTAGAAGAGCTCTGCGGCCCATTCTAGCGTGAGAAACACCGTATTCATATAGTTCTCTTGACTCATTACATCCTATTCTTTTTCATTTGCTTAGGTCCAGATCCCTATCAACGCGCCTAAATTCTGGGATTTCATATCGTCGTTCATTTCGAGAGTAGGGTGATGTGTGTTCTCATTTAGACCTGCACATATTCCAGGCATGCAGTGCTGTTTGAGTTATAGGTGTGCCTTCTCCTTGGGAGTGTTCCTTCTCGTATGCCTTTCCCAGAAGTTCTTTTCGTATCGCTGCTCTATTCGGGATCTCTCTACGTAATTGTCACCAAACCTTCCAGCCATGAACTGCAATTGAGAAGCCGGGTAGTAAGTAATATTCTATATCCGGGACTCTCAGTCCCCCTTGTTCATATGTGCTTTGAGATACATCCACCTTTTTTCTATTTCTTTTCTTGCTCCATGCGTAGAGCTGTTTCTGCCCACCAGCCACGCCTCCCATCCCAAAAACGTTCTCCCATCCATTCAAACCCTATAGGTGTGTCCTCTCAAATCCCAGTCAAAAAGTGTTCTGCTCATTTTCGCCTTTGCTGAAGTGTTCAGCCCATGTCAAAATGCAATTTTACCCAAAGTTTAAAATAGGCAAATAAAAATCAAGCAATTGGATTTTTTTTTTTTTAAACCCCACTAATTTGAAGCACTATATAAATGATGCAATTGACAACACCGAAAACAATTAAGGACTTACAAGAACTGTTCAAAGCATATATAAATACTAACACAATACAATGTTTACAGAGATTCAGCGGATAATGTGCAACGTGTCCAGGAACACAGTACAAATTAGAATCTGTGTTTTGAATCTGTGTCCGCCCTGTGCAGTAACCTGAACTATCATCTCATCAGGAGATGCCTTCTCATGCTGGCTGCTGGTTCCCATCGATGAGTGAGGCCAGCACTGGTGTAGTCGGACTGGGAAAACTTGCTCTGTAGGCCGCAGGTACCAATCAAGCCTTTAGCTTGAAGAATTATTCAAATACCAAAGCTGCCTTTCTAAGACAGGGTTTGGAAGACGAAGCTTGCAACGGATATTTGTGCACCAATACATTGTTTAAGCTCCCGTACCATGTGTATGTTGTCTTATGCCCCCAAACACCATGAGAGGAAGTGATTTGGACATTCAGGGTGCTCCGTGGCGAACACTAGATGTTGTGGTGAATGGGCTTGTTGAGTGATTCAAATGTGCAATGCAAGCGTTTCTGCAGATGTCTCCATTTCTACAGTATGAAGACCACACTTCTTACTCAATAAAGCTGAGAGCAGCTCGGTTGTAACGCCCATCCGCTGTAATACGTAATGCAACCCAGTGGCAGTCTGAGAATCAACACGGTTCTGCAAAAAACATTGAGAGATTTCAAGTAAAAATGGAGAAGCAGCTAGAATCTGTTTGTCCAGTTTCAGTCAGAAACACACACTATATAGTTTGAATGAGTGCGAACTGAGGTCTTTCTTAAGAAAGCACATGTTTGATGTTTGTTCCATGAATCCTTTCTGTAAATTATGGTTGTGTAATTCATTTCATCTATGGCATCACCCCAAGCTAAGAAGTTAATGTGTTGCTTGCACGTTCCTCAGGCTTGTCGCCGCAAGAGGCTAGCTGCTCTTCTGAGACTGAAGTCTAGTGAGTGAAGGAGGTGAGCGGTACCATCACCTGGGATGGTTTCGGGGACTGCCCCTGCTTTAGAAAAGCTTCAGTCTGCATGCCGCTCACGCTACCCTTCTCTGCAAGGTCTGTGCCTCAAGGACTGGGGACCCTGTCAGCCCCGGCGGATTGGTACAATGGTTTAACTGCATCAACATTTTGCAGGGTCTTGGCTGAAACGGCATGCAAATCCATCTTGAAGGACCTTGGACAGATTGTGACTCGAATCAATCAATGAATAATATGCAACTTTGATTTACTAGTTCAATATTCTAACATATCCATGATAGTTGAGAAGTCCGATCAATGAGATTTTGAAAGACTATTGAGTAGATCGCCATTCGCAAGCTTCAGAAGAAATGTCCCTTTATGCGAGAAAACGTTGCACTATCATACAATTGTACAAACATACCTAAAGTTTGAGGGTGACATCCAAATGAATTTGGGACGTTTTCATTTTGAAGTCCGTTTTGTTTTTTGGTTTTTTGAGGAAATTAAATGATCACACCGTAGACCATGTGGAGCTTTCTGAAGTGTCCACCACATAATATTTCATATTGCCTGATAGGAACTGGCTTGCCTTTTGTCATTTCAATGCAGTCACGCACTGGCTCGTGTGCAGGTGCTTTAGCAGCTATGGAGTCATGCGTTGCTTGCCTATATGAAATATACTGCAGCTCTTGTAGGACAGCATTGAGTATGTTTGAGCGGCATGTTCCTGCTGCTCGGAGTATGGTCCCTTTCTGTAAGGGTAGAAATCGCCAGTGTACACCTCGCTTGGTACTAGTTTTTGCACAAATGCAATGACAGACATTAACATTGTAATTGTGTTTGCATGTGGTAAATTACTGCATTGCTAGTCTACCTTATTTTCATTTTTAGTATCTGTTTTATGCCATAAATGTTTTTTTTTAAAAACAATTCTGTGAAAACATTAATTCGAAGTCTTCGAATATTTAACAAAATAAAAATTAGTCTGTGAATCAGCAATTTGGGTGATAAAGGGATCCCAGTGATGTAAAGCTATCCAAGCAGAGCCCAGGCACAAATGTATATGTTTTCGTACATAGTGCTCCAATTGAGATCTTGAGACGAGACTGAAACCAGCTTTACGCAGGTGCAGAATCTGAAGTCACAGGAGAATGTACAAACAACCTTCAAACTGATACAGAAAAGTAAACTTTCAGCGCTGAGCAAGCTCTTGGGCACAAACCTGGTAGCATTTGTTAGCACGGAGCCAAAAGATGACTGCCATTGTTATGTTTATGCCTAGGCTATACTTCTAATTTCACACACATCTTTCTTAAGCTTTGTGGTATCTTTCAGATGCTGCAGGTCTTGGTGTGCCTGGAAGTATTTTGTTGCGTACCCTCCTGCTTTCACTTAATAGCAACACTTTTCATGGGTTAGTTCCACAGATCTGTTTGGATGACCCATCACCTGTAAAGAACCTTGTACAACTTAAGTCATTTTGCCTAGTTCACAGCACCTGCTGTAAGACAGTATCCTCTTGAAGGAGGAAAATGCTCTGTAAATATGCAGCTAAAATCCACTAACACTGCTTCGTTACCATCACTAACTTTCAAAAGGGGAGGCATGAGTGGCCGAGCTTCTCACTATAACGCGTCTACGTTGTGGGATGTGCTGCTTCAAAGCCCAAACCGGAATCGTGAAACAATTCAGAAACAAAACTTGATAAACATGGCATTTGTTTTAGAAACTGGAGTTGGCAGAAGGAAATGCACCTAAAAAGCTACGTAGTCATCGTTCCATATATTGCGTCAGGAAACCTGTGAGCGATGGTTGCCCTACGAACCAGTGATTGGCAACAGCAACATTGTGCAAATAACTCTGAAGCTACTTCCTGGTATTACTTTTGGTTATAATGAGTTAATGCCTTAGCAAAGAGGAAAGGACTGACGGAACATCCTCTTCAATGTGGCCCCATGAAGGACACCTCACTTTGCCCTGCCTTATGCCCCCACCTGCCAAAGCTGTAGAGAGAACATTAAATAACTAGAACAGTGTTATTAATCTTGCCTCCCTAGGGATAGCATAAGCTCGGCTTTCATTCGAAGAAACGTCTTCTGTAAATCTGATACTTAACTTGTGTTTCTAAAATCCTGTATATCGCAAGTATACAGCAGCCTCCAGGGAGATCCAGACACACAAATATGGTGTAATGAACGTTTTTGTGTTCAAGTAGTCTACTAATAAACCACTTTGACCCATTTGATGCTACAATGCAAAGTCCAAATTCCATGCGGCTACCAAAGTAGAGCATGACTGACTTGAGAGACAATGACTTAATGACTCGCTGATAGCACCCTAGAATCACTTTAAAGGAAAAAAATGGTGTCTTGTTCACAAGGCCTAGTTGCTGTACTAATGTAACCATTTGTGGTCTTCGGGGCACAAAGGGTTAAACACGTACACTGAGCCATGATCCTTAAAACTGGTCCGTTGTAAGAATGGCCCCAGGTTTTTCGCCCATCACTCAGCTGATTCTCTGACGGACAGTGCTTGAAATGGAAAAATAGAAGTGCAGGTGCCCTGTACCAGAGTACCTGCTTGTTTCTGAGAAGTGCCGGTACTCTCCAATTAAAAGTATTACGTCACTCTTGAGAAGTGCCGGTACTCTCCTTCTCAAAATAAAAAAGTGCTGGTACCCCGTACCGAACAGTATAGAGAATAATAGAGACCCCATACATTGCTTTCTCAACTCGGTTTCGCTGTACTCTGGCAACTTTAAGGAGTTTTACTTTTGCACAGTGTTAATACACGAGTTAAAGTGTTTTTACCATTCCGTATAGTATAAACTCTGTTCTTGGCCGTCTTTCTTTTCACTGGCATGGCATAAAATACATCTTGAAAAGTCATAGATAGGGTCTGTATGTTAATTTTAAACGTGTCGTCGGTCAGTAAAGGGCCTGGTATGGCGGGAATCTCCTCCGGCCGCTTTGTAAGAGATTCCCCGTGAGTTGGCGGAACTCGCACCGCGCTCACGTGGCACACCTCAGTCCGTGGCCAGGGAAAGGGCTGGAAGCGGTAAAACATGAGCCACTGCGGCGCTCGCGCTGCACGTGCGAGGCCGGCTCGTGCTGGCAGCGAGCTCGTGAAAACATGCCTCGGTGCAGCGGCCGCGGGGCCGGCTGCCCGGTGACGCGGCAGCTTGCTCTCGTTAGCGTCGGCCCCTCATCTGGCTGTGCTGTCCTGGCCAAAAGCGCGGATTGCAATGTGTTTCTCTTTTGGTTTCTCCTCCAAATACTTTAGTCATGCGCAAATGCTCTCCGTGGGGAGGCCCAAGGTTGCAGGATCATTTATATGTGTATTAAAAAAAATCTCCCCCGGTTTCGTTGCTGCTTACGTGCACTAAGTTTGAGGCATCGCAGCACTCCGGAGCGTGCATTCCAGTGCACTGCATTTCAGTGAATAGGAATGAGTAACCAGTGAGTGGTCAGTCTGAACGTGCCTCACGATCTCAGACTCATTTGGCCATTTCCAATGTAAAGAGAACTGGGAAGCCAAACGAGGTATTTCGTAGTGAGTATTACTTATACAATTTAAACAACACCTATGTCAAATTGTACAGAAAGATCACGCTTGGTACACGGTTAACGAACAGACGTTTTCATAACCAAGATCAGTGGCTCCGTTCCAATAATGCCGCCCAGCCTGATGCCGGACCCCTCCCTCTTGGTGCTTGGGAGCCCTGCATTAGGAGGGCTGCCGGACCCAGGACCACCTATGCATACCTTGCTCGTGTTCAAAGCATGTGATTAACACAGTTTCCGAGTCTCCGATTAGTTAAAGGCTTGCTGTGTCTGATCTTTCCACCTCCTCAGGCCTGTACATCCATTTCAAGACTCTGAACATGCAGCACATTCCGGTTTTGGCGCAACCCGACCCCTCCCGCAGTCCTTCTTCTTCAGGAGGCCATATAATCCCTTCATTGTGCCAGTTGTCAAATAACCGGGTTACATGCGAGGTCATGTTTTCTGACCCTTGAACAAAACCAGGTCAAAGGATATGAATTTCACATTCATTTTATTCTTTTTTTAGGGTTCTTGGTTCAAGCGCACACTTTCATATCCTATAATGCTGACCAGTTTGTGTGTCTCATTATAATGCCGTGATCTTCTTGTCAGGAGACTAGCAGCTAGGGCATATCGCAGGTAGGAGCCGTGCAACTGCCCCTTCCTCGCCCAACACACTCCTGGCTGTCCGAAGATCTAGTTAAACCTTCTGGTTCTGTACCGGTGAGGGAACCCCTATACAGGATCGGCAGCTTCTTTGGCTCAAAACTTGCAATAAGTGAGGCTCCGGGCCCCTCAGTTTTCCAGATTTAGCAACAATTTGTCCCTAGATTTTACAATTCCTGTAGGCGAAGCAAAGAGCATTTCATATCTCCTGGTAACCCTTTTATGACATTCTCTAAGCAGGGTCCCTGTTGCTCTGCCATTGGTATGTCAAGGCCTCTACCTCTAAAGGACACAGTTGCAGAATTTCATGAGAATAAATTGTCCAACACATCCCAGATCCTAAAGTTGCAAGGACTCCCGGGAGAGTAAGCACATGTTCCATATTAGCTGGTACGCTAGTGCCTTGTTGTAGTGCTACCTTTACTCCGGAAGCAGTCCAGCGGGAATCTTTACAGCAGGAGTAGGACTTTGGCAATCTTTACTTTAGAATCAGTACATCGTGAATCTTTATTTTGTAATCAGTGCATCAAGGGTCTTTACTTCGGAAGCAGTGCATCAAGGGTCTTTACTTCGGAAGCAGTGCATCCAGGGTCTTTACTGTGGAAGCAGTGCATCCAGGGTCTTTACTTCGGAAGCAGTGCATCCAGGGTCTTTACTGTGGAAGCAGTGCATCCAGGGTCTTTACTGTGGAAGCAGTGTATCCAGGGTCTTTACTTCGGAAGCAGTGCATCCAGGGTCTTTACTTCGGAAGCAGTGCATCCAGGGTCTTTACTGTGGAAGCAGTGCATCCAGGGTCTTTACTGTGGAAGCAGTGCATCCAGGGTATTTACTGTGGAAGCAGTGCATCCAGGGTCTTTACTGTGGAAGCAGTGCATCAAGGGTCTTTACTGTGGAAGCAGTGCATCAAGGGTCTTTACTGTGGAAGCGGTGCATCCAGGGTCTTTACTTCGGAAGCAGTGCATCCAGGGTCTTTACTTCGGAAGCAGTGCATCAAGGGTCTTTACTGTGGAAGCAGTGCATCAAGGGTCTTTACTGTGGAAGCAGTGCATCAAGGGTCTTTACTGTGGAAGCAGTGCATCCAGGGTCTTTACTGTGGAAGCAGTGCATCCAGGGTCTTTACTGTGGAAGCAGTGCATCCAGGGTCTTTACTGTGGAAGCGGTGCATCCAGGGTCTTTACTTCGGAAGCAGTGCATCCAGGGTCTTTACTTCGGAAGCAGTGCATCCAGGGTCTTTACTTCGGAAGCAGTGCATCAAGGGTCTTTACTGTGGAAGCGGTGCATCCAGGGTCTTTACTGTGGAAGCAGTGCATCAAGGGTCTTTACTGTGGAAGCAGTGCATCAAGGGTCTTTACTGTGGAAGCGGTGCATCCAGGGTCTTTACTTCGGAAGCAGTGCATCCAGGGTCTTTACTGTGGAAGCGGTGCATCGAGAGTCTTTACTTCGGAAGCGGTGCATCAAGGGTCTTTACTGCGGAAGCAGTGCATCAAGGGTCTTTACTGTGGAAGCAGTGCATCCAGGGTCTTTACTGTGGAAGCAGTGCATCAAGGGTCTTTACTGTGGAAGCAGTGCATCAAGGGTCTTTACTGTGGAAGCAGTGCATCAAGGGTCTTTACTGTGGAAGCGGTGCATCCAGGGTCTTTACTTCGGAAGCAGTGCATCCAGGGTCTTTACTTCGGAAGCAGTGCATCAAGGGTCTTTACTGTGGAAGCAGTGCATCAAGGGTCTTTACTGTGGAAGCAGTGCATCCAGGGTCTTTACTGTGGAAGCAGTGCATCCAGGGTCTTTACTGTGGAAGCAGTGCATCCAGGGTCTTTACTGTGGAAGCAGTGCATCCAGGGTCTTTACTGTGGAAGCAGTGCATCCAGGGTCTTTACTGTGGAAGCAGTGCATCCAGGGTCTTTACTGTGGAAGCGGTGCATCCAGGGTCTTTACTGTGGAAGCAGTGCATCCAGGGTCTTTACTGTGGAAGCGGTGCATCGAGAGTCTTTACTGTGGAAGCAGTGCATCAAGGGTCTTTACTGTGGAAGCAGTGCATCCAGGGTCTTTACTGTGGAAGCAGTGCATCAAGGGTCTTTACTGTGGAAGCAGTGCATCAAGGGTCTTTACTGTGGAAGCTGTACACGAGGTGTCTTTACTGTGGAACCGGTGCATCGAGGGTCTTTACTGTGGAAGCAGGGCATCAAGGGTCCTTACTGTGGAAGCAGTGCATCGAGGGTCTTTACTGTGGAAGCAGGGCATCGAGGGTCCTTACTGTGGAAGCAGGGCATCAAGGGTCTTTACTGTGGAAGCAGGGCATCAAGGGTCCTTACTGTGGAAGCAGGGCATCAAGGGTCTTTACTGTGGAAGCAGGGCATCGAGGTTCCTTACTGTGGAAGCAGGGCATCGAGGTTCCTTACTGTGGAAGCAGGGCATCAAGGGTCCTTACTGTGGAAGCAGGGCATCAAGGGTCTTTACTGTGGAAGCAGGGCATTGAGGGTCCTTACTGTGGAAGCAGGGCATCAAGGGTCCTTACTGTGGAAGCAGGGCATCAAGGGTCCTTACTGTGGAAGCAGTGCATCGATAGTCTTTACTGTGGAAGCAGGGCATCGAGGGTCCTTACTGTGGAAGCAGGGCATCGAGGTTCCTTACTGTGGAAGCAGGGCATCAAGGGTCCTTACTGTGGAAGCAGTGCATCGAGGGTCTTTACTGTGGAAGCAGGGCATCAAGGGTCCTTACTGTGGAAGCAGGGCATCAAGGGTCCTTACTGTGGCAGCAGTACACCAGGTGTCTTTACCTTGGAAGCAGTGCATCTGGAATCTTTATATCGGAGGAAAGTTTTCTAACACTTGGGTAGGAGTAAATACTTCACATGGCTCATTACCTAGCATCTAAGTATCATTAACTATATAATACTTTTATAATGTACTAAACCTATGTACATATTTATACATATATTTGTTTATATGCATTTTAGTCTGTATATAGATGAAGTACACTTAAAACCGCGTTTATGGCTTGTCACTACACCCTTCCGCAAAGATTACCAGGAGAGGGCTGTTTATCCCAGCCTAGAAGGACTGATGGGCAGGATAGAGGACAGAGCGAATGTTGCACTGCTCTTAGACGAAAATCCACCTTTTTCAGCCATGCGTTCCCACTTCCCTGGGCTAGACCCAAAGGTATCAGAGTGCTTTACAACAGTAACTATTCACATCAAAGATAACCAGTCTATAGAGAGCATCTGAGTCCGAGCGGTTTACAACAGTAAACATAGATAACCAGTATAGTAGACCTTTATAGCGCTAGCTAGGTACATGAGGGGATTCGTTAGTCCTAGTTGAATGGCATCGGGAGCAGCATAGGAGACTGAAAGAATCACGTGTTCGTCTTGAAGGACGTAGTCAACGTACATGCATCTCAGTGGAAGGGGGAAGGCTACTTGTTGATTGGGGTGGTCACTAGGTTTTACGTGGGATATCAGTAGATCTCGCCCATTGCTCCTTAAAGTCTCATACACTACTTCCAGCATGTAACTCTGCTAAGCGGGTGCCATGCATTGTCAATTCAAATATTATTTATGTAGGGGACATTTTGGGGTGCCCCGTTACGTGCTCTGTTTCCATGTGGCTGTTCAACCACGTTCTTCGTGGCAATGCCAGCAGGCCTGGCTGGGTAAGATGTGTTTTCGTAGCTGTGTTTTTGAAACAGACCCCACTACCCTGCACCTTCTTCCCTTAGAAGCAAGCTGCACTTTCTGACTCGTGAAGAGTCGCCCCCTTTCTTATAGTGCTTAACAATCAACACGGTGTGACAAAGATGACTTAGATAAGTCGAAAAATCTACTATTATGTCCATTCCAAAATTGTGTGCTAGAGAAATTGGATGAGGGGGCATGCTCAAGGAAAATGTTCACATTCCAGCGTTTTACAGCTACTTCCCGCCTCTGCTTGTGTTTTCCGGGGCAGGCGGAGACCGCATCCCAAATATTTCTTCAGACACTTTAAGCCAATGTAAATATTGACGCCATGCACTGCTTTCTGCGCTCTTCTTGCAGGTGTTCGCCTGTAGAGGCACATTTAAAAGTATCACATGCAAAGAAATGGCCTGTGTAATCTGTGTTTGATGGAGGGCTATACCAGTAACGGAAGGGCACATTTATGTACCGTGAAAATGATCCCTAATCTGTGTTCTAAATGTATTATTGCTTGCGTACCCGCTTGCCTGGATGCTTGTGAACTTTGAGAAATTGTGAATAATGCGGGTCAGCTCACTGTAAATAAACCGTAGAGTTAAGGCGAGCACCTGGCATGGAGGCAAATTCTGGGCAGGACTGTAAAAATTCAGGACCAAAGATCAATTTTATGGACACATCTGAGAAGAATCTCATACCTCACTACTTTATCAGCGCATTTATTTACTATTTTTTATAGTACACTATTTCTTCACTGTGCTCTGTATGTGATTGCCTCTTGGTATGTTACAGTCCGGTTGTGCATTATGTCCTTGTTCAATTGTAACTTGATGTCCTTGAGCACACTTTCAAGGTCAACACCCCTATCCAAATCTACTCAGCATTTCTTGGAGAGAAACCAACAGAAAACTTTTGATTATGTTTCTAAACATTTTAAAACCTATGGAAAAATGTTTGGGGAAACTTTAAGGTAAGAGACTTTTTCACCTGCCATTGAAGACAAATTGAACAAAAGCATCTGGCGCACCTTGTCGTTCACTAGACTTCAAACCTGAAACAAAATGAATAGGAGATAGAAAAAAGCACAGAAATAAATTTAAAAATCTCATGAGTACTCCATGATCTTCATACCAGGGATGTGTCCGACAGTGCCCCACAATGTGCTGCACTGTGCACCATTACCCATCATGTAGTGCACCCCTCCAATGACATAGTGCATCATCACACATAGCACAGTGTAGCACCACCCTCAGAACGGTGCACCATCACCAACTGTGTAGTGTTTGTTAGTGCTCTGGTGGAGACAGTTTGAGTTTGACAAGACCAAGGTTAGTCCAGAGGGACTTCCTCAGACACGTAGCCTCACTTGCATGAGCTACACCAGGGGTCTCCATCCGGTCGATTGCGAGCTACCGGTAGCTTGCCGACACCCTATGAGTAGCTCACGGCCCGAACATCCATTTTAGTGCAGTTTGCTGCCCTGCATTAAAAGTAAATGTGGCCTGTCCTTATGTTTTATTTTTTTATTTTAGGCCTCTTGCAGTGCTTGTCCGCCCTCACCCACAAAGGCTGCTCACAATTGGCTGAATTAAACTTAGCTGGAGCAGGCAGCGGGGTGACGTCAGTGCCAAAAGCCCGGAAGAGCAGTATTAGACTGGCCACTGGAAACCGATCGGCCTGCCTTCTGCTGTCCCACACTACACTTCTATAATTAATGCACAATTTCTGTGGCCGGAGGAGCAGCCTTGCTACCGGAGCCTTGTAAGGCCCAGGAATCCGGTTGGGTTTGTTGTAGTTGCATACCGCAGCGCAAGTGGTGCAGTGCTCGGTACCTTGGGCCCAAGAGCACAACCAGCATTAGGCCTGGGACCGACAGCATAAGGGCCCAGCCACAGGTACTTTATTTAAAAAATATATATATCCATGTGAAACACTGTTTTATTGTTGTAATAGGTGATGCATGTAAAATGAAGAGGTACTTTATTTAAAAGAAAGAGTGAAACATTTTATTAAATGAAAGCAGCATTTCACAGGAATTTAAAAAAAAAAAAACCTCTTGCAACTTAATTTTGCATTTCTTTACAGCCCAAAGAAAAGTAAAATGAAGTTCCTGGCTCCATTTTTTTAAAGCATTATTTTATAGCACTACAATAATGATGGGAAAGGCAAATCAAGTGTTCAGGGCAAATCTTGCATACAACTTCGCTGGTAATCGGGTATATGTCATTCTGTCCTTAGGTTACAAAGTGCTGGATATCTCCTGGGAAGCCCGATGGCGGATATAGATATATTTTTTTGGTTATTTAATTTAGGAGTTTGTCTCTTTAATGACCCCCAGATGTTTCTTAAAAGCAAACCAGGCACACTAGCTGTTGGTCGCTAAAAACCCAGACAAGGATCTTTTTAGGGGCTGGAGAAAATGGAATACAGGACGATGTGGGCTGAAGTCCAGGTGGAGAAGTGGCAACTCTGTGGTACAATGTGAACTGGCCTGGGTGGCTGACTTTTTAAAGAGCTCTGCAATTCAGATGTCGCAGTTATAACACAGTGGCATAAAGCGCACAACAATCTGGCACTGTGTTACAATGTGCACAACTGGAATGGCAGAGTTACAACACTATGGCATTGTGTGCACTGCTAGGATGGTGGCGTGTACAACATGCACCAGTCGGCTGTTTGCCTAGAGCTCCTTCAAGGCAGGGCTGCACTAAGCTTTATCTCTGGCCCTCCAAGGGATCTGCTGCTGACCTCTGACTGCCAAGCCTTATATAGCCTCCCATTGAGAGCCGCCTTAAACACCCCAGTCTCACCCCGAACACACCTTACAAGTTTTTCAAAACCAGAGCACCAGGAGCTTTTGATGGTTTTACTTCACTGTGACAAAATGTCGGCATGACCCCTGCTTTTTATATCGCCTGTGCCGACGTGAACAGTAGCAAATGCATTTGGTCAACTCAACAGACTGCGTTGAATGACAGGTGTAATGGTTACAGGGCAGAGCATGTTATGGAGCTTGTAAGGATGACGGGCAGCTCCTGTAGCTCTCCGGACAGGATCTCAACCAATTAAGGCATCCTACCAGTCTTGGGCACTCTACATTACACAGCGTTGTTTGCAACGGGAGCATTTGAAACTTGGGGTGGGTGTTGTACACTTAACAAGTCAATGAACCTGGGCCTTGGGGGTCTCTGGGAACAATGCACTATTAGCTGCTTGGCCTTCAGTAGCTCATCAGTATTTTTTCTAATCTGAAGTAGCTCTCACTACAGAAAAGGTTGGAGACCCCTGTGCTACACAGCCAACTGTGAGGGGAGCAGAGTCCTGGAGGAGACTGACCAAGAAGAGGTTGTCAGAAAATGACAATATAGTTAAAATATTGTAAGAGTGCAAAACGGGCAACCCAGAACTGTCTCCTCCAGAGCAAAGGACAGTTTATATACTTTTTAATGCATCAATGCAACTTCAGACGATGGGGGAAGAATGCGGTACAGGCCTCATGTGGGTGGAGAGCGTCGACGTTTCGACTCGACTAGTGCATAGAGGGTGACTTAAACCTCTGCTGCGAGTCTTCCCCCATCGTCTGAAGTTGCATTGATGCATTAAAAAGTATATAATATGATGTAAATATTTTCACAAGGACAGGTCTCTCTATACTGGTCTTTCTTACCAGTTTGTTTTTGTAATTATTGAAATAGTGTGTATTCTTCAACCAGTGACTTCTACCTATCCCTACCCATCACGAGCACACCCATCCCTCATTTCCCCTTTTCATGCAACCTTGTATCTTTTCAAATGCATAAATTGCTATTTATTTCAAGTATATGAAATAAATATACTATAACTGAATTACTTTTGGCGCATTTTCCTTGTTTTACATTTATTGTATCTTTAAAACTCTTATCTTGCTATTTTGGAACGTAGTTGTCTTTCTACATAGTATTAATTACTAGTGTTGACTGTGATTCAGCGGCGTCACTAGGGTTGGTGTCACCCAGTGCGGTAACTCATGGTGTCACCCCCTCACGACTTACCCCATGACACCAACACATGGGGTGACACCTTTCCCAAATGAGACTATTTAGTAAATAGTCTCATTTGGGAAAGGTGTCACCCCATGTGATTGTGTCACCCGGTGCGGTCCGCACCGCCACTGCTGTGATTGCAACACACACTAGATGGATTGTAATTCAATTCTCCTTTAAGCAGTCACGGACCAATTTTTCATTCCCGCATTGTACCCAGGTCTGGTGACGATTATTGGGTTACCCCATTATTCTGTAATGGTTCTGTAGGTGCAGCGGTGCTTTGTGAAATGGGGGTCAGCCGTGCAGATTACGGTGTTGGGCGGCCAGTTACTTTTCTGAAAGGAGTTAGTGCTGATATAGATTAAAACATTGCATTCAGGCCTTTGGGCTATTTTAAGCAAGATAAGTCAGTAGATTGTGCCGAAGATGCATAGGCCAATTTATAACTTGCAAATAAAAAGAGCACATCCTGGCCGAGTCTACTTGATCTTTTATTCTCTCCACAACAGCAAAATCAGTCGGGCTGAGGTTTCTAAAAACGACTTGAACCAGTTAGTGCTCCATCTGCAAGATAAATGGGCAAAATGAGGACAGTACGTTATTTTCCACACTGACATTTTGGTAACAACCTAGATATTTGTTGGGATGGGTAAGCTTCTTGCATGGCACATGTGTGTTCCCCCTGTCCGGAGTGCCCAAGTGCATGTATTTCTGGTATCCTGCCTTTTTATTATGGCCCTGACATCACGCTAATCTAAGCATGTGTGCAGAGGCCTCAGCCTGTCACTGACCATGAGAGTTCATGCAAGACTAAGCATATGAACCGAGATACCCCTCTTGGGGTGATTTGCGCACATTACATTTTAAATTAACATAACATATTTGACCTGCAGTATCAAATCGCTGCACCTGGGCCTGATTCATGCTACTCCTGATTACTCTACACATGGTAACCCAGAGCTAGGGAAATCACCAGAGAAGTGGGAACAGAGCGGGAGTACCTACAAGAGCTAGAACCCGGGATCACATATGTAGTGTGGTGGGTAGTATTTAGTACAACTGTGTGAATAAAGTACTTTTATTTTTGTAGCGGTAAGCACTTAGCTAGACATGTCCTTTTAGGGTGTCCGTTGATAGGATGGTGTGTGCTGTGCTGCCTCCCTGAGAATCCTGTGATTGCTTGCCATTGCTACCCTGAGGGTTCAGTGTGGAAGGATCACACTTCTCAAATTTGTAGAGCCATAGTAAAATGAGCGCCCTGGCACATCATTGGCTAATGCCCTCAACCCTGATGGCAAAGGCCTAGTATCTCCTGCCTGCCCCAGTGGACCTCCAAACAGGGCTTGACAGCAGGTTTGTCCAGCAAGCTGTATTTTAATCTGTATGTTTCATGGTTGTTGGGTGTCTGTTTCACCAAGAGCCAGCCACACATGCACCATCGGAGCTCTATTTAGGGGAGTAATGCCCTTTGCCACTTGCCTAGCCAAAGCAGTACAGAGAATACGTTCAGGAGCGGCTCTGAGAAAGCATAGAAGCCTGAAAAGGACAGATGCAGCCTAGGATATATATATTTTTTTTGTAAAACTTTTTATTGATAAACAGACATCAGCAATACAATCACATTTCAGAGGAAGTAGTACATTAGGCTTCATGAGACAGTAGGCAAAGCACGTTATACAGAATAAGTTATGGAAGGTCTAGGGCGAAGGGGGATCTTCATTACTGGGAACAAGGGGAGGTTGACATATATCTCCTCGATAGGAGTTCCACAAGCCCCAAACACGGGTCCATTTCTTGGGACATCCACTGGCTACATATACCCTTTTTTCCCGAAACATTGCCCAGTCCAAGTCTTTTTCCCAGTCCCGCACTATAGGAGGAAGCGGCGCTCCCCATCGCTGGGCAATGTTTCTCTTAGCTAGCATTAGCCCCAAAGTGACCCACTGTGTTGAGCAAACATTCAAATCCGTTGGCTCCCAAATGTTTAATAAACACCTGCGGGCTTCCACAGCCTAGGATATTTGACTGTCTGTACAATAGCTGCATGGCCAGTAAAAAGCCAGAGCAGATGTTATGGATGACACTCATACCTCATGTCAGGATCTGGGGTACCCACAACATGTCTGCAGTCTCACAGCACCAAGCAGACCTGACTGCTGCATTGGAGAGTGCAGTAGGGACTCAAAGTTTATTCGTGTGGGACCCTGGACCACCAGCTGAAGAGAATTAAAGAGCAGGATGAAGTTGAGATAGATAGGAGATCCAGTAATGCAAAGAGTTGTTGATAAAAACTGGAAAGTATGGAAAGAGCAGAACTAGGTGGGACAATTCCTAAAATCAGACAAGAAGAGCCCCATGCGTATCGGAAAGAATTGTGTACCTTGAGATTAAGCTCAGCAAGGAGGACAGAAACAGAAGAGGCACTGTCAAGGGGTTGAAGCAGCAGCACCCTCCTTGGCAAACTCTGGTGGTGCATTGGTCTATTGGTGGTGCTTGTGGAGGGCGGGCAGGGGCTGTGCCCTTTGAGGTTTTGTCCTTGGGCAATTGCCTGATCTGTCTGTGTCTTAAAATGGCTCTGCAGTTGAGCCAAGGCCAAACTACTGGTCTGGCTTATCCCTACATGTCAAAGAACATTCTGAATCATCAAAATGCTTGCGATGTAAAATGTGCAACAAACAAAATGTAGGGACATTGTAGACTTAAAAGTAGAAAAAGTTTCCGTAATATATCGAAGTGTTTCAGTTTAGAGCATTAGACCACAACAGTACATTGACATTTATGTTAAGTGAAACTTTCTAAACATGAACTGTGAAACATTTATTAACACTCCTTCCTGACAATGCCGTGAATGAACAGAGTGAACCAGTTGTCTGGTGTCCCTTATGTCATGTCCAATTTTAGTGTTATGGATGGTGAGACATTACAGGCTATTAAAGCATATACAAGTGAGGTTTTTGTACAGGTTCCATCTTGAACGGAATTACTTGAAAGTGCTCTCAAATGTCACTATCAAGTAAATTAGTCACATGAAGTAAATTGATTTGACTTGGATCACACAATTTAGTCATACAGGGAAGCCGGGATTTGTAATATGTGGGGCAATTCAGCCTCTGAATAGATTTTTCTTTTTCTCAATTCTATTAAACACCAGAGGAAAGTGTTTTTTTACAATTCTATCAGATGAATAGTAATAGATTACAGGTTATGCTGAGACAATATCTAAAAAGAAAGGTAAAAAGTCCGTTTGTAAGTCCGTTTTTATATAGCGCAGCTACTCACCCTTACGGGTCTCAAGGCGCTGGGGGCCGTAGTGGAAATTAAGTGAGCTATTGCCCAGAGTCGCATGGTGCTGAGCTGAGCTGCCGCCGGAGCCGGGGATCGAACCGTGAACCCTGTGCTCCGAAGTCAGCTGCCCTGGCCGCTGCACCACACCTCTCCACTAAGTTACATAGTGAAGATAATGGCAGGCGGGACACCATATGCTAATATCACAGGCTTTCTCAGATTTTACTTAGCTGTTCAACACAGTCAAAGTGCATTAAAAAAAAGGATGGGTACTGTGATCCTGAGTGCATTTGAGGAGGGGGTCAGTGAGCATAGAGATAGTCAAAGGGATGGCTAAAAACAATTTCTGTAACTATTTTGTTGATCTTTCACTAACTGGTAACTGCATATAAAATAACACACATCTTCAGTGAAAAATAAATGCAAGTTAAATTAATCAGTGGGAAGAGCACTACTTTGTTATGAAACCTCTATTGGCTTATGTGATCACTGCAGATGTTTGTGTGTGCAACCAGAGAGCCACATAAATAAATCATGGTTGGTGCAGTGGTGAATAGTGTTTTTATTCAGTGCTACCAGGTCCCAGCCTCTGAAAGAAAGCACTGTGAATGTGCAATTCATTATTTTAAACTTTTCTTACACACTGTATAAGAGGCTGCAGTGATAAATAGTGTATTTTTAGTGCCTCGAGGTCCCAACCTTTGAAAGAAAGCACTGTGAATGTGTAAGTCTTTATTTTAAACTTGCGTTAAGAACAGTATAAGAGGCTGCCACTAACTGCCGCAAAAAATAGGTTTAAGATTTAAAAACCTGTACTTCCAAAGTATATGCTCTAGTAATAAACTGACCGTACTTAGTGCAAATATTTTTTATAACTGTCAATTAAAAGCAGTCACTCGGCTGATAATCTTACACCTCTCAAATTGAATAAATCATTGCCATCAGGATTCTTTAACTGACTCCATCAATTAATGCCTATATCCCTTCCAAGCAGCCTTTACGTTTGCAAATCAAACAGTTGCACACATTTACATTTACTTTAGGCAGCAGGCACCCTGGCAGGATGGCTTGTTTGTTTCTTGTTTAGCTGCCTGCCCCTCCCTCAGCCTCACAGCACAGGATACTCATTCCCTCTTAAACAGGGGCATCTCAACTGTCAGAGGAAATACTAAAATTACAGAGAAATGCCGTCGGTTAAAACATCAATCGCGGGCAATGGTTACTCAACTATTTTAAGGACAGACCGGGTAAATTACAGATGGGTGGTCACCCTTAGCAGGATTAACCCGGGTGGCCACAAGACCGGATGATTAGTTTAATCGCTTCTAGAAGTAGAGTCACACAGGGCCTTACATTTTGGTCTAATTTTGTTAACCAGCCCGGGGGGCTGAAGGGTAGGCAATTCAGGGCCTATAATGAACTTATGAGTATTCTGCCAAGCTCTCCTCTGCTTGTGCACTCCAACCCCGTGTGGCCGCAACCACAGTCAAGTTGTGGTGGCCCACCATGATTCTTGGTGTCTCTTGTGGTGAGTGTGACCTCGTCTTGTCTGTGATTTGGAGTAGGGCCCCTTTACTGACTATCGAGTTTGTGCTGCCTTCAAAGCTAGAGTCCCAAATGACCTCCGGCACTCTCTCGGCCCGCGTCCCACTGTAGTACTTTGAATGTGCCCATTAATGTTCCCACAATCCAGTTGAGATCTTCCCTCTCTGTTAACAAGACCAACAGTGTATGTGTCAATGACGTGTAGCAGAGCTGGTTTTGTAAACTTTGTGAATGTCGGTGTCTATAATGATAACCATCATCTAAGACTAGCAGATGGGGGTGATTTTTTTAATAATCTCATCACCAAAAATGCCTTTTTTTTTTTTCTTGCTCTGTGGGGTATGGAATGGTGGGGTGTGTATGATTTGCTTTGTGTGTAGGCCAGCGCTCCTTCTTGTCCACATGATCGAGGTCTGTGCACATGTACGACAGCTGTGTCAGTCTGAAAGACTGTGAGAAGCAAAGTACCAGCTGACTTAGATGGTTATTCTAGCCAACAATTTTCCCATTTCACCCGGAACTGCCCCAGTATTTTTTTTGTTTTCCTCAGATTGAGCGGGCCACTTATCCAAAGAATCTACTCGCAATCCCCAAATCTTCAACCAAGGGGCTTATTGGGGACCCTTCCCAGGGACCTCTTGATGTACCCTGAGAGATGTGGAGCATGACCTTAAGGAGGGACCCCCTCAACACTTCCCTGAGGTTCTATCTGGTGGCAGCCTTGCAATAGTTTGCAGAAGTGTCTAGTGGAGATGCCTTCTCAAACCTCCCTCCCAACGTTTAAAATTAAGCGTAGTGAACTCTGGGGGGGGGGGGAAAAAAAAAAGACCTATATATATTTTTTTTTTTACTGAAGTCTAATGTTACATTCAGCATCTGGATTGGAATTATAATAATGACTATAGACTGAAACATATGGATGGTGGATTCCTCACGATCATATTGGCTGCACCTGTCGTTAGTTACCTGTAGATGATGGCAGTAATGTATTTATTTGTGTGATGGATAGCTGCTGCCACTAAAGGAACAGGGTCAGGACATCTTGGGTTCTTGCTTTCTCTTCTCTGTCTCCAGGGCCTGTCTGGACTGGAGACCTGGGCCTAAGTTTCCACCCACAGCTGACTCCTAGAGAATATATCTATCCAGTGTCACACTTTAAATTGTAAAGATACACCTGAAATGATTACAGTGGACTGCTTCTCAGCTGCCAAGAACTATGAATGTCACCTGGAGCCCCTCTCGCTGCATTTTTAAGCCATACATGAATAAAGACCTTTGTGATCACTGTGTTGTCTGAACATGAAGCTAAGTTGCTGTTTCTTGAAATCTAGGACTAAGCCTTATACTGATGGCCTGGCCTGCCGCTGGCTTTCCCTGTATGGCCAGCCAGCCTGAGAAGACCCGACACTGAAGCAGAACACCAAAATGTCCTCTCTCTGTCTATCCGGAGACCGGAAGAGAGCTCATTGGGATCAAACCGCAGTTGCAAATTAGCTGAGCAGTGGCTGCTGTAAGCTCACTCCCTCACCCTGCTAATATTTGTTTGTTTTACCCTGGCAGGGATGAAGGGCATCATACCTTTCCATGATGCTCACTTGCTTCCATTCCGAGAAGCACTGAGTATAGGTCCATCACCACAGTCAATGGCGTGGGTGCCAGAAGCAGGGTCCCACAGCCACATGTTCCAGAGGCTCGCGAGCTGTGTTGATGTCCAGCAAACAGCTGTCTGACTTGATGACCAGTCGCATTCAGAGCTTGCAGGTCATTGGCGGTCCTTGTGTGTGCCCTATGGCTTGGTGGCCAATTTTCTCTGAGCGTATAGTGCTTTCCCACCCAGGTCAAGTCCCACATCACTTTCTTTGGTGTCCGTAAGTATTTACTCCATTCATACAATGCTTCATACCTCTGCGGTCGCGAAGTGCTCTGATTTGTATAGGGTTCCTGGGTGTCATTTGGCGTGCAGGGTTGAAATGGGAAAGGATGGGTGAGGTGTGCAAAGTTTGAAGATGTCATAGAAGCATGGTGCATCGATAGTCACTGAGCAAAAGCATGACAAGAATTAAAACCGTGTTGAAGCAAACTAGGAATAGCAGGCAAGGTGAAAGAAGACGGGAGGAGGTTGTAAACTAGAGCAGGAAAAAAATTAAAATACAATACAGACAAAATAGAGACGCAGGGGGCAACTGACGTGTTGCCTAAAGAAAAGACCGCATTTTGATCCAGCTATTCTCTTGACCAGTCATAAATGTTCAACAGACAGGAAGTACCGTTCTGGGTTTCCATTGCGTTATAAGGGCAATTATAAGGGCAATTATAGATAAGAAATGCTTGATGACACCAACAGGGAATGTGTTATATTGTCACGGATCTAAAACAAAGTGTGTGTGTCTGTGTGTCTCTGCCCCCACCCCCACAGGGCGGATGGTTATAGAGACCATACCCTCACCACAGTGCATTGGAGGGCCAGTCCAAGACTTTCCCAGCATGAACTGGCAGTGCAGCCAGAACTGAAGGAAGATGGACCAGCCGACAGCCTGCACACCGAGCCAGCAGTCGAAAGCGGCTCCAGCAACACGTCATGCAAGCACATTGGAGGAGTTAATGGGCAATAGTCACCTACTTAGTGATAACCCCATTACATCGCCTAACCACTACATTGCCGTCACTATGTTGTCGTGGAGCTCTACATCTCCAAACGTATGTGAAAATCAAAAGTTTAAAGGTACGTGTTATTTCGTAAAAAAATAAAGTCTTTGTAACTTACATACATTAAAGAAAAAGGTATTTCGAGACAGCCTTGATCTTGCCACTCAACCGAGATAATGTTATGTCCCACAATGCAGTGGGTAGGCGATGTAGTAACGATGAAGTAACTCACAAACCGATAGACGCCGGGCTTCTAACATGTTCTCCCTGCACCACGGTTCTGGTGTCCTTTTTCATTCCCAGAAATTACGAGCAAAAACAACAACCAGTAGCCAGCTTTGTTGAAAGGCAAGCTAAGCTTTGATGGGGGAAGCCAAGGGCGGCCTGGCCTGTCTGTGGACGGGGGTTTGTTACTGCTAGGTTGGTGTCTGCTTTCTGTCCCAACCGCACTCTGAGCAACATCCTGTCCGCACCCTTCCTCCGGCTGGTTATCGGGGTGTCCTCCGCTCTGCACACTCCAGCTGACGAATTTCAGACGAAGCCGGTGTTTTTCAGACAAGACTGTCGCCACCTTTCCACGTTTCATTTCTTTAAATTCTTTTTTTCTGGCTACTCTCCGGCTGTATTTGCCTGTGGCACCTTTCAGGCCTGTCAGACATAGAGTAGATACAGAGTGCAGAAGAAGACTTCCCTGGTTACCCAGAATGCTCATTTCTCTGCCTGGTCTGTTACCATATACTTTACTGGGGGCTCGAGCAGTGCACAAATGTGACAATGTGTGGTAAACCGATTTACTGCACGCTTCTCCCACTTAATACACATTCAGAGGCGGCTGGTATCAGGCAGGAGGGGCGAGGCGGGGAAATAACGACAGGAGAAACCAGCATTTGCAATGCAATAGGTCTCACATTTACGAGAGTTTGAGCTATTGGCATTGTAAATGACAATGCCTTTTATTTATGTGATGTTTTTAAAACAAATAAAAGGCATTGGGGCACATGCACCAAGCATTTTACCGGTCGCAAACGGGCCGATTAGCAGAATCGGCCCATTTGCGACCGGTAAAATGCTATTTCCGATGCATCAAGCCCAAAGGCATTCGCAATTAAAGAAAAAGCAATTTTTGCGATTTCCTTAATTGCGAATGCAGTTAGGGAATCGCAAATTGCGATTCCCTAAATGCGATGCATCATGCATTCGCAAATTGCGTTTTCGCAATTTGGAATTGCAAATTACCATCAACTTCGAGTTGATTATAATTTGCAATTCCTTAGCAAAATGCAAAAAATTGCATTTTCTAAGTGCCATGTGGTGCACACATATGCCCTTAGGGCATGTGTGTGCGCCACATGTGCACACATGCCAATTTTGGGGGTGCATAGCAAAACCAAAGGGGATGATGGACGGAGTGTTGAACATTGCAAGCACTCACCCCCAGCCAACTGATCTGGGTTTAATCCATCATCATTCTTTAGCTCACTCCGCCACCCCAGTTCAGACATGGCCATATGCAAATCAGTCTGACCCTGTGCCTCATGGGAACAGTCCAGCCCGAACTGCCAAGCCATGTCTTCCCTGGACCGGAAACAAGCATCCTGGGACCGGTTTCTGGCTTACAGCCGTCATCAGCCAGGCTATCTTGAATCCAGTGGCTAAGTGAGCAAGGGACCCACGTCTGGGCATACCCTGCCATCTTAGGGCGAACATAGCAAAACCAAAGGGGATGATGGATGGAGTGTTGAACATTGCAAGCACTCACCCCCAGCCAACTGATCTGGGTTTAATCCATCATCATTCTTTAGCTCACTCCGCCACCCCAGTTCAGACATGGCCATATGCAAATCAGTCTGACCCTGTGCCTCATGGGAACAGTCCAGCCCGAACTACCAAGCCATGTCTTCCCTGGACCGGAAACAAGCATCCTGGGACCGGTTTCTGGCTTACAGCCGTCATCAGCCAGACTATCTTGAATCCAGTGGCAAAGTCCATCATCCCCTTTGGTATCGCTTTGTTCGCCCTAAGTTGGCAGGGTATGCCCAGACGTGGGTCCCGTGCTCACTTTGCCACTGGATTCAAGCTAGCCTGGCTGATGACGGCTGAATAGCCAGAAACCGGTCCCAGGATGCTTGTTTCCGGTCCAGGGAAGACATGGCTTGGCAGTTCGGGCTGGACTGTTCCCATGAGGCACAGGGTCAGACTGATTTGCATATGGCCATGTCTGAACTGGGGTGGTGGAGTGAGCTAAAGAATGATGATGGATTAAACCCAGATCAGTTGACTGGGGGTGAGTGTTTGATTTGCTCAAGCGCTCCGTCCATCATCCCCTTTGGTATCGCTTTGTTCGCCCTAAGTTGGCAGGGTATGCCCAGACGTGGGTCCCTTGCTCACTTTGCCACTGGATTCAAGCTAGCCTGGCTGATGACGGCTGAATAGCCAGAAACCGGTCCCAGGATGCTTGTTTCCGGTCCAGGGAAGACATGGCTTGGCAGTTCGGGCTGGACTGTTCCCATGAGGCACAGGGTCAGACTGATTTGCATATGGCCATGTCTGAACTGGGGTGGTGGAGTGAGCTAAAGAATGATGATGGATTAAACCCAGATCAGTTGACTGGGGGTGAGTGTTTGATTTGCTCAAGCGCTCCGTCCATCATCCCCTTTGGTATCGCAATTTTGGGGGTGCAGCAGGGTGGCCTTTTGGCCTCCTAGCACCCTTCAAATTGCATTTGCAATTTGCGAGTACCTATTTGGTACTCGCAAAGTGCGAATGACTTCCCATTCATTCCTATGGGCCTCTAGGCCCATAGGAATGAATGGAAAGGCATTCCTTAATAGCGAGTCGCAATTTGCGAGTCGCTATTAAGGAATTTGTAGGACTCGCAATTTTTTTTGCGAATCCTACATGCATAAGGAATTGTCGATTCCTAAATAGCGATTCCCTAAAAATCGCTGTTTAGGAATCGCAGTTCCATTCTTTGATGCATGTGGCCCATTGTCATTTACAATGCCAATAGCTTAAACTCTCGCAAATGCGCGACCTATTGCATTGCAAATGCATTCGGCGCCTGTGCTATAAAAATAAAGCGTTAGGAGAGAGCGTGTCCTGCCTGCAACAGTTGGCCGGTACAAAGCTATTTAAGAAAATAGTGCTCGGAGGCTGTAATTAAAGCCTACCGAGTAACGACACACGTAACAGGGATATCGGCATGGGAGGTTACAAAATGAGAAAAGGCGGTACTAAGGAGGGACTACTAAGCCTATTGAACAATGAACAGCCACAGTTTACAGTGGACAATGACAAAAGCCAATGAAAAATATGGACGGAGAGTAGGTGGAGCTTCAAGTCCCTACCTGAATGTAGCATGCCTTGCAGAGCAGCGCATGCGCTGCCCAGGCTTGACCTAAAAAAGAAAAGAAAACCACTTACCTTACGCTCGCCGACTCGGTGCTTTTCTGCTGCACTGATTAGGCTCCCAGACTCCCCTGCAGCCAATCCCGACACTGCTCTCATGCATGAGAGCAGCATCAGGATTGGCCTGGGTGCCCTCGATTTGTGCTCCCAGAGAGACTGGGAGCCTGTGCCTGCATGTCTCCAACCCGGCAATGCAGCTCGGGTTGGAAACATGCACTGCACATGTCGGTTTGCGATCCTGAGACGCCCGGCCAAACCAACATGCGCACTATCAGCAGTGCTGAAACACTCCACCACCAGCCTGTCATCGTCTGGCCCCACCCCCAAGACTTGTAAAGATAAAACGTTAATAAGCCAGTGTTATCATTTTATTTTTCAAGTTTTACAGCTGCTGGGAAAGGGGGCAAAGCTTCTCCGCCATAGCAGAGGAGCCGTCGCTGAACACATTCCGATTCATTCAGCAAAATCACAATGTGCCAGCACCCCAAAAAAACTGATCTCATCCGCCAGCTAAAGGCTGGTGATCGCTTGATTGATTGATAGCGGCGTGTGAATAAATGGTGAAACGTGCGATAATCTTACTTTATTCCTCGTTCTTTTCTGTTGAACACAAATTTAGGCACTAATGCCCTATTATAGTTTTGTTTCCACTACAGAGTGTTTTTTTCTTAAAATTGCAACTCCGATTTCGAGGTAGCTCACACACTGTTAGATATTTCACTTAGTCACTTTCAATAGAATAGGCAGCCATATGTGTGCTACATTTTCTTGTAAAGAACTTTGTGTTGCTCATCTAAAGGGTCCTTGCTATAGTGAGGGATCGCTTCTGTACTGTGCCGTCCAGTCCACCTCGCCATGCTAACTCCACGCTCTTCTCTCCCCTATCACAAATATGTTCCACTTCCCTTGGGACAGCACTGGAGAAATATTGAATAGGGCTCAAAACTGTCGCTCGGTAGAGCCTAACTGCGGCTTGTACACTTTCCAAGCAGTCACTGCAAAGTGCTCTGAGATGGAGAAGGGGCAAAGAGTATCACCCTGCAAAACCCCTTAGTGAATTAATAACAAATGATTTAAGATGTCGTCGCTTTTCTCAGAATTTCGAATGCAAACCATGCACCATTAGCTAATCTTCACCCTTCTGAAAAATTTGACCTCCAGACCATGGTTCATTACTCCCAGTAAATAAGGCTTTACGGCTGATTTCGACCAACAGAAATAAAGTACAGTTTTTCTTTTAAAGTTTTAGTGTGTTTTTTTTTTTTTTTTAGCTGCTCTAGAGTCGCATGTGTCATTGGCAGTAAGCCCAGGTACACCTTCTGGATTTTTCAGGCAAAAATGGTAACTTGTGCACTGCATCTTGTTTTATTCTACTGTACTGCATCTGGGTAATGGCTTGTGTTGGACCTGGCCCTCCCTGCAGGATCACCCCCATACCTTTTCCCTTCCTCCTCCTATTTTTCTGCTGAATTCGTTTTTGTTGGCTTTAGGACTCTGTGCACTGTACCACTCCTAACCATTGCTAAAGTGCTTGTGCTCTCTCTCTCTAAACATGGCTTGATTGGCCTGTACCTAATTGGCATATTTAATTTACTTATATGTCGCTTGTATAGTGGGGTACCATATACCCAGGGCCTGTAAATTGAATGCTACCAGTGGGCCTGCAGTACTTATGGTGCCACCCACATAAGTAGCACCCTAAAAACATGTTCCAGGCCTGCCGTTGCAGTCTGAATGCAGTGTTGCACTGCCATGCCGACTTGGCATTTAAACACCCTTGCCAAGCCTTAAACTCCATTTTTATTGCATATGTCACCCCTAAGGTAGGCCCTAAGTAGCCTTAGCCCATAGGCCAGGGTGCTGTGTAATTAAAAGGCTGGACATGTACTTTTAAGTTTTACATGCCCTTCTAGTGAAAAACTCCCAAATGTGTTGTTCACTACTTTGAGTCCTACCCTTCCCATAGTATAACATTGGGGATTGCTTATTACATTTATTAAGTGTAATTCCTAATTGCGAGATGGCAGATAGGTCATGTTTGGTATCTATGAAATTGTAATGATAAACCCTCTTTATTGTCTCTTTAAAGCCGGATTTTTCATTATAAGCTTGAAAATGCCACTTTTAGAAAGTTGCAGTTTTCCTGCCCATAGCCCTTTGTGCCTGCAGCTTGTCTTGGTTCACATGACTGGGTGTAGCTGACAGACTTTGTGAATTTCGCCCAAACAATAACACAATTGAGGGATTAGGTGTGCCTCAATGGGCCATCACTGACAGGTTGGGGTGGCAGAGCAGAGCACAGCCCCGCTTGCATCTGTGTAGGCTGTGTCCTGCCTCCTCACAATAGGCCTAACAACCCTGCTTTGTCACTGCATCCAGCTTGGAGCCAGGACAGGGGAGTCAGGAAATTCCATGCATTTGAAAGAACTTTTCCAAAAGCTTCAACTTTCCAGGAGAAGTGCACCAGGGTAGGTCCCTAATGGACCTGCAGAAGGACTCTGAGGACTGCCTACTGCTGTGACTGGCTGTGCACTCTGTCAGGCTGCTGCTGTACGTAGACTGATTGTTTTGCTGCCTAGAGCCTCCCTTGAACCCACAGAGACCAGCCCTACTGTTGAGCCTTGCACCTTCACCTGCACCAAGGATTGCCAGAAGTGACTCCAAACGCTAGTTTGCTGCTCCCCTTTTCAAATCCACAGGGACATAACCGGTTCCCACCACCTTGAACCTGCACCTGTACCCAGCACGAGTGAGTCCTAAGCCCCCAAGAGGCCTCCATCCATTCCTGGGGCCCCATGGATGTGGTGATAAAGGTGCCCAGATGACCAATTTCAGAAACTGAGGACTTGGAGCACTTTTTGGCCAAATTTAGTCTAAGAACCAGGAGGAGACCTGGACCAACCTGCGTGCTATCCACCCAAGGTGCATCGCCTGCTGGATTGTCTTCACAGCTTCTCCCACTATGTTCTTTGCCGTAGCAGCAAATCCGTTTCAGACATCCTTCGCCATAGGGGTATCTGACCTTGTGGAACTGTCTTCGGCTACAACCTTCTGCTTTGTCCTGCTGGAGATTTCCAACCTCCATTTCTGCGACTAAATCTGAGGGTAAAAAACTTCACCACTGCTTCACTCCACGGGCACTCCTGCAGCCTTGCCCTGCTGAACTACCTTCACAGACATTTTTCTTTCACAATGTTTCTAACTCCGAAGTTAAGTGCTGACCGGACCTAACCCACTTCTTGTATCCAAACCGCGCTCCATCGTGGTCGGCCATAACTTTCAACTTTGACCCGGTCTCGCGCGACCAGGTGTCCGCAGTTGGTTCTACTGAATACATTTTTGACGTTTTGCCGTCAAATAGTTTATTAAAAATTACTATATTTTTCTAAATTGGTTTGGGAGTTTTCTTGTGTTGTTTTTTCACGTTATTACTGTTCGTGTGCTACATAAATACTTTACGCATTGCCTCTAAGTTACGCCTGACTGCTTTTTTGTGCCGAGCTACCCAGTGGTTATTTAATGACTTTTTGTGGTTCACCCTGCAAGGGATTGTGGCTGTCGCTTGACCAGGGTTCTCACCCCAGTCAACCAGAAACCCAATTTCTCACAGCATGTCATAATCCGACCTTAGCTGCAAATGAATACATCTGCTGTTCTGCACTGGAGACGTTCTTCCTCCTTCATCCCACAGTGTAGACAGTATCCAAGGGATGCATTATGTTGACAACGCAATGTCTTTCAACATGTGTATTGAGAGATACTAACCAAGGTTAGGCGTGGGTTAACTTAAAACAAAAGTAGACAACAACCCTCAAGGTGCACTGTTCCCACCCCCCTCTCCCAAAAACGAAAAGCAAGGGCAGCAAACATTCTGCTACTAAAAAGGATGGAGCTGGCGATGAGAGAGACCGAGGTGGCCTCTCCCGTTGTTGCACTTGTTCTGTGTATGTGGGTGGAGCTTTGAGTGCTGCCACCAGTGCTGCTCTTGTTCTGTGTGTGACAGGGAAGCTTGCTATGCATCGTACTGAAGCTTTAGCTTATGCATAGAAATGTTTTCTAAAGTGACTTCTTTCCATGCTTGCTGCTTCTGCTCAAACTCATCGCCTGAGTTATTCGACTCTCTTGTAACGCAGTTTGAGAGCTTCCAGGCCATTGGATAGGTTAGAGAAACCCTAAGTAATGTGCATACAATAGTCTGTTCTGTTTTAAACTGTCCTTTAGCATTTCACCACTGTAACTATATGATGTTTCCCAGAGCAGACCTTTGTTCAGAGAGCGCCCTGGGCGAAACCAAAATTGGTGCCCCCTCCCACTCATCCTCTTTAAATGTTTATGCATTAAAAATTTGGGAGGAGAAGGAGGAGGGAGGAGGGGGGGGGGGAGGGCAAGATTAAGTAGCACCATAAAAACAAAAACATAAATAAAGCAGACAGGGCAGTGTTTAAACCAGGGCTTAATTTGTAAACAAAAAAATGAAGTGCCAGGGACCTCATCAGAAGGCCACTGCAGCCTACACCACCCATTGCCCCTGCTAGGGCTACCAATGACCGTACCAAACCAGCTACTAACCATCACACTCCTACAAGTGTGACAGTTCAGACTATTCCAGGCCCCCAAAGCTATAAGATTAGCATGAGCGCAGGTAATAGTCATTTTTAACATGCACTGAATTAATAAGCAACTGTTGTTGTGCTTACTCTAAATGAGACAAACAGCCCACCGTGTGGCAGACTGTCATAAGTGCCAATGCTTTCAATTTGGTGCCGAGTACCAGAAACCACCGGCTCAAATTAAGCACTGGTTTAAACACACTTTTCCTTGCACCTAAGTGGGGGGTAGACTGCTGCAGGAGCTCCAGTGCCCCCTCAGGAGGTCAGCACCCTGGGCATGGGCCCAGATCGCACATGCTAAAGGCCCACCCTCATGTTGCCCTTGCATGCTTCTAGCAAATTCATCTGGTCTCCAACCAGGAAGTTTTTCAAATTCGTCCCCCTTTTCCCTCCTCGTTTTCTGGGGTTTCCGCATTGCAGAATTTACTTTTGTCTCCGAATTACAGCTTTCCTCTGAGTGCTTCCACAAGGTCCATTGTGACCAGAGGGACCTCTTCTCATTGACTGGGGATAAGGCAGCCAACCAATGTCCTCCTGATGCTGGCATGGGGCTGCCTATCCCAGCCCTGCTCTCACAAATGGCTTGCCCTCTGTTTTCCATTGAGACCATCCTTTCTCTAGCTTTGCCGTTGTATAGATGGTGTGCATCTCATTAGTGCTTTGGAAATGTAGCAACTAATGAAGTAAATTAGGTAGAAATGTTGAGCAATAGGTTTCTTTTCTAAGCAGCGTTTCTAATGATCCTTATTAACTTGTTTTCTTCTGAGTTTTTCATTTCCGTTATTCTGATCTTCCATTCTTTCCTTTTGACCTGTGTTTTTTTTTTTTTTTTGCCAAGCAAATTTTAATTTCTTAGAGGGCCACTTCCACCCAACACTTTTTGGGCCTTTGAATGACCCACCATACAAAATCGCAGATTCACACAGCCATTTCAGTTATTCCACTGACACTTTTTTCCCCCCTCGGTTTTAACCACCGGAAGGTACCACTGCGCAGCGGCCATCTTACGCTCCGTTCTATTCCCTGATATGATTTAAATGGAAGAGAAGCCCACGCTGGTTTATTTTAGGCAGATTTGCCAATTAGCCAGCAATGTTGGAACATAAGCCACATGTAAACTGTGATCTCCTTATCCCTTTTCATTGTCCTTGACCAACAAGGGTATTTGCCAGCAATTCTGAGCTCTTGTTTCTTGATTAACACCCGCATCTGCTGATATCCCTGTTAACCTCCCATCAAGAAGCTTGCGTTGGCCACTCGTGTTTACAGAATGGATCTTCTTCCACTTTGCTCTGTTTCTATCTCAAGATGAGCTTGTCCCTGGAGTGGATTTTGAGATCATTCATAGAGCTATAACGCATGACCTGACCAGTGATGACCACTGCTGTCCGCACCCTTATAGCCGTAGCCATGCGTGATTCACGGTGCACTCGTGCATCGGACTAGCAAGAGTATCGGACTGTATTAAGCAGTCCCGGGTCACTGAAATGAGGGTATCTTCCTTTCCCACAGTTGAAACAGCAGAGTTGTAAATAAGCATTGGCAAAGTCAGTTGGTTTTACTTTGCTACTGTTGAATGAGCGACTGGATTGACTGTGCCAATGCCTAGCTGGCCATGATGAAAGTATAGACAACAGTGGAAACCTTGACCGTCATATAGCATGATAGCATGACGCAACATGTGTTGCATCGTCATGTGCCGTGCTGGTAGCCATCCTGAAAGTATAGAAAACAAGGTTTCATTTCATTCCATGCTTTTATCATGGACACCCACTGCTATTGTCCTTGCCAGGGCTGGCAGAGTTTAATACTCTGGCATTGGCAGCGCCCACCATGGTTAGAGGTGACCCAGGATAGTCCAGCCGGGCAAAAAGCGGGACAACAGCCAGGGCATCAGCAGTGCTGCTATCGGTCACCTGGTGCCATGGCATAACGTAGGGGAGAGAGGGTTGGAGGGGATACACAGTGTAAGTACAACATGCAGGGTATCACCAAGGCTGCCATGTGGCACATTGTGTGCCGTTGAAGAGCATCAGGAGGGCAAGTGGGGGAGGAATGATGGGGTGAGTCGGGTGGGGAGCTATGGAAAGAGGGCTGATGTGCTCCATGCAGTGCTAAACAACCAACTATAAACAAAGAAAAAAAGTAAGGACTTCCATGACTTCATCTGTGGAAGGATGCAACCAAGCTATTCAAAAAGCAATGGTAAACAAGCTATGCTCCAAGGGAGGGACAAAATCGGGATAGGGAAGAAAGGGAGGAAACCCACCAGTGCAATGCAGGAAACTTAGATTGAAATCCATCTAATCATGAGCAATGGCTTGACCCTAAGTATGTAGTGAAAGGGCAAAAATACCCTGAAAGGTGATCTCTCACAGAGGATCCCTATATTGGTATCCATGAAGCTGGGCAAAATGCCTTTCTATTCACTATTTTTCCTAGGCTTAATCCGGATTTTTAAAATTTAAGTGAATGTGCTGCTGTCGTTTACTCGGGTATGGAAGCTTTTGTAGGCCTCTTTTTTTTTTTTTTTTTTATTTTTTTTATGGGATAATCATAAACTTTTAAAAGCCTCAAACTATCAGATGTTGGGTGCGCTCTATCGAACAAGCTGGTGAAATCTCTCTATGCGTTATTTGTTCCGCAAGTTAGGCGAAATAGTTAAATCTGCTTAAATTCACCCTAAAAGGCTGAGAGGTTATTTTCTTCCAGCTCGTCCTGTGGTTTGAAATTAAGGCTATGCTGACAGCCTAAACTGATTTCAGCAATCATCCATGTGAAGATGCTCCAGGGTCCAAAACATTTAGAACACTTTAAAGAGGGCTCCTTTCCTTCACTTGCTTGGCTGCCAAGTCTACTGAATGCAAAGGTGTCTGCTTCTGCAGAGGAAACAATCCAGTTCTCCTTTCCCAGTCCTGCCTCAGCAACTATAGCGATTCCAAAATGTCACTCTGATGTGATCTGATTGGTTTTTAAGGCCTATTGTGACAACGTTCATTGGAGGCCCTCTCTCTAGGGCACTGCTCGTCGGGCACAGTGCATGCTTTCTTATGGTTTTTTAGGTCTCGCCCTGAAAGCCAGCGCTGGCTCTGGGCGAGACATTTTGTAGTGGGCTTGCAGAAATGCGACCACGACTTTTGGCTGGCCTAGAGCATGCGAGTACGCGCACAGTAACGCGCATTCCTCGCATGCTCCAGGCGCCATATGGCTTTCCTCTCACTTGCTCCTCCCCCACCACAGAGCGCGTCTCGGGGCCACGCGGCCGTGTCACTTTCACGGCCGCGTGTCACTTGCTCTCCCGCTCCCCCCCCCTCCCCCACCACAGAGCGCCTCTCGCACAGCCGCGCGGCCAATGCTTATCTGACGTGCAGTGAAAAGCAGTTTCCTTGTTGTTGGCACAGTGGGAAATCCTGCTCTCTTTCTGCGCAGTCATAACACGGCGAAGGGAAAGATAAACTTTACAGGGCATGTTATTACACACAGTCCTGTTGACCGAAGTCAGCAGTGTTCTGGTGCTGCTCTGCTGTCTGCAAACCAGGTTATTGCTGCTGCACCACTCAGCAATGCACTCTGTTTTGTGTAGATATATTGTATGGCTAAGCATTACTTGAAAGAGGAAAACTGTTTAACATTATCAATTACCCTCACTACATAAGTGCGAGGTAGCGTTCACCCTGTAATTATAGGGTTAGAAATAAATCCTAGCTCTCTGAGTTTGAAGTGTGCCAAATCTTTTATTTTCCAGGCTTTTAATTAGCAGTAGTCCGGGCATGCACATGCCAAGTATTCTGTGATTTGTCTGAAAGGCCTGTACTGAGGGCCAGTGGCCGGGGAGGGCTTCTGCCTGTCGTGCAGTTCGTAAATGAAACCAAAACCTACGTCCCTTTTAAGAGAAAACAAGTAGAGATGGGTGGATGCAGAATTCGTCTCAAACGCAGACTGCCATTATAGACATGGACCGACTGTAAGCAAATCAGTCCGGCCCCACTCCCAAAAGAAACAGTGCCCCCCCAAACTTTACACAGTGTCCCCCTCGGTATTGCCGTGAAGCAACCTCAGGCATGCTTCCGCCTTGGTGGGCCTTGTCGGTGAAGCGCATCTTGAGACAAATGACAGTAACTTCTGTTTCTGTCAGAACTACGAGAAAGAGGGTCAGCCTGGGTTTGTAGAAAGATGGGATCACAGCAAGTCATATTGCTGAATAAACATCATTTCAGAGCCTCTGTGAACCTGACACCCAGCATAAACGTTGCAGATGCACCGTATAAAGGCATTCTTACTCATCGTCTTTAAAAGCCTAGTACTATTTTGTGAATCCTTCAGATCTGCTATGTAGTTTGTTTTTATTTCATAGAAAAAACTCAGTTGAAAACTGCACTATTTCATTTAGATATATACATAATTCCGGTGACATAATTTTCCTTAATTTGTATGCCAGACACCGTATCCTTCATATGGTTTTTAGACTCTAATCCGTTTCTCTAGGGCTTAGAATTGAAAAATCCAAGACACAGATCTCACTCGGTACTGACATAAAGTGTAATCATTGACTCTAGGGTTGTAAAACAATAGTAGATTGTTTCTCTTGACCTGTCTCAAGGGCCTTGGCTGCATGTTAAGCAATGTTATTAGCTTATTAGTGACCCAGCGTTCACCTACCTATACCACCCTTCCTTGCTGCTTGAATCTCTCTTCAATTGCTGATGTACTTATTGCCAGTGCTTTTAATGAACTTTCTGTTCTCAACGTGATTTGAGAGCATTTTTATATGAGAACTTTCCGACTGCTTTCTGGGGAATTTCATTTGACTGTTCTGCTTCCAGTATTGTTTTAGTGTGACCACCATGGACAATATTGTGTGCTCTTTAGCTGCCTGTATAGCTTGGCTTGGGTTACGCATGGCTGTAAATTGCTTTCCTATGTTTAAAACCAGTGGTTTGACCTACCTTTTGTTGTTTTTGGGTACTAGACTAGTTGAGATCACTAAACTCTGCATGGCAAGGCTTAGATAATGCCTAGGTCATATACCCTACAAGTGTTGATTGCACTTCCCCAAACTGGTGCACCAAAGACACATAAGTTTGGCATTGGTGACAGAGGGGTTAGACTTCACTTTCTGCTTGGTTCTGGGAGCCCATCAGTACTGGTCAACCACAGTGTCCAGTACTGGTGAGCCACCAAGACCAACCAAGCGGCGTGGACTATCAATAGAAAGCTAATGACTTTACGCGCAGCCGAGCAGTGAGATGTGCTGCGCAGTCTCCGTCTCGCGCGTCTCTCACTGACCCCCTGCCCCAAAATGTCTTTTAATTCACCCTTCATTGCCCACCTCTCGTTCCTTCCTGGCCCCACCTCCTGAGTCCTATCTTCCTCAACCCGCCTGTTCCTTCCCCAGCCCCATATATTTCCTCTCTCTCCTCATGCTTTATATTAATTCCCTTCCCCCAGTGGCGCTCTCCCCCCATACTCCTTTCCTCTCATTCACAGCATCTCTCCCTCTTCAGCCCACCCTCCTTCCCGTCGGTGGCATCCTGTCCCCTCCTTACCACATATCCGTCCCTTCACCTCTCTTTCGCCTTAGCCCGCTCCCTGCCCTCAGTAGAATCCTTTCTTCCTCCTCAAGACAACTTCTTCCCTCCTACTCTTCGTCTCTCGCCCTCTTCATCCCGCCCCTTCCCTCCAGTTACTCCTCTCTCCCTCTCTGTCACATCTTCCCTCCCAGACCAGCCTGCCTCTCTCCCTCCTGATCTCACGCCCCTTCTCTCCCTGTCTCAGTGCACTACGATAAAAAAAAAAGCATTGGCATAGCCAATAGGTCTCGCTTTTGGGACCTTATAAGTATTTAGTTATGCAGCACAATATCCTTGGTGCAACAACCTTAACTGTTGCATGGTTAAACACTTATAAGGTCCCAAAGGCGAGACCTATTGGCTATGCCAATGCTTGTTAAACAAGGTTTTAATGCCACAAACTATATGGAATGCGTGCTACATGATCTACGTGTGCATTCCTTTACAAAGCCATGGTTTCTTATCACTACAAGAGCAACTTGACTTCATAAGTACAGTTTGAAATTATTAGTGGCCTCCATATGCACACAGCAAGTTGTCAACAACCACATATCTTAATGGCCAAGTTCTCTCGGTGTCCCGGTGCACCATATCTGCTTCAAGGAACAGCTCTTAATAATGGCAGCGTGTGTCCTGTGCATATGAGAAAGATCATGCGTCCATAGCTCCCACGCAACCCTGTGTCGCCCTCTTCCAGTATGGACTCTTTAGACAAAAACAGAATGCATTCTGGCACTTGTAGTTTAACTTTTTCAATTTTGAGTAGGGACACAAGCATCACAGCATGTAAAGTGCTATTGGCTAAAAACCAAGGCGGGCTCAACGTGTGGCTCATGGCACAGGGTCCCTTGTCCGCTAAGCTGGTTTACGTTTCCGGTAGGCAAATGTGGCACAGTCTGAACCTGATTCCTCAAGGATGGTCATGATAATTTCTGCCTTCACAGAAATGTTAAGACCTGCCTGATTTGACTGTTTCATGTTTCTCAGTATATGTCCAGACCACTTTCTCGCAACCAGGAGGCTCGCACTCTACAAGAAGCTAAGTGTTCAAAACGAATGGTACTTGCACTTGCTTTTTTCACTTACCTACCAGGTTGAAAGAAACGCTTTTCTCCTATTTGCTAATTCATGTTTTGCCCTTCAAGCAAACATTCTGACCATATTTATTCTATCCCTCCCATTCCTTTCAATATCCTGAATTCCATGAACATCGTGTTCTAGTTTGTTCTTTAAAAAAAATGCATCTCTGAGCTGTTCAGCCTGGCTGCCTCATTTTTTTTATGTCTTCAGTTGGACTTTTGTCAGTTTGATCTTTTTCTCTGAAAGTTAATCGGGGGAAGAATTAGCAATTTGCATAAGTACAAAGATACTGGCAATAGAAGGGACAATATCTCTCTAGTCCGTCCATTTTCTTGATGTGGTAAAACGGAGGCTCTACTTCCAGTGAACATATAAAGGAGTTCCATTTAGACTTGTGTGTAAACTTATCTTAAAAGAATGTCACAAAATTTCTGGCTTGGGTCCAGCTCCTATGTGCCTATACAGGACCATTGAAGCCTATCCTTCTGTTATGCAGCATTTACACAGCTTGATATTTGTATACAAGTTATACCTCTCTCATCCAAGTTATATCTATTCCATCTTTCCACACTTCTTGTCATAGATTTGTGGTCATTGGATAACCAAAAGCTAAGATTGTGCTCTTCGGATAGGTCTGCCGACATCCTTTCCACACTTAAAACTGCAGAATAGAAACCTCCATGTTTTCTGTGATCTATGGGTGTCAGTGCGCCTCTTTTCAGGCCCTTTGTGAGTTTCTATACCTTTCCATTCCTTTGAGTCAAAAATCTTTATTCGACCAATTCAAAAGGCAATGAAAGCACAGGTTTAAAAACAATTCAGATAAAAAACTAAAAATATATAGTCTACATCATGTTTAAACATTTATCATCACAAAAAACTGCATCCTAAAAAGTTAAAATGCACAATTTCCCTCAAATTAGTAGCAGCAACAATATAGCTCAGAACAGCTGCAATTTTCAGGTGAAGCCAAACATTGTAAATACGCTCATCCCTCTTTGTACGAAGTAAAATGCTTATGTAGAAGTATAGGGCCTAAAGAACGCCTCTTAAAGTATGATCTAGAGTACAAAAAAGTATGGATGAAGTGTGCAGTGGATTGGACAGATGTACCATCACAAGGGCAGCATGACAGATAGTCAAACCAAGTGCCAACTAAAGGGAAGGCCACTAAAAAGTGGATCGTATTAAGTCTGAGCCTAGTCGGGTAAAATCTATGATCTGGGTTAACAATCCAGGATAACTAAGGTTCCACGCCTATGGTGGTAACAATTTCTATGCACCTGATGACTGAACTCACTTCAAGTGATATTTCTAATCTAATTTCCTCTCTGTGCAATTCAAAACTCTGCTTGACTGTTTCTTTAGAGTTCGAGGTGATGCTTTCCAGTGTATCAAATGGGTGGCTATGTCCCAAGGTGTAAAGGGTATTTTTGACATAGGTCAGCCATGGGATTGCAAACATAATGTCTAGGCTAAGGCAATCCGCTAACACCTGCTTAGAGAATTCTGCCCTGGGATTATGCAATAGCTTTAACCACAGTAATAATGGGGCCATGTTAATTTGGTCTTCCACGAAGCCCATGCCCACTTCTGAATGGGAGATGAAACTTGAGGTGGCTTTTGGAATGGCTAAAAGAGTACGCAGAAAACTATTTTCGGCTACCTGTAGCTTCACAAGGCCATCATAGCTCAGACTCCAGCTCCATATGTGCCAGCTGAGAGGCATTTACTTTTATACAGCTCTTTCCTCTCTTTAATAGACTTGTGGCCTACTCTATTGGCGAATCTAAAGATTGTGTCACAGATCGCCCGCATTTTTTGCGCTCTCTGAGTTATGAATCTATCCCATGCATCATTCGCCTCCAACAAAATCCCAATTTAATCGTAGCCACTTGTTTGCCGAACACCTGTTGGGTGTGCTGAGGAAAAATTTAAGTAAAAATGTATTAAGAGAATATTAAACACCTTAGGCAGTTTCAAATTTAAGGTTTGATAACATGGCCTTATTGCCAGTACTTTCACCCTCAAATTCTTGATGGAACATGACACTACGACGGGTAAACCTCTCCCAGCAGCTCACTGGGTTGCATTGCAGCAAGAAGATTTGAAACAATTTATAGGTATGAAATCCAAAGCCCTTGTCTCCTGACAACACAAAATGTTAAAATTGGCCACAGAGGTCAGCCAATCCTCATATTACGTTTTTGGGGATTTCAGCAATATTCCATGACAGGAACTGCATGCCTCAGCAGTCAGACAGTGTTTGTCCCAGAGTCTCGCATAGCTACGGCACCAACGTTACCCCCCTGTGCGCAGTCAGTCATTATCCTCCAAGCCAGGAAGGACCCCGAACCTGTTGTTTAAAGATGCATGAAAGTTCGGCTGGGGTCTCTTTCGCGTTTGAATGGGACCATTTGGCTGGTTTGGCTTTGGGATAGCTGGAGCAAGGTGTTTATAGTAAAACCCCAGTGGCAATATGTTTATGGTTCTTGGATTTATTAGCCCTGCATTTGTTTGATCCAAAATGTCCCCAGCAACCTTGGGTTTTCAAAAGTTAATAATGACTGTATCCCCTGGGTAACTCCTGTCCAGGGGTCCAATGCCGCCCACACGCCACACTAATAAAATCTCGCAGCTGAGGTCCCAATAACAGCTCACTGTATTGTTGAGCCAGTGAAGTATCTTACTTTTATGGGCCCCTGTCGATTCGACGACTCCTGGTACCAGGCTGGGCACATTAGCCAGTATGATGACACATGGACAGCAGGCTGGGACAGATCAATCGCCGGGAGAATGGCTGAGGTAATATTGGTTTCTACGTGGGTGACTTCCGGGCTGTATCGGGCAGCTGAAAGCCTATCATTTTAGGTGATCAAATTTAATGCTGCTTCTGGGATTCTAGTCAGAAATGGAATACTGGCCCCATTGCTATCCTCCCCAGCCATATTACATATAGTAGGTTGCATGGCAGGGAGCGAGGCAACGGTGTGCGTGGAACGTGAGGGGGTGGTTCATGTAGGCTGGTCGGTGTTGTGAAAGGCCTTGAGGGCGTGGGTGAGAAGCTTGATGGTGATTCTCTTCTCGATGGGGAGCCAGTTTAGTGTCTGCAGGTTTTGGCTGATGTGACAGTGGCTGATGACTGAGGACTAGTCTGGCAGCGGCATTCTGGACGTTCTGGAGTTTGCGGGTGAGGTTCTTGTTGATCCCGGCCTAGAGTGCGTTGCCGTAGTCCAGTCTGCTGCTGATTAGGGCGTGGGTGATGGTTTTCCTGTGTCCGAGGGGAATCCAGTTGAAGGTCTTTCGGAGTAGGCGGAGGGTGTGGTAGCAGGAAGAGGTGATGGCTTTGATCTGGGGGTCCATTTTGAGTTCGGAGTCCTGGATGATTCCGAGGTTGCGTGCGTGGTCCGTGGGGCAGGTAGGGGTCACGAGGGCGGGAGGCCACCAGATGTCGTCCCAGGCATCGGGGTGTGGGCCCATGATGAGCACCTCAGTTTGGGCACTTTTTTCCTGCGTTTTACCAGCAGGCCCAGGTCTGGTGAACTGGTGGGAATAGTCCAGATGCATTTACGGTCTGACCCTTCTGTCATACGAGGGGTGAAGAGACCAGAACCAGGATCCCCCAATGGCTGCCCTCTTTGTAGTATCTACCAAGATTACTGGGTGAGTTTGAACACGGATATCATCAGTTTCCAGAGTGTTAGATGTAAGTGAAGGAGTCAATGGTAATTGTGGAATAGTAAGGCCTTCTGTTGTCAGGGTGAGATTTTGCGTTGCAAGTTTAATCTCATTAGCGACTAGGTCCACATCCCTCACCATACTCAAACTATCTATGGTTGTGCGTGAAGGTGGTTGTGAATCGCTGCTTGGTGGTGGATTTACCTTCCTTTTCCCTATTTTATCAGCTCTAACAAATACCTTAAGATGCTTCGAGAGGAGATCAGAAGATCCTCCATCAGGTGATGGAGAAAGTCCAAAAGCCAGAGAGAGGTCCTGGCCGGGCCTCGAAGGGTCTATGACGAACTAAGAAGAGCCTGTCTTGGCATGGACGCGTCCCACCCTGCTGGGATAGCAGGTACACTTTGTAGCGCATCGGTGTTAGAGGGCCTGCTCCTCTGGATAGGTGTGAGGCTGGGGGACGAAGTCCCAACCCAGCCTGGATTCGGCACCACCAGCAGTAAGTTCTGCGCTGTGGGGAAAGTGAGCGCACTTTGTAGCGTGGCAGAGTTAGAGGGCCCTCCCCTCAGAATACGTGGGAGGCTGGGGTATGAAGTCCCACCCCAGCATGGATTCGGCATCACCGGCAGTAAGTCCTTCCCGGAGAATAAAATCTCACATCTTCATGTCATAAAGGCATACGTCCTCTGGCTAAGCTCCTGCATGTCGTTGATGGAAGTGTGGACAAGAGAGACCTTGTTCCTGATCCGTCTACAAGAGCCTTGCTTGCTCCAACTTATTAAGCTTCTGGAAATTGTCTTGTAAATAAGACCGTATAAGTATGTCATGAAATAACTAGAAAGGCAAAATCGGAGCCGTTTGCAAAAGTTTTTTGGTTTCCTCTGATGGTGCGCATGCAAGATTATAGCGTACTCTTTCAGGTCAATGTTTGAGAATCAAAATGGGTCTCTCCGGTGTATAAAAATAATTAGTGTGCAAGAAGAAAGGGGAGAAATACTAACATTTTGATAAAAACTGGACAAACAATATCTGGAAACACGAGGAAACTGAAATTTAGCAAGTATGGTTCTAGATTGCATATCTTAACAAAATGTAACGTTTTAAGGAAGTTCATAGGTTGATATAAATATTTTTGCTAGATAAGTTAGGAATGTATTTTTGGCTGTGTGCTGGTGCAGTGTCGCAAAGCCTGTACTGCCTGGAGGCATGTCCTGCAGGAGCCAAGTATCACTCGTTGGGTGTGAGCTTCACCCTTGGAGAACAGGATTGCGGTTGGCCAGATTTCTTGTTCACAATGAACTCCAGACACAACTTATCTTTCTATCTTGCAATCATTTTCATTGTTAATAACGGCACAAACCTGACATTTGTTTTTCCCAATTTGGTAATAGTAGGCAATATTATGACCCAAGAGATTTCCATTGTACCACAAAGCGCTATGTGTGATGCTGTAGCTTCTGCCTTCCTTTTACACTGATGAACGAGGAGAGCTGCATTGCCTTGAAGGGATGAGTTGTGATGGGTGGGGGGGTTTGAGAAGGGATATCTGCTCTTCATAAGCACGGACTGTGGTTTTTTTTTTTGTGGATGTGAGCTGAGGTCAGACGAAGTCTACACATGTCTGAGGTATGTTAATGTCCAGATGCTTTAATATAGCGCTTCATAGGGGAGTTAGCCTTTTAGCTTTGGGAGCTAAGCGGACCCAGGCAGAGAAAAATAATCATTCACCAATGATCCCTAGAAACAAATGTTCTATTCCCCCTTCTTATGAAAAAATGGTGATCCCTTGCATACTAGTTCCCCACTTTCTATATGTCACAGAAGAGAGTTTGGAAATGAATGAACATCTTTGTTAAGCTTCATATAACTCTTTGATGATTACATTTACTGAAGCAGAGTCGCATGGACTGCTTCGCATCAGGATGGACGTCTAGGAGTATTCTGGACTGACTCCAACTCAGGATATCCTGTCAAAACAGAATGTCTTGGCTACTAGATCATACCTTCTGTCATGTACAGAATATTCCTATAGCCCCCCTCCCCCGAACAACACTGCTTGAAATAATGACAAGATTGCTTCATAAGACCTTGGACACCGGCTTTGGTGCCAAGTATTTGTGTACAAGAAAAGTAAGGGGTTTTTTTTTGCCTCGTGGAACAGTTTAGATATTCTTATCATAAAGCCTTTCAAATTACTTCTACCATGGACATTTTGCTCCATTGTACTTTTTGCACTAACTAAGCTATTTCTGTGTGTTAACAAAAAATCAAATATACTTGAATAATACTTTTCTTGCTAAAGTAGCAGTCTTCCATCATACTCACCCAGTGAATTTTTGCTTTGTTGTAATACCGGAAGGACGCCAGCATAACAGTGTTTCATCAACCCACATGTTCATGTGCTAATAATACCCAGACCCATGAAGGAGTCTCCTCCAACCTTGATCAGCTAGCAACCCTTGAACCACTCAGCTAGTCAAAACCTGTATCGTATGTTAAATTCTGTGTAAATATTCTAAAGCCTCTTCGTACTAGAACCTTGGCTGGAGGCTTGCAGGGTGGATGTCTAAATCACCAGTCAGGTGCTCATCTGCTTGCCTGGATAATCTCGGCCTGAGACGTTTTAAAGTGGAATGTAGCTCTCATGGTAAAAGCTTTCTGCTGGTCTTGGATTGCATCAGCACTGTACCTGCACATACGTGCTGCTATTCAGAAATGGCGAGTAGTTGTTAAACCTTGGCATTAGTGATGGGGGCTATAACCTTTATGAGCTATATGACCCAAGCACAGTTCTTGGAGATGAATGTGTTTAATCAGAGGGAGTCACTGAAGCAGCTGAAGAAGAGGAGAGAGGTAAGCCCACCTCTTATCATCTTGGCCTATGTTTTGATATGCGCTGTAAACGATTTACCAAATACACGGGCATATGTAAGTAATTGCTGTTAACTTTATCGTGACTTTTAACAGTTGGCATTGTCATGACTGGTTCTGGTTTTTTTGTTGTCAGAAAAGATGTTTCATTTCAGTACATTTAAATGCAAAAGAATGCAGTAAAAATTGTAGTCACTTGGGCAGGGCAACCAGCTTTAAGTTACTGTCTCTAAAGACCATCAGGCTCTTGACCTTGCTTGATAGCGATGGTATAATTCCATGGCCACCTGACCAGTTATTTGGTCGAAAAGTCCTCTGTCAGCCATAATCAGAACCTCTATTTAGGAGGAAGCCTTTCAAGCGCATCCACCTCCCGACTGCTTTAAGGTATCCTTGAGCAGAACAGGAGCTGCCTGCACCACCATATCTCAGTCAGTTGTAAAACAATCTTCATGTCCTTCGGTGCACAAAGGCACAGTTAGCTGATGAGAACGTCCAGGTGCCGATATCCATATTAACATAATTGGACACAGAAAAGACTCCTGGTTATCTCCTCCGGGAATGGGAACTTCTTTAACTTAAATGGTGAAAGAGCGGCTACAGTACTAGTGACCCTAAGAAGCAGACTCCATCAAACTGTCAACTGCATTTCATGGTGTTATCTGACCTCTCAATAGCAGTGAATTTGACATCATACCAGACGTATTGCTTGCGCCTTCAACCCACAGCTGATTGAATCCTGACTGGAGAGTTTTGTCCTCCGACCAACTACTGGATTGGCTGGTTATAGGCCACGACCCACGCTTTTCTGGAAATAAGATATGAGTGGAGACAAACATTACCTGCATCTGATGGATCCACAATTTACTTTTAAAGCTATTGATGAGCTACGCTGTGTCTGAAGTGTAGAGGGCTCTTGCCCAAATCATACATTGTCTTATGCGATCCCAGAATTATGGTCCGAGATGCTGATGAAAGTCAAGTCTTCTCATAACTGTAATGAACTAGAATGTTTGTGAACCATCACATCAACTTTAGGAGTGATCTCTTAAGATATGTTACTAGATGATGTACATTTTGTTAGTTTGTTAATTTCCCAGAATGAGGGTTCAAGGTCTAGTCATCCGTATTTAATTTTACTCCATGCTTAATACAAACCATGATAAAGGATTTTTTGTATCAAGCAGATAATGGGGCTTTTGGGGTCATTTTTAGATTTGCATTTGAGGGACCATCGTTTGTAGACCATGACATTTTTCACCCCATTGCGGAGTTTACTTCTAATGCATCACTTGATGCCAGCTTCCCTACAACAAATTCAAGTCCTCTTTTACATGGTTTTGTACAACACATTTTGTTTTATATCCTCGCAGGATGCTAAGCTTTTGAACCAACCGCCCACTAACATCGAAAGCTAGTTCACCCATATGTCCTTAAGAAAAGCCTAAAAAATTCCCTACTCAACGTGACCACTATGCCAAGCAGAATACTGAAGCAAAAATGTGTCCGGACAAGAATCCCTTTCTGCATACCACAGCTCAAAAAGAACCTTGGCCTACAAGTTCAGCAAATTAATTCTCCAATCATTTTTTTTAGCTCTGGGTTTCGACAGTTTAGTTGGCAAACAGCATATTGCTTATAAAGTACATATACATTGAGTAGGCATTGGGTCCGCCATTTCTGTCTTTCTCTTTCTTTGACCAGCCTCTCTCCGCCATTGGCTTGAGACTCTGCCAGTCACGTCTTGGCTCAGCTCAGTGGAGTATTTATCTGTCCTCTAATACTTTTGGCAATTTAGGTGTAACTTTCCACCTCACACCAGCGCTTGCATTGAACTACAGGAGGGGCAACTTTACACCTGTTCCCTCTAATTGCTCCTGCTGGCTCCCTCCAGTGTGTTTGTCTTGCTTTAATGTGCGAACACTGAAAACATTAGCGCACTGAACCTGACCTTTTGGCTTTGCCAGGGCTTATTCCTGCCTTGCTGCTGTTTCTTGAGCTCTGTCTAGGAGGTTCTTCCATCTGTGTCCACCTTGGAGCTAGATCCCACTCTGGAAAATTCGTACATCGAGGCAATTTGTATTGCTATTCAGTTTTCACAAGGCACAACATTACCAACCTTTTGTGTTGAACATTAATCGATTATACAAAAGTTTGGAACTCCGTAATGTCGAGGCAACTAATGGAGCATCAGAGCATTCTTTCATTAATGACCCTTCAAAAATGGAATTGTAGGTCATTTTGTTCCATAAAACATTTTCTCCAAAAAGGGAGCAGGAGAACGTTGCCCTTGTTATCCTTGTTGACAATGCTAATAGATGGACTACGAGGGAATGAAAATCAAGTCACAATTTCCTGTTTTCCTGACTAAAGATGTTTAATATGAAATCTTGGTGTAAAGACAAGTACACTGTTGTGAAGGACTTTAGTTTTCAATCTTTTAGTCTGGCACTGAACTTGTACAAACTCCTCGAAGAGGTTCAAGATGCACAGTGTCCTACAAGACAACGCCCTTGCAAAAGCTTAGATTTGTTTTAAACAATAAGGCAAAATCCCAAGTGATTATGGTATGAAAGAGCCTATGGGTACACCCTTATAGGTTGAGCGCTTGCAGTATGAGATGTGCACGTGGTAAGTACTTTTTCAAAAGAACAAGTTTAGGCAGCTTCCGCCTGCTTGCACACCCTACACATTCTCCATAAGATCTTCAGGTGGCTCCCAATCATCACTAGAAGGACTGTCACTATGGCCCTCGTCACCAGCAAGCTAGACTACGGGAACACTCTCGACATGGGAATCACTGTAGGCCTCCTGAAGAGACTACAGACAATACAAAACTTGGCTGCAAGACTCCTCCTTGATCTCCCCAGATGGACTCGCATCACTCTTCACCTCAAGAAGCTACACTGGCTCCCCGATCCAGAAGAGATGCCAGTTCAAGATGTTGACCCACGCATACAATGCCCTGCAAACAAAGCCTTGTACGTCGAAGGACCAGCGTACATCAACAAACGAATGAACTTCCACCAGTCGACCAGACACCTGCGATCTGCCTCCCTCTTCCTGCCAAGACAAAAGCGGAGGACACTCCTTCGCTCACCTGGCTGCCAAAGCCTGGATGGACCTTCTCCTGCACCTTAGGACCGCTTCATCGCTCCAGGAATACATGAAAGGACTCGAGACCTGGCTGTTCGAATGAAAAGAGCACCGCAAGGCAGCTAGCAACTCCATCGCCTTGAGACCCTCAGGGGTGATTTGCCGTGCTTCATAAATCCTGATTGATTGATTGAATGGGTGGAAATAGGCACTACTCCCTTTGCTGAGAGCATATTTGTTTTGGCGATACACTTTCAGATGTCTGATAACAAATGCTTCTTTTTCATCCCTCCATTAATATGGCTTTAGAACTGCTTTCTGAATATTGGTAGCAAGAGGTTGGTGTAGATGTAAAGGCAGATGTAGGTATAGAGGTAGGTGTTGCAATAGAATGTGTTTTCAGATATAATTTGGGTTAAGATTGATACCATAATTTCTTTGATATGATGTGCTTTATATACTCTTCTTATTGTTATGTATGGCTCTCATAGAGAGCCTCTATCGTTTGTCCGTTTCTAAATCAAATATCTCACTGCTATGACGTAGCAACAGCTGATAATAAAACTTGTTACCCCTGTTGGTATGTCATAAAGGCCTTCCTTGCCAGGCTGACAGCGCTCTCTGAAAGCCTGACCGCAAACTCCTGCCTATCTGATTTGACCGAAAGGAGAAAGCAGACCTGCAAGGGGGGCCGGGGACAGGAAAGATGGTGGGTGTTGGTTAAGGAGGGCAGGTAAGGCATTTTTTCATATTCGGGTCAAGGAGAGGAGGCTATGTTTTGTAAAGCTCCCTATTACTCCCCATTGAAATCTGGAGCAAATAATGTTGGGGGCCATACATAACATAAACTTATAGGTGGGTAAAAAGTGAATTACGGAGATAGTTTTCAACTCTGGGTTCTGCGTGAGCTCTTAGACAATTCGAGCTTTTTTCTCGTCTTTTTGATATCACTCCGAACCCCTCAGTGAAAAACATTCCCATAATTCACTGTTACACATCTGTAATTCAATATGTTTTCCTAATATTAAAAAAGTGAGTCCCTATGAATCCATTTCTTATTCTTCATTGTATTTATTCATTATGGACTTTTGTTTTTTGTTTTCACTTTGTTTGTATTCTAGGCCAATCTTGGCTATTTCAGACTGAAACAGTCCGAGTGAGTTAAGGGGAGATGAAGAAGTATTTACACCATAGGCCTTTCTGGGTCATTTTACCTGCATTTTCCCCTCATTTCGCGGAGAAAACAGCTGATCCTTTCTGCCTGCTCAAAACAAGCTAAAAGTGCAGCGGGCGGAAGGTACAGGGTGGGGGCACTGGGGGAGCATTGTCTGCTCTGCCTGTCCTACTGCAGTGGATTGGTGGGTGCTGGACTGTGCTGCTGCCTTCCATTCCCTGCCTCCGCAGCAGCAATGAGGATTCTGGTCCATAGGTACTCACAAACATTTCCCTGAGGGTGTGGGGGAGGAATTGGTGGTAAGGCAGTTGTAGAGGAAGTGAAGCATATACATCTAGTGGCTAAATTGCACAATGTAAAACCAGAAAACCTTGGATTAATCCGGGCTTCTCCACTTAAGCAAATTGTGTGATCCTAGGCAATAGTTTTATTTCACCGAGCATCCTTTTTCTTCTTCATTATCACATATAAGAGGACCTCGAAATACATGAATTCCGGATGTGTGCTTCACAAAACCTTCTCCTGTGTTTGATTTAATAAACTATAATGTTGTTCATGTATAAAAGGAGCCCAGGCCACTCAAAGAGTGCACATAACTGATTTGCGCCTTGGTTCACAATTGGATTGGTTGTGCATTTTAATGAAATACACTTTTCAAAATTTAAAGAGACTATCATTTTTTTACACTTTTGCTGCTAGATGAAGTGTTCCTAGAGTAAAGTGTTGCAGGACACCCTAGTTATTTCCTTTCTTTAACTTCATTTAACCTTGAAATACATTTCCTGTTCAAATAATATATATTTTTTTTGTTAGTGCTGAGTCGAGTAAATAGCATTTAACACGGGGCTGCCGCATGTAAAGGTCAGGAGGGCTGCATTTTGAGTATCACTCTGGGCCCGAAGTTTGCAGACCAAATAATTCCTTGCCGGAAACGCATGTAATTGTGAGGGGTGAAATGGAGTAATCGCTCTGTAGGAACTCAGCCACTCGTAATTGGCGCCTCCGTGGTGACTCTTATCTGCCTATAAGAGTGGGTTTCCCCCCTATGTTTGAGACTTGCACTTTTGAATGAGACTGTAGTGTCCGCCCGTTGTCCTGCCTCACTGTTTCAAGGGACTCTTTTAACCACAGTGGAGCTGGCTGCAGGCTGGGTGTGGGGACCCTGACCTCAGGAAGCTTTGGCGGTACGCAGATAAGGCAAAGGAAACGCTAACCTGATTCTGAGAGGGATGGAAAAGCCCAGCTGAAGCTAGAGACCCTACCCCCCAAGACTCAACCAGGAAAAGAGTGAACTTGTTCATAAAAATAAACCCTATTCTCCTATCCTGTACATTTCTTCTGATAGAAAGTCTGAGATCTGGCAGCTGTGGGATGGCTTTTCTCAGGTATGTGAGTCACCCGATTATTGCTCTGTGGAAGCTAGCCAGCACAGTCAAATTTCAATTTTATTATAACATTTTAGGCTACCAGCGCATGCATGACATTAATTCTTAATTGTAGAAGTGAAAGGAACCACCTGCTCATTTTTGGGAACCGGAACTTATTTTTCATCATAAGACTTTGACCCAGAGCAAAAGAGAGAGAAAGGGGAGAAAGAAGGGGTGGGAAAGAACCTGCAAGAGTTAAAAGACATGAAGTGTAGGATGGTAGAAGAAAGAGGCATGAGATTGAGCAGAGAATAGCCAGTCCTTATTCGGCATCCCCCGTCATTCGGCAGAGGCAGCGGGGCACACTTTTAGAACTCTCTGCCTACTCTTTTACAGATTGAACACTGACCTCGATAGTGCACACCAGGTAAAGAATTGGTGACATTACTTGCTGTTAAAGATGATCAAACACTTGTTAGGTAAAGTACGGTCGAATGGCCAGTCACCGCATCACTCTAGATCAGGGCCACAGGAATTATGCAAGTGTGCGGCCACGGCGACTTTTGCATAATTATAGATTTTCCGCATTTGCCACATAATCCGTTATATGACACATAATGTACAGATTTAACAAAAAAAATGTTTCTAGCTCAAACGGTTCAAAAGTTACAAAAAAATGCAGCAACACATGTTGCCGCTCAGTGGAAGGTCCTTTGCAAAACTGGACTGGCCAACTTTCTGTTGCTTATTGCTATATTTGGGTGCTGAACTTGTACTAATGAAGTGCAACAATGCCCAGACAGTGTTACTAAGTTTAAAAATGACGAATTAATGCAGTAATACGGTTACGAAATATGCTGCATAATTTACCTTTTCTTGCCGCATAATCAACTCAACCCTGCAGCATAATTTGGCCCTCTCCTGCTGCATAATTCCAGTGGCCCTGCTCTAGATACACTAACAACACATGCCAGTCAAATGTCAAGGTTCACATGTCCAGTGTACCACATCCTAGTGACTACTTTTCAGCACTGGTCTCAGGGAAGGCTTTTGAGGTGGTGTCTTTAAGTAACCCGGATATACCAATGCATTCTGGGCTCAAAATATGGTGGTAATGGGGCTTCATTTGTTCCCCTGTCAAAGTATTTCTAACAGTTATGCAGTGTAAGCACAATCACTCACCATCTTTCACTAAATAGTTACCTCCTCAGCGAGGCAATGCTGCAAACGGAAGATTGGGGTAGGGCGTGGCGAGGAATTGCAACTAAAATAACCTGTTGCCTTTTCTGGAACTTGGCCAAGGCCTGTATGACCACATTTCTGCAGCGTTTGTGCTTGTTCACTGTATGCCTTTTGGCACCCTGTTTGAAACTGAGACAGAGTGAAATAAAAAAAAAATGTGGAGATGAGTTACGCAGAAACGCTGCAAGACACTGGCGCAATCCATGCTTGGGCACGTCTGCTGCGGCTGATTTTGACCCGGCCCGACCGGCCTATCCGGTATTCTTCATGTTTGGACACTTCCACTATCCCCAAGTGTATTTCCTGCTTTATTTAGGCTCTTGTGGCTCATTATAAACCAACCTTCCTCTGGAGAGTGAGCTGTTGCTGAGTAAACAAAAACATCTATCCAGAGGGGACCGTGCATGTTCTTAAAGTTGAATCACTGAGAACATGTTATATTTTCGTGCCATAATTCCCAAGTTTCCCCAGGCTCTCCATCCTACCTAGAGCGTTGCCTAAAACTGGCTGGAGCGTTAACGTACCCTTTCCCTGAAAGGAGACTTGTTACTAGCACAAACCTGCCAAGCTTAAATTCTAGACTATTTTCAATGAGTGAGAGTATTTATAAAAAATAGGGCTGTAGTATTTTTAATTACTACGAGTACAAATGTTCAGGACTGGTTTGAATCTGAGGTGAAATGTATATTTGTGACGTATTGAATTTGGTTCCTACCTGTCCATATCTGCGTATCTATTACAGCTCTAGGTTTGCAGATGGTGCCTTTTTTAGGTATTGCCCGGGACAGCGGGATTTCACTTGTGACAGTCTATTGTTTCTTTAAAAAGCTTTTAGCGCACCCACTACTTACCAGTGGTTGACTTCATTGTCACGATAATTTTCTTCCTTTTCATTGGTGAGCGCCTGTCTGCATATGTCTGCTTCACTTGGTGTCTGTGTTTTTGTTTTCTTCCCTGGAGCGTGGACCAAGTACTGATTGATTTCTTGATTAGTGTTCTTCCAAGCTGCTCTGATTGTGGTACACTTTTTTTTTTTTTTGTGAGTGTGATTTGTTTTTTATTATTTTTGCATGCTCCTATGCCACTCTGTCTCATTTGTAGCTGCTTTTATGCCACTTTATCTTTTACTTTTTCGTCTTGGCTCTGCTGTTTCACTTGCTCTTTGTATGATTTCCAGGTCTTTCGAAACTTTACTTCCCAGTAAGCTGCTTTTCTCCAGCAATTCTTGTCCAAGCTGCATAAAAACACAGTTTATTAAAACCTCCCTTTACTTCTACCCACCCCTCAAGTCACTCTCACTTCCCTTTACCTATGCCAACCCCGCAACCCTCAAATTACCATCACCTCCCTTTACCTATAACAACCCTTCATCCCTCAAGTCACCCTCACCTCCATTTACCTCTACCCACCCATGCACCCTCAAGTCACTCTCACCTGCCTTTACCTCTACCCACTCCTGAACCCTCGAGTCACCCTCGCCTCCCTTTACCTCTACCCACTCCTGAGCTGTCAAGTCACCCTCACTTCCCTTAACCTTAACCTCAACGCAACCCTCAAGTCACCCTTCTATCCCTTTACCACTACCCATCCCTAAAGTCCCTTTAAAAAAAAAAACCTAAAAAGTATGTTATTTAAAAAATATATGTATTTGTCTGTGTGGTAAAGGCTGTTTCCTCCTCTGGCAGAACACAAATGTTTTGGGGGTGCTGTCGGTTGTTTTATGCCTTTCAGTATATTTGGCGGGCACCTTCGCCTCTTTGACAGTTTGTGCCCTCCCCACACACCCTAAACTTTAGGGCTCGCCTGAGACAGAGCATGCGCTGTTGCTTGCAAGACATTTTCTTTACTTGGGGAGCTTGGAACTCACCCATTGCTTAATATTGATTAGCTTTATTGTCACTTTTATTCCCTTGCTTCCCTTTGGTCAGCATGTGCTGGATTTACTTCCTCTTCGTGTGGTTCTACCTGCCCTGGAACATGGCCCAAATACTGCTTCTCTTGCTTGGTCTCCTTTCACTGCTTGCTGCTTTCAGAGATATTTTTCCCCTTTTACATGCATCCCTTTCCTCCCTCCCACCTTGCTGCTTGCCCTGCCCCATCCTCCTCCTAAGTTGTTGCTCATCACTGCAGTCTGCCCCTCCCCTGTTGTTGCTTGCACCGTCCACCCTCACTTTTGTTGCTTGCCCCACCTCCTGTCCCACCAGGAAAAAAAGCACCTAAAAGTCACTCTAACTGGTGTCAAGATGCAGCAAAAATGCAAAGAGCACTGCACTCCCTGCTCTGCATGGCCTTTTTGGTGCGGTCTTCATGTGGGACCAAATCTGCAAACTTAAACTAAGATGTTAGATAATTAAACTTTTTTTGTGAAGGCAGAGAATAAACCCATACTAGGAAAATAGATCTCTGCCCCTCGCACTCAGTGCTGGCTGCGTCACAGCGCTTTTTTTCCCTCTAACTTTCAGCCATGCTGTACAGCAGCCGCACTGCTATCCAGCATTGCTAAGAGAAATTGATAAAACCAATAGCTCTCCCATAAGCAAGACCTACTGACTTTGCCAATGCTTATTAAAGTCCTGTTTTGTGCAGGACTTTTTGCTCTTGTGGGAGTAAACCCATGCCAGCCTTTCATGCGTGTGACACTCAATCAATGAAGAGCATTTGCAAGCCTTTGATTCCTCTCATAAACACTCCCTGCAAACAGTGGTGTGGAATTCAGCAACATCCTGGAGTGGTGGCGTCAAAAACAGTAAAAGAATTTGAGAAAAACTAAACCATGTGGAGGGTTCATGTGAGACCTTTACTCAGAAGCAGAAGGTGTAGAAACCACTGATCAGTATTAAAGTGGAGCCTACCTCACCACACACCTATCTCCTACTCAGTGCCTGGATACCCTCATGGGTGACAAGCAGCGCTCTACAAATCCACCTTACATTACATTGCTCAACAACAGAGGCCTACTTGGCCCTTTCAAGACAAGATTCTATTCTGAGAAGCCACTCAGTCCTGGTTTCCTTGATGACTTGAGACCGAGCCAGGCCTTGGCACTGTTGGTCCCCGGCTTAATTTTAGAACTGTTGATGGTGTTTAGCACAGACGTCCTCCAAACAGTCCTCAGCTGGCTGAAATGTGCACAGTAACGTGGTAAGTCATCCTGTAAGATTCTTCCACATGCACCCCAATCTGTGATCCATTTTGTTAAACATTGCTCGCCCTCCAAGTGACGTGCCACAGTACTTTTCAATTTCTTCTCTTTAACCTCTATCCTTATCCTCTTGTTAATCCCTTTTTTTTTACTTCAGCCATTTACCAGAAGATGACACCCTTCTAATGTCTAATGAATTTTCAGGCACAGTTCAATCAAAAATTAAAAGGGCCATCCAATGTAGAGAAAAAAACAGTCCTCTTTACCAAGGTCTGCATCTCTAATGATCGCTAACCGTAGGCATTCCGGAATGTTTCTTTGTTTGATAATGTATGCTAGGGACCACTGGATGGCACCTGAAACCTTATTACTAAATGGAATCAACTAATATTGCATAAAAATGGCACAAGCTCAAACCTGTCAAAACTGAGAGGGTGCATTTTGAAGACCTTCTTGAACTTAGAACATAAGATGTGCTCAAACTATGTCCTATCCACATTTCTGTCCCTCGTTGGCTTGCCTCTCTCCTTGATGAAAACAAAAATGAGATGTAAATGTAAATCCAGTATTTGTAAAGCGCGAACAGTTACCCGAAGGCATCCCGGCGCTGGGGGCCGTCAGGAAGATTAAGCAAGCTATTGCCCAGAGTCACATGGTGCTGGGCTGACCTGCCGCCAGTGCCAGGGATCGAACCGTGAGCCGCAGATTCCAGCGTCAGTCGCCCTGGCCGCGGTGCCACACCTTCACTGAGATGCTGAATTAATAACTTGGGTCTTGAGTGTTCGATCTGAATCAGGCTGCTTGGAAAGGAAGGAAAGATGCCATTGTCGTGTGAACTCTCAGGTGGGTCAGATGGATGTTGGTAGAGTCTTATGGTTGCCATTTTCAAAGACTGCTGGGCAGGGGTGCGTAACAAAGGCCCCCGCATGCTTACCCGTACTGTAGGGGGCCCCCTTCGGCCACAACTGATGTGAGAGCAAGGGGCCCCTACAGCATATCTTGCAGGGGGGCTTCCTCACGTTTAGTTACGCCGCTGCTGCTGGGTATTCAAACGGGACCAGACGGTACAAATCAATGTTTAACGTTTTATAGAGTTGTTTCTTTCATCTTTGTAAGATTGTGAGGATTTTCTCTTTGACTAACCTTGTGTTCCTTTCCTCATAGACTAGACGGTCAGTGCAATTGTATCTTTCAGGGTGGACTACGAAAATAGATTGCATCCTTTGGAGACTTTTCAGTTGCGTTCCCAAGCGACCCAGGTGCAGAAGCAAGCCAGCCGATGGCAATAGTCTCTCGAGGGCTTACACTGGCTCCCAGTGGACAAACGAATCACAATTAAGACCCTCTGCATTGAAGCACATTTGCCCTGTCTACAGTCACATGGGTCACAGCAGACCGCCGAGCCCCCTGCAAAAAACGTTTTATTTATTTTTTGCTCTCAAAAACCACACATTGCCATAGTAGCCCCTATCACTAAAATGAACTGCTTTCTCCGTGGATATCCTCCTTGTGAAAGGGCAGAATGTTGTCAGGCACAGTGACGTTAGCCAAACGCGGTTGCCCCATTGCCCCATGCTGTAGTGGGCGGATATAAAATGTGAATGACACAGTAACAGATCAGTGGATGAAGAGGGCTGGCTGAAAACCCCTATAAGCAAGTATATTATACATATAAGTTTAGTAAAATCAAAAGGTGTTGTCTGTCACCAGACCAAAAAAACCTGAAAAACAATAAACGGTGCCGCCCTCGGAAGCTATCACTCTGAGGTAACTTCTATGAAATGTAGCAGACGCAAACTATGTGTTTGTGATGGTGTCTTATTGTTACAATTTTTTTTGTTCGTTTGCTTTACGGGAAAGCCAAAGCTGGTATGTGGGTTTCTGGAGAGAGCCGTTTTTTTTCTCTTAAGAGCTGGTGGTGTCATAGAACAGGTTATGGCAGTTTGTAAGCGCTCTGTCACTGGAGGTAAATATTTGAGAGCGTGGACTTTGTGCATGTGAGCTGACAGGGCAGCGAAGGAATGCTTTCACATTCTTCCCGGATCAACCTGTCCCTGTCACCAGAGCTGGCACGGAGTGTCGGACTCGTGACATGGTGAACAGGCAATGAGAGACTTGAGCAAAGCTGTCGTTTTAGGGAAGTCGATATTTATCTCGCGGGACAAAGCGATCACTGGATGCATCGTGCAATCAAAGGGCGAGGAGGCACATTGACTCGACATCCCTGCCTGCAGAGAGAACTGCCACTCCAGGGCTAGTCTGCTTAAGGAGGCCATGTTAACTTAGAGGGCGGGAGCTGGACATGCCGTAAATTAAATACGACACTGGAATTAAGGAGCAAACTAATCGCCTACCACAGAATTAGACCTCCACCCCTGCACTCTTGACTCAATCAATCAGGGATTTGTAGAGCGCGACTACTCACCCGTAAGGCACTTTTCACTGACTTCCTCAGCGCTTTTAGCCTTTCAGAGTGACTGGACTGTTTGGAAATCTTTTTATTTCCCGTAAATCTAGTCCACTTCTGCAACCAGTATGTCAGTCATGAACACAAGGTGGCCTGATCGCTTGACCTGTGATTTATTTTCTCTGCAACTATCTAAGGAGCTAAATTGGTGCCTTATGAAGAGCTAAAGTAAGGGATGGTACTGGCTGCCCTTGTTTCGGCTCATTCTGTCCTCATGTTTTGGAGCCTGCGCATTCCCAAGCACATGTAAGGCCTGCATAGGCCTGTGGGAACCTTCTTGCAAAATTGGGGATGGAAGCCAAAAATCTCTTTGTGGATCATGTTGTGGTGGGTCTGTGTTTCAAGACACTAATCCCGTTCAGTAGAACAACCTGGTACAGGGATTTCGCTTCTTTAGTGAGCACCACTTGTTCCAAAAGCCACAAGATACCCCTCTGCCTCGACTGCCCTGGGTCTAGTTAAACTTGTCCAGTTGTTGGATCCTGGAAACATTTCATTTCTGAGTAGGGCGGGAAGCACCATTATAATGGTCATATGTATGCTTTTCGCTTTAAGTGCATGCCCAGACATCTGGCGGCATTTATTGAAACTCAGACAGAACTATCGGTGCGATGTGGAACTGTATTACAGTCAAATCCCATACGTATTAAGTAAGTCAGACTACTCCCATGCAATTCCAAGTATTATAATTTATATGCATAATGATCGCCTGTTTCGCGAGGTAATACCATAAATATTACCGTTAACAGTGTAAGCCAGCTGCTAGGTTACTCATCATGGTGAGGTGCCCCCTGCCATGCCCCCTAGTAAAGCGCCTTGAAAAAGTTCCACTCCAGATTGTGCACCCAGCGGAATGCGCTGAATGGGTATTTTGGAAGAAAGAAATACGTTTAACCCACAGTGCCAATATTTTCTACAGCAAAAGTTTTTTTTAGGGGACCTTCTTGGCACAAAAGGAGTTGGCTGGCCTCCAATAGAGTGTTGTTCCTTTTCCTAAATGTGGCCGAAGACACCCAGGTCCACTGTTTGCAGTTCTATCACTAAAGCGAATAAGCTTGTTTCTGTGTGTGTGTGTACGCCTGTTGGCTAAACTGCAATAAAGTTTGTGGTTTTCATTCAGATTGCAAGAGGATCTTCGGAAACAAATCTTACAATTTATAGATGTTAAAAGGGAGTAGCCTTAGGTAAATAGTGATTAACGTTTCAATGAAGTAAGAAGTGTTTTTTTGTTTTTTTTAGAAAAAATATTTTTCCAGTGCTTTGACGTTTCCATAGAAACCTCCTTTTTTCAGTGCTCTGAGTGCCAATTGATTGGTTGATCGTCCAATGAACGGTGCTTAGACAGAACTGGTGACCAGTGCATCAGTCTATCAGACAGTAATTCCGTTACCATCATTTATTTTAGTGTCATTTTTTTTTTTTTTTTAACTCTGTCCAGCTATCAACTTGTGAGAAATATGTAAGGCCTGAGAAACTGCTTAACCTCCGTTTGGCATCATGTGGGGGAAAGGATTGTATTTTTTTGTGGTGGGAGGAAGCCTCGGGTGTGTAGGATCGCCTTGCATTATACGAACCGCTTCTCCACATTCTTATTAATGTGTCTGTGATACTGAACCTGTATTATAGGCTGTATATAACCAAGCCACTCACTGCATAAACCAATCCGGTGTACGTGCACTTTACAAGAACCTTTTAACATAACATCTTGCGCATACTGTTTTATGTCTCCTATGCCCTGCATTCCTCTCCACCTCTGTAATGCATGCGCAGTGTTGCACTGAAAATAATTTGCGCTGTTATACTACCAGTCAACCAACGCACGTGGTGGTTCACTCACCCTTTTTTGTACAGCACTCTGATACACATTGGGTGTACTTCTCACTTTATTAACAAAAAAAGAATAAATGAATAAAGTATCCTATTTGAGGTGGCAGGCGGGGAGGCTCCCAGATGTGCACTGACGGATGGCAGGGGTATTTACGTTTGTGGCTACGTTTCCCAGATTCAGGCATGTTGGAGGATGCCTGCTTAAAATACGACGTAGTTCATTCACCTGTTCATCCTTGTCTCCAGATTACCTTTAATGTTCAGTGGTGATGACTGCACGTCCCGTCGTTTTATGCTGCCTTAAGTAATTGTGTATGGATTGGATTCTCCGGTGGAAGTGACCTCCGCACCTTCCCAGGAAGTGCACCACGTGAGGGAGATGCTATGCCTCTTGACAAGCATGGGTAACTTTTTTTTTAATTTTTTTTAATTGCGGCTCCCGCCTTCCCCATAAAGCAATAAGCACAAATAAGGCACGCCTTTCACGTGAAGGGCTGACTAAACTCACATTCCGAGCGGCCTGATGTTTCTAGGAAGGATGGGGATCCTGGAAGGTTTGAAAGCTGCGTCATGACGCTGAAATAACCGCTTGTACGTGCGTGTCCTGGAGGCCTGTGTCAGTCCGGGAGTTCTGATCATTCTTCACTTGCTCATCATCGATACCTGCAGGATGAAGGGCAGGTCTCGTTGTGCGTTCACGCCATGCATGACGAGCTCTTTCGCCAGTTATTGGCCAGTGCGGAATAGTGGGTGGTTTTATGAATGACTATAATAATTTTCTGTGCGTGGTCTCTGTGAAAACGGAAGAGAAAGTGACAACAAACTACCAAAGGACCAGGCAGACTTGTGAGAAAAAGCTCTGTGCTGGATCAAAACTTGCACCTCTGAACCTGTTAAAGAGGAAAGATTTAAGAAATGTGTTTATCCTCTTGGTGAAGGAGGGCGGTTTCCACGACACATGCACGTAGATGAGTGTACCTAAAGCCTACTTTGCTTTCAGACTCTGTCCCGAAAATCTATTTTGCTACAGGGTGTTCCACCAGAGTATTAATTTTAGTGCACTACTCCTACAAACAACATCCTCCAGAGGTGTTGCTTAGGATACTAATTTTACACAGTGCTTAATTTGTAAAAAAAAAATATAAGTGCCAGGGCCCTTGTCAGGTGACCACTTCAGCTCGCCCCAACCATTGCCCTTGCCAGTGCTGCCAATGACATTACAAACACACCTCCTAACCATCACACTCCTACAAGTGTGAGAATTCAGACTGTTCCAGGACACCAGAGCTATTAGGATGGCTTGGGTGGCGAGTATTAGTCATTTTCAATGTATATTGAATTTATAAACAACTTCTGTTATGCTACTCTCTAAATAAGATAAACAGCGCCACCATGTGGCAGACTGCCATAGCTGAAGGTGCTGACAATTTAGTGCCGGTGCCGAGCACCGGAAACCACCGGCTCAAATTAAGCACTGATTTTTCATTGATGTTATTGTAACGAAAACGGCACAGATTATGGAGTTTCTATACAAAACACAGCGGAATACTGTAGGGATAAATGCAATCAAAACGTACTTATACCACAATTAAACAATTATTTAGCACAATGAAACAATTATTTTCCACTGCTTTATTTCGGAATGTTTATAGATGCAGAGGCAGGCTTTATTATAATTAGTTGACACAAGAAATTCTATGATTGATTAGAATCTAATTCCCAGTGGAAATTGCTTCATTATGGTATAATTACGTTTTGATTGAACTTATCCCTACAGTATCCCGCTGTGCTTTTGTTTTCCAATCCAGTTGCCCAGGTTACTTGGGGTCAGATGGGCAAACCCTTTTATATTTTTTGATATCGTGGTTTTCAGTCGACATATTGTGAAAGGCAGCGAGTCTTCTAAGACCCTCAATGCTGCCCGGTGCAGGGTTCCACCTCTAATTCACTTTGGGTTCGCTATCAAAATAATGAGGCAAGCGCTGGAAACTGGAAGACAAGAAAAAGGTTTATTTCTCATGAGGAGATCACGTCAACTGCAGACACCGGGATGTCTGAGGGAGGTGTTCTGCTGATAACTCCTTTGGCTCTTCCTTTTATACAGGTTTGACACAATGCATTGGTTTCATCAACATGGTTACACAAGATTGGGGTCCCCGCCCGGGCAGGTTGTCACACAAGCCCAACAGTAATTCTCTTCCCACCCAGGTCAAACGGACAATCTTATCTTGCAGCTGGACCTTGCTTCAGGGTCTAAAACATGTGAGACCGGCCAGATCTAAGAGTCCGTTCTGTTGATAAAAACAGGTCCCATTGTTGGTAATAACAAGTCTTGCTGTTTGCAGTGCAATAAATCATGTTGCAAGAGTCTTTTTGGTGTTTGGAACCTGTTTGTGTAACTAGGTGCAGTGAGGGGTAGAGTGTCCAAAGGTTTGACTGAAAACAGAGATGAGAGGAAAAACGAGTTTGTGGCAGCAAGTGGAGCTGAGGTTTGTTGCGGCAAATAGAGTTTATAGCCCCCAGCACACGTACCAGGTCGGTCAGAGGGTCAGAGGGATGCTAGTAAGGGCAGGGTGAAACAAAGGTGACCAACAGAGTACAAAATGGCTGTGATAGATTAAAATGACTGCAACTTATGTGCACATAGAATTCCACCAGACAAGATGGCGCAGGTAATGTTCACGATTGTCGTTTTGCTTTTAACAGTGGCCCCTTTGAACATAACTAGCCAGCTTGTCAGTCTATTTCGATCTCCATAATGTCCTGTATCTCTTGATCATACATTACTCTCATTTTTGTTAGCTGAGTGTCCATAGTCTTAGGGTGCAAGGTAGTTATGCAAAGAGAACACAAAGGTGGTATACAGTGTATACCCAAACAACAACCACATATTGTCAATACTGGGACCAAGAGAATCATTGATATTTTCTAACCCCACTCCTTCAAGATGCCCCAAAGCCAACTTCCAATTGTCCAAGTCTCTGATCCTTGATGAATTTCTGAAGATAGTCTATGGAGATGTTCGATTGCTTCATAGACAGAAGGTGAATTATCAGGAATGTATACACAGCAGCTGGCACCGATGATGCGGCATGCTCCTCCACGGTCTGCTAGTACCACGTCCAGGACCATGCGATTTTGCAGGGTAACCAGACGGATCGCTTGGAGCTCAGCAGTGTTGTTGGTGAGGATGCCAGCAGTGACGTTCAGGGCGGTCTCTACCGCTTGGGACAGATGTCTGATGGCTCGGCTGTTTGCCATTGGACCCCATAGCGGGACGAGCCCTTTTGCTGCGTCGAGGAACTGTGATGAGGCAGAGTCTGCTTGATCAATGTCTTTAGAACACTTTTCTCGATGATGCTCTGCAGGGGCTGTGTAGGTTGGTGGCAAAACAAAGGCGATGTAGCACAAGCCCCCCCAGTTTCTTGGGAGCCAGGTGTAGGCTTTGGTTCCACAAACAAAGTACATATTGGGTGATGCAACAAGCGCTGGGGGTTGGCAGTGTTCAAAGTCCTTACAATGCTACAGGTGCTGTGACCCACATTCTTAGTCCCACGGCCTTCAATGCATACAAGGCCAGAGACGTTCACCACAGATAGGGCCACAGTCAGTGTTGCAGCAGTTCTTTTCTTCAGGTAGGAAAATGTGGCTCTGTTAGGATTATTGAACACTTGCATTTCCACTCGTTCTTTGGAGGGGACATTAATCTGGAATGTCGCATTGAAGGTGTGAGGGCAGAAGGGGGCGGCTGTCCTTCCTGTTTTGTTTCGCCAGAACTCGTTGTAGAACTGGGCGATTGTTCCGTCGGAAGTGGCATTGTCTTTGTAACTTTCTTGTAGGAGCATCATCCAGGCAAAGCAAGATCCGTGAATAGAAAAGGGCGAAGGGATGAAAGGGATGGAATGTTCAGTGGCATGTGGTAACAGCCCACAGACCCAACAGTTGGTAGCATTGGTGGCAAGATTGTGCTGGTGCAACATCTGCACGAAAGAATTATTCCAGAATTCTTTGCGTCGTTCTCGGAGATGTGGCGGTAGTGATACCAGGTAGTGTTCTTTCTTGGTGGTTGGTTGCATGGTGGGTGACAATGTTCTGTATGCAGGTGCATTCTCTTCAATGATCCAGAGTGCGACCATTAGCAGGAGACAGGTGAGAAATGCGGCTACAAGTTCAATTGTCTTTGTGCTGTGCAGGTTAGCAGTCTTGGTGTCTTTGCGGTGGTTTTGCAGGTGTTCAGTTTCTTCCATCATCTTCGAGGAGCTCAACAACTGTTAGGACCACAGACTTTTGTCTGGCGCTTTCCTGGTAGCGTTGTTTGACTGTGCTACTGATCTGAGACCTTGACTTAGTTAGTGGCCTGGTCGTTGGAGCTCCCTCCTTTCGTCGATCTTAGGTTGTACCCTTGCCTGGATGGCACTGTGGGGTCGGGAAATTCTGATAGTTCGAGGGTGTCTTCTTGTGGGTAGCAACTCAGAGCTGGTCGGTCTCTCGCGAGTACTTCCTCTTATACCTCCACCCCTTCACAGGTTGCCAGGGTTGGAGGGACTCGTTTGCAATGATGAGCGTGCAGCCAGTTCGTTTTCCTTCCACTCGGAGGGCAGTTCGGGTGGTGATCAGGACTTGCCAGGGGCCTGTCCACCTAGGCTCCAGATTCTTCGTTCTTTGGAAGTTGCGAATCAATACATGGTCGCCTGGCTTTATTTCATGTCCCGGGGCCCTGGATACGTCAGGCAAGGCTTGCTGCACCTGTTGGTGGATAATTGTTAGCTCGTTTGTCAATTTGTGCAAGTAATCCGACATTAATATGTTCGGGACATCGTTAATGGAGGTGGGTCTTGGTGCCGCCCAAATGCTCATAGGCCTGCCGAAGACCACCTCATACGGGGTCAGTCGGTGTTTGGTTGGGGTGGAGCGCATCGATAACAATGCCAATGGGAGGGCGTCAGGCCATTTCAACCCGGTCGTGGCAACTATTTTGGCTAGTTTTAGTTTCAACGTTGCATTGTGTCTCTCTACCAGGCCCGCTGATTGGGGGTGGAAGACGGCATGGAACTTTTGTTTTACCCCCAACCCTCTCAGTATGTTCTGTATCACCTCGGCTACGAAGTGGGGGCCGTTGTCGCTCCATAAAATTCTGCAAAGGCCGTATCGGGGGAAGAATTCTTTCAGCAATACTTTTGCAGTGGCTAAGGCGGTATTGTCGCGGGTGGGATATGCCTCCACCCATTTGCTAAAAGCGCACACAACCACCAGGACATATTTTAGACCAAGGCATCTCTCTAGTTGAATGTAATCCATTTGAAGGATTTCAAAGGGGTGGTCAGGGACTCCAAACCCTCCCCGTGGTACTACTGTCCCCTTCCCTGGGTTGTGTTGTAGGCAGACTATACATTGTTGTACTAGGTGTTTTGCAGATTCTGCTATCTTGACGTTATGCCATACTCTGGTGATTAGTTCAATCATGGGGGTGGAGCCTATGTGTGCTGGTAAATGTGCCATGGTCAATATGGGGATGAGGTAGGCATTGGGTAACAGCCATTTATTTCCGTCTTTAGTTCTACAGCAATCTTCCTCGTCTTTTAGTCCCACCTTTTCCCACTCGGTCAATTCGTCTTGTGTGCCTGTAGTCTGTATGTCCCTTACAGTGGTCCTAGCATCAGTCCATCGTTCAGTTTGTGACCTGGTCACATACATTCGTGTCGTAGTTCTGTCTCCTGCCGTGGCTCGGGCAGTAACGTCTGCTAGTGCATTTCCCTGTCCAATGAGATCAGTCACTTTCCTATGTGCTTGGCATTTTATCACTGCTAACTTCTTGGGGAGGAGGACTGCTTGCGTCAAGGCGGAGACTAAATCTCCATGCAGGATGGGTGTACCGTGTGAAGTCAGGAACCCTCTTTCTTTCCATAAGATCCCAAAATGGTGAACCACCCCGAAGGCATATTGGCTGTCGGTGTATATGTTAACTGTCGTGTCAGTCGCTAAGATACATGCTCGTGTGAGGGCAATGAGTTCTACAGCCTGGGCTGAACGTTGGGGAATACGGGCTGTTTCCAGAATGGTTCGGGCTGTGGTGACAGCGTATGCAGCTGAGGTGGTGCCGTCGGGGAGTTTGATGCACGAACCATCCACCCATAGTTCTCCATCTGGTTCTAGAAAGGCGGTGTCTCTGAGATCTATTCTACTCTTTGTTTGTTCATCGGTTAGTGTCACACAGTCGTGTAGTGGAGTCACGCTAGGATCATTTTCGGGTAGGGGTAACAGTGTGGCTGGATTGAGGGTGGTGCATCGCTTTAGAGTAATGTGCGGTGCTAGCAGGGTCAACTCATATCCGGTCAGTCGGGCGCTAGTCAAGTGTTGGGTTTTGGTCTGGTTTAGTAGTGTGTCGACTGCATGGGGTACTAAAACAGTGACTGGATTGGAGAGTACTATTCCTTCGCTCTGGCGTATCGATACTGCTGCAGCTGCCACAGCGCGCAGGCACGCTGGCAGCGCTCTGGCTACTGGATAGAGGGTGGCAGAGAAATATGCACAAGGGCGTTGTTTGTGACCAATTGATTGTGTTAGGACAGACAATGCACATCCTTCCTCTCGTGCGTGTAGAGGAAGAATGGTTTGGAGTAATCCGGGGTTCCTAGGACAGGCGCTGAACAAAGGGCATTGCGTAGTTCTTTAAAGGCTGACTGGCATTCGGGGGTCCAGGGGAGAGGTGAGGGGATGTCTTTAGCTAGGAGGGAGAGAAGGGGTTTGACAATGAGGCTAAAGTTCGGTAACCACTGTCGGCAAAATGAGGTGAGACCTATCAAAGAGCGGACTTGTTTCTGATCTTTGGGGACAGGGGTGTCTAGAATTGTCTGGATCCTGTCAGGCGTGAGTTTCCTCCCTTCTTTGGATAAAAGGTGACCCAAATAGGTCACTTGTGATTTACAGAACTGCAATTTCTTTCGGGAGACCTTGTGACCATTCTCAGCAAGAAAATGGAGTAGTTTGATGGTGGCTGTGACGGCTATTGGTATGGTGTCCGCTGCTAGAAGGATGTCGTCTACATATTGTATTAGTGCCACTCCATCTGGCAATTGTATGGCGTCCAACTGTCTTTTTAAGCGCCTGGCTATAGATGCTTGGGCTCTCAGTGTACCCCTGAGGTGCTCTGCAAAATCTGTACGAACGGGAGTTTAGGGTGAATCCAAATAGATAGCGGCTGTCCTTGTGTATAGGTATGGAAAAGAATGCGTTTTTGAGGTCAATTACAGTGAAGGTGGTGGCAGTGGAGGGGATTAATGTCAAAATTGTCGTGATGTCGGAAACTACTGGGTATTGTGGCACTACGATTTTGTTTATCTCCCGCAGGTCAATGATGAAGCGGTAGGCTTTTCCGTCTCCCTCTCCCTGTCTCTTTACAATCGGTAGTATGGGACTGTTACAAACGTTGCTCACTACTTCCTCTACCACCCCTGCCTCTACCAAAGAGTGTATGATCTCTGTCAGTGCCTTCTCACCCTCTGGCGATATTTTGTACTGCGGTACTTTCGGTAGGGTTGCGTCCTGTCGTATTGTTACGTGTACTGGGTCAATCATCATTCGTCCTACATCTGAATCAGCCCTAGCCCATAAGTGTGATGGCAAAGTGTCCAGTAGGGATGCGTCAGTCTCGGAGATGGGAAACATGTGCTGAGAAGGGTTCTCTCTATGGCGCTGGGGGTTGTCATACAGGACGACACGCACTCCGTCTGGTGAGCATCTGATAGTCGCATGGAAGTGTTTCAAAAGGTCGAGACCCATAATGGCGTCTGGGGTGTTGGAAGAGAGGAGGAATGTCGTTTCGACGCTATTGTTGTCAAGGTTAAAAGGGATCGGTCGGGACAAAGGGTTGGTGGAGGGCGTACCGTCAAATCCTATTGAGGTCACATGTGAGCCTGACAAGGGTGCCCTTGGAATCAGTCGTTTGGATAGGGCACTACGTGTTGCTCCCGTGTCTACCAGAAATGGCGACTTTGTGCCCAGGACCTCAGCGGTAACATAAGGGCCTTGCTGATCAACATAGAGCTCGACTGGATCCCTCCTTGCCCCTGGCTGTCCTATGCAAAGTCGTACGTATTGTCATAATCTGTCTGTTGGTACTGATTCTGTTTGGGATGGTCAAATGTGTTCACTCTTCCTGGCCTTTCCTCGCTTGCTTCACTCGCGTACCCTCTCCCACGTCCTCTTCCTCTCTGTCCACTTGCTATTTCCCTCGCCCCTCTGCCCCTACCAGCTCCTAACAAAGCCGGGCATTGGGTTTTCCAGTGTCCATATTCTTTGCAAAATGCACATTGATCCTGTCCTAGGTCTTGGCGTCCTACATATGATGTCGATGAATTGTTTCTAGGTGGCTGTACTCTAGGGGTATTCTGCTGGTATCCTCCCCTATATTGCTCCCTTCCTGTATTCGCCCCCTGGAGTTGTGCTACCATTACCCTTTCCTTCAAGTCCTTCTTTTTCCTTTCTGTAGCCCTGTCATTTTCGTTTCTCTGATGCTCATAGTACTGGGCCATTTGGAGAATGGCCGCCGGTTTAGATGCTGCACAACTACTTTCGCTGGCTTGTAATTTCTGGGATACATCTGGCAGTAGTCCTTTGACATAGTTCTGCACAAATAAGTGGTGTCCGGTTGCGGTGGACATGTCTTGTCCACTGTAATCGGAGAACACCGTTTCAAATCTGGAGAAATACTCTGAGACATCCTCTTGTGGTTTCTGGCGGCACGCGGTTACTATGGACCAGTCTATCTTTTTCTCTGGGATCAGCGTTTTCACTTTCTGCACTATTTTGTCAGGGAGGTCCAATATTGCTTTAACCGGTTTTTGACCAGGGTTCCGCTGTTTATCTAGTGTGTTAAGTTGTTCCCAGGTATGACCAAGCAGTTCGTTATGGTCTATTTTCCTAATCTGTTTCCACACATCTGCTGGCAAACATAACCCGAAGAACAAGTCTATGTCGGCAAGTGTCATTATTGTTGATCCCAGAGCGGTACCTAGCTCGGTGTAAAGGCGGTGGGGTTCTTTCGTAAATCCGGTAAAGATTTACGGAACGTCAAAATGTCCTGTCTGTCCCATGGTTGATACACCCAATTGTAGACCACCCTTCCTCTAGCGTCTTGATGGTTCATATCGTCATGAGTCCCTTGTCCTTTAGGAGGTACCCAATAAGGGGCAGCTTCTTTATCGGCATCATGCTATCTGGTTTTTCCACCGGGGTCCTGCTATCTTAGATGTCCTGTCCTTATCTATCCGTCCTTGTTCCACGAGGTGACGGAATACCTCCAGTGTGGATGAAAAGAGTTCTGTAACATCGTTGTCGCCTTCAACTCCGGTGTCTACCTTCCTATAGAGAGCCACTAGCCGCTCGGGCCCTACATCTTGGTACTTCTCTTCATATGCAGTAAGAGTGTGGTAACGGAGACGTACAATAAAGTATCGTTTGCGGTTTTCAACATAGGAGTTGCATATGTCAGTGTTAGACTTGGCATCTTTTGGCGTGTTTCCCCTGACTTTTTGCTTTCTGACCTCCCGGTTTTGACTCTGTTTTTGCTGGTGTGATGATTCTGCGCACTTTCCTCACTGCGGTCCAGTGGGAAAGTGCAAGTGCTCCTGTATAAAATGTGTTATGGATTGGTGTTTCCATGATTGGCCTATTTGGTTTATGTGTCAGTCCCTTGTAAAGTGCACTGCGAGTGCCAGGGCCTATAGACCAAATGCTGTTGGTGGGCTGCAGCACTGGATTGTGCCACCCACGCAAACAGCCCGTAAAGTGTAACTCGGGCCTGCCATCGCAGAGCCTGTGCGCAGCCTGAGGCTGCCATGTCGACTTGGCAAGTGCACACACTTGCAAGTCCCTAAACCTTCCCTTTGCTACATGTTAGTCACCCCTAAGGTAGGCCCAAGGTACCCCTGTGGGCAGGGTGCGTTGTACGCGAAAGGTAGGACATGCCCGGGTGTGTGCGGCATGTCCTGATAGTGAATTACAGCCTAGTACGTTTTTCACTATTGCAAGGCTACCTGTTCCCCTAGGCCAGAACGGGCGGTTTTGATTATTACAGCTTATAATCCTAACTGACCCCGGGAACATGGTAGAAAGTCGAGTTTAGTATGCCTGGACTCAGAATGATAAAATGCAGCTTTTAGTAAGGTTGGTTTTACCATTCTGGGTTTGAAAATACCACTTTTAGAAAGTGGGTATTTTCTTGCCTAACCATCCAAGCCTGCCTCTGCGAGATTGTGTATTCCGTGTCTGGAATGTGAGTGACAGGGGCTGGGGGATGCCAGGAGACAGGGTGAGTCAGCGCAGGGCTGAATAGCCAGATCGACCTGTAGATGGGTGGGAGGGGTCGCACCTGGGCCCTGAATAGGACAGTGCCTTCCCTCCACAATGCTGGCTCCACCTCCTGTGGTGCGTCTGATGTCCCTGGCCTACTCACTGAAAGAAGGGACGGAGACTTGTCAACAAAGTGCTCCAGAACTGGTTTGGACTAGGCAAAGGCCTCTCTGCCTTCAGAGAACAAAGGAATTTGGGATATAAATATTGGGGCCCTGACCCCATGAATTTAGATCTCGCTGGAATCAAGGAACCTGCCAAGACGAAGAGCTGGAAGAGCTGCCAGGAGGAGTACTGCCCCTTTGCTGTGTTGTTGCTTTGTTGGGTTGGCCTGCAGCTGCTGCTTCTGCCTTGGGCAGTGAAAGGACTGGACTGAACTTTCTACAAACTTGTGCTGAGTATCTCCAAGGGCCAGAAACCGAGCTGGCCTCCTGTTAAGAAGTCTCAGGGACTGCAAAGACTTCACAAGCCTCCGGGTACCGCTTCTGGAACGCTGTTTCGGTTGCCACAGAGGAAGGGAACTGCAACCGACTCAGTCAACCGAATCCATCCCTGGCCGGTGACCTGTTTGCACCGCAGACCGCATCGCCCCGCTTCGCATCGCAACCCTGGTCTCACCGTAGGCGACGTCCGACGCCGCCAACATCGAGCCGCTGCTTGCACCGTGACCTGTGGGCACCGCAGTTCGCATCGCATCGCTTCACTGGGCCAGCCGGACCAGACCGACACTGTCGCTGCAACTGGCTCAAGAGTCGAGACCGCACCGCATTTGGGGCACCGCTCGCACGTCTGCGATGCACCGCTCCGACTCGCACCGCTGTCCGACGCCAGCTCCCGCACTCCGGCTAGGTCGCCTGCATCGCAACCTGTCAGCACCGCATCGAGCATCGTCTCGCCCTGCATCGCACGCCTTGGACTCACCGACTCCGTCTGCCCGACGCTCATCGAGCCGCTGCCTGCACCGCGGGACACCGCACCTTGCATCGCTCCGTCTTGCACCGCAACCGCGACGAACGCCGACCGGCTCGTACACCCCGTACCAGCCACAACGAGAAAAGGTACTGTGACCGAGTCTGTTCATGACTCTGCTGGCCCGTATCGACGCGGTCGGCTGGAACTGTTAGACTCTGTGGTTTTCAGCATCACAATAGGCTCGGACGGAGCTACCGACTCGTACGAACTTTGCTTTTGTGCTATTCTTGCAAAGAAGAAGTTATCGTATCAAGCATTCATTTTCAAAGTACAGTATTGTGGATTTTTGTCGTAATTGGTCTTGTCTTGAGTATATAAAATATTGGTTATTTTTCTAAACTGGTGTGGTGTCCGTTTGTAGTGCTTACACTGTATTACTGTTGGTTATGTGCAAATGCTTTACACACTGCCTCTGAATTAAGCCTGACTGCTCATGCCAAGCTACCACGAGGGTGAGCAGGGGTTACTTCACGAGTGTAACAACCCTTACCCTGACTAGGAAGAAGGGTCCCTACTTGGACAAAGGTGCAAGCCCTTGCCAACTAGAGATCCCATTTCTAACCTTGGTTGTCAGCGGTGAGGATAGGACTTGCGTTTGCACTTGACTTACAGTGATTGGTGTGCACTACTACCATATCGCAGACCATTACGTACCACATACTGGTTCTTTTTCTTTTGGCCTATTTTTGATCTTGCCAGTTTTCAACTCACGACTTTTGTCATGCCTGAATCAATTGCATCATCCGTTGCATCTCTGGAAGTTATCTTTGAGGAGGACAGGTTGGAATCCTACGCCGTAAAGGAGTTACGAGCGATTTGTAAAAACCTGAAAGTCCAAATTAAAGGCCTCACAAGGAAGGAGGAGCTACAGAAGGCGCTGAGGGCCTGGTAGCAGCCAGACATGCCAATGGGCAGCCTGGTGATCTCAGTGAGGAGGCGGAGGAGCCTATTTCCAGGGTGGATGTGCTTTTGGGTAGGGGGAACCCGCCAGGTCGGGCAGCAGCAGTCTGTCCCCAGAGGAGCTGGAGGACAGGCGGGAGGCAAGGCAGTTCGAGCTGCAGAAGCTCAGGCTGGAGAGTGAGCGGGAGGAGAAGAGATTGGCCATAGAGGAGAGGAAGATGCTCTTATAGCATGAGAGAGAACTGAAGGAGCTAGAACTTAGGAGTAAGTCAGGCTCAGATGGTGGCAGCAATTCGTCCAGAAAAGCAGACCGGATTGTGCACATTCCCAAGAACGTAGGCAAGGAGTTCAAGAAGGGGGATGACATACAAAGGTGGTTCCAGGGTTATGAGGCAGCCATACACATGAATGGGGTCCCTGAGGAGAATTGGGGAGCAGGATTGTGGCCACTTTTCCCGGAAGAAGCAAGGGATGCTCTGATAGCTTTGGGTAAGGGGTATCACCTCACCTATGCTGACATGAAGGATGCCCTTCTCACGAAGTATGGTCTTACTCCTGAAAAGTACAGGGATCAGTTCAGGTCCAGTAAGAAGTCTGATGTCAACACTTGGTTGGAATGTGTGGATGTGTTCTGCAGGTCTCTGGATGGTTGGGTGAAGGGCAGTAGTGTAACAGATTTTCAGGGGCTCTACAACTTGATTGCATGGGAGCACTTGTCTAGTCTATGTTTTGCAGATCTGCGCCAGCACCTAGTTGATAGTAAGCTAACTGACCCCAGGAAGCTTGCTATGGAAGCGGACCGCTGGGTGAGTACCAGGGTCCACAAGAAAGCGTCTGGGGGAGACTCAGCCAAAGGTGGGCAGGGTCCCCAGCAGAAAGGTGGGGGGGGACAAGGGTAAAGCACAGGAGTTCTCTAAAGGGCCCCAAACTAGTACCCAGGGTAAAGGTTCCCAGCCCCCCGGTGATAAGAAGAAAGGGGTCTCTACAGGGAAGCCTGTTGAGACCGGCCCCGCAAGTAGTTATGCATGTGACCAGGTAGGTCACTTTAAGGGGGACCCCAAACGCCCGAAGGGGACACAGCCACCCACCGGTGGACAGTCCAAAGTGTTGGCTAGTGTAGCGCTTGGGGAGGAGGGGTGCCCACAGGAGGGTGGGGATCCCGCAGAAATGACCCTTGTCTCACTCGGGGACAGTGAGATGGTCCCAGGAAACCAGGTGCCCCCTAACACAAAGAAATATAGCACCTGGGTGACCATTAATGGGAACAGGGTAGAGGCTCTCAGAGATACTGGAGCCAGTGTGACCTCAGTCCGGTGTCACCTGGTGTCTGAGAAGCAAGTAGTCCCAGGAGCATTCCACCAAGTAGTTGCTGTCGACAACTCAGAGCGCCAATGTATGGTGGCGCAGGTTCCCTTTGAATGGGGGGGGTCTCAGGTCCCTTAAGGGTGGTTGTGAGCCCTACCATGCCTGTAGATTGTCTGCTAGGAAACGACCTGGAGCAGTCCTCATGGAAGGAGGTTGAGCTCAGGTCTCACTTGGAGATGCTTGGGTTGCCAGAGTGGGCATGCGTGTCTACTCGGTCAATGGCGGCCAGAAAGGGTGATCAAGAGGACTTGGAGCCTGAAACAGTGGCCCAAGTCCCTGCCAAGAGAAAGGGCAGGGGCGCGGGAAACCGGCCCCCGAAGTTCCCACGGACCGGGAGGAGGCGGACCTCGAGGGGGACGCCCCGGTGCCTACAGGGGAGCAAGTAGCCGAACTGGGAGACATCTCTGAGCTGACCCATTGGCAGCAAGAAGGGGTCCCACCAGGGAGGAGTTCTGCAGGGAGCAGAACGAGTGCCCTACTCTGGAGGGTCTGCGGCGGCAGGCTGCAGACCAGGCAGCTGGTAATCAGTCCGGGTCACATCTGATCTACTGGGAGAGTGGTCTCCTATACAGTGAGCCTAAGGTTGCTGAGCCTGGGTCAGCCCGTGTGCTGGTGGTACCCCAGCGCTTCAGGACCTTCCTACTGGGTCTGGCTCATGACGTGCCTTTGGCAGGACATTTGGGGCAGGACAAGACCTTTGACAGGCTTGTCACCCACTTCTTTTGGCCCCAAATGCGAAGGCAGTCAGATGCACACTGCAGGTCTTGCCAAACTTGCCAGGCAAGTGGTAAGAGTGGGAGGAAGGTCAAAGCTCCTCTCCAACCTTTTCCGGTTGTTGGAACACCCTTTGAAAGGGTAGGGATGGATATTGTGGGGCCACTGGATCCCAAGACCGCCATGGGCAACAGGTACATCCTGGTCTTGGTGGACCATGCCACCCGGTACCCGGAGGCAATCCCTCTCAGGACAACGACGGCGCCAGTGGTGGGCCGGGCGTTAATGGGGATCTTTTCCCGTGTGGGATTCCCCAGAGAGGTGGTTTCTGATAGGGGGACCAATTTCATATCGAAGTATATGACATCCCTGTGGAAGGAGTGTGGGGTAACCTACAAGTTCACCACTCCTTACCACCCACAAGGAAACGGTCTGGTGGAGAGATTCAACCAGACCTTGAAAGGCATGATCAAGGGTCTAACAGAACCCATGAGGCGTAAGTGGGACGTCCTCTTGCCATGCCTACTCTTTGCGTACAGGGAGGTGCCTCAGAAGTCTCTTGGGTACAGCCCCTTTGAGCTCCTGTATGGCCACCCTGTCAGAGGACCTCTGAGTTTGGTTAAGGAAGGCTGGGAGGCGGCTCCCAGGAAAACTCCCCAGGATGTATTTAGCTACATGCTGGCCTTTAGAAACCAAACTGCCCGCTTCAGGAAACTCGCTCAGGCGAACCTAGAAGCAAGCCAGGAAGAAATGAAGAGATGGTATGACCAGAACGCCACTCTGGTCGAATTTCAACCTGGACAAAAAGTGTGGGTCATGGCCCCAGTGGCACCTTGTGCCTTGCAGGACAAGTGGACTGGGCCATATGAGGTAAAGGAGCGCAAAAGTGACGTCACCTACCTGGTGGATTTGCAGGCTCCAAGGAACCCGTTGAGGGTCCTTCACGTGAACCGCCTCAAGCCCCACTTCGAGAGGTCCGAAGTGAGTATGCTCTTGGCGACAGATGATGGGGTGGAAGAGGAGAGCGAGCCTCTCCCTGACCTCCTGTCTACCAAGGAGCATGATGGGTCAGTAGAGGGTGTGATCCTCTCCCCTACTCTGACTCAGGAGCAGCAGGGGGACTGTCGCCAGTTGTTGGGACAGTTCGCCCCACTGTTCTCTCTGACTCCCGGTGTTACTCACTGGTGTACCCATGACGTGGACACCAGTGACAGCCATCCTGTGAAGCACAAGATTTACAGGTTGACTGACCGGGTCAGAGCCAGCATCAAGGAGGAGGTCTCTAAGATGTTGGCGTTAGGGGTGATTGAGCCCTCCCACAGTCCTTGGGCCAGCCCAGTGGTCTTGGTCCCAAGGCTGCGGCGCCCGGTGCCACTCCAGAACTCCGGTTTTGTGTGGACTACCGTGGGCTCAATGCCGTCACCAGGACTGACGCGCACCCCATCCCCAGAGCTGATGAGCTCATTGATCGGTTGGGAGCTGCCCGGTTCCTCAGCACGTTTGATTTGACGTCTGGGTACTGGCAGATTGCCTTAACCGATGGGGCCAAGGAGAGATCCGCATTCTCAACCCCAGAAGGTCATTACCAATTCCGGGTGATGCCCTTTGGGTTGAAGAATGCCCCTGCCACCTTTCAGAGGTTGGTCAATCAGGTGTTGGCTGGGCTGGAGGATTTCAGTGCCGCCTACCTGGATGACATTGCTATGTTCAGTTCCAGCTGGGAAGAACATTTACAGCACCTTGAGAAAGTGTTGAGGGCTCTGCAAGGTGCAGGCCTCACGATCAAGGCCAGTAAGTGCCAGATCGGGCAGGGTTCTGTGGTGTACTTGGGACACCAGGTAGGAAGCGGCCAGGTGGCGCCCCTACAACCCAAGATTGACACCATTCTGGCTTGGGAGCCCCCAAGACCCAGACAGAGGTGAGAGCCTTCTTAGGTCTCACCGGCTATTATAGGAGATTTGTTAAGGGCTATGGCACCATCGTTGCCCCCTTAACAGAGCTGACCTCTAAGAGGCAGCCCAGGAAAGTGATCTGGACTGAGTCCTGCCAGAAAGCTTTTGATGCCCTGAAGGCAGCCATGTGCACGGCGCCCGTGCTCAAGGCACCTGACTTCTCCAAGGAATTCGTCGTGCAGACTGACGCTTCAGAGCATGGTGTGGGAGCGGTGCTCTCACAACTGAACGAAGAGGGCCTGGATCAGCCTGTAGTCTTCCTTAGCAGGAGACTACTTCCCAGGGAACAGAGGTGGAGTGCCATAGAAAGGGAAGCTTTTGCTGTGGTCTGGGCGCTGAAGAAGTTGAGACCATACCTGTTTGGGACTCACTTCCGGGTTCAGACAGACCACAGGCCCCTCAGATGGTTGATGCAAATGAGGGGTGAGAATCCAAAACTGCTGAGGTGGTCCATCTCCCTACAGGGAATGGACTTTACGGTGGAACACCGTCCTGGTACAGAACACGCCAACGCAGATGGTCTGTCCAGGTTCTTCCGCCTTAGTGAAGAGAACTCCAATGGGGTTGGGTAGTTCTCCCTACTTTCAGCTGGAGGGGACATGTGTTAGACTTGGCATCTTTTGGCGTGTTTCCCCTGACTTTTTGCTTTCTGACCTCCCGGTTTTGACTCTGTTTTTGCTGGTGTGATGATTCTGTGCACTTTCCTCACTGCGGTCCAGTGGGAAAGTGCAAGTGCTCCTGTATAAAATGTGTTATGGATTGGTGTTTCCATGATTGGCCTATTTGGTTTATGTGTCAGTCCCTTGTAAAGTGCACTGCGAGTGCCAGGGCCTATAGACCAAATGCTGTTGGTGGGCTGCAGCACTGGATTGTGCCACCCACGCAAACAGCCCGTAAAGTGTAACTCGGGCCTGCCATCGCAGAGCCTGTGCGCAGCCTGAGGCTGCCATGTCGACTTGGCAAGTGCACACACTTGCAAGTCCCTAAACCTTCCCTTTGCTACATGTTAGTCACCCCTAAGGTAGGCCCAAGGTACCCCTGTGGGCAGGGTGCGTTGTATGCGAAAGGTAGGACATGCACTGGTGTGTGCGGCATGTCCTGATAGTGAATTACAGCCTAGTACGTTTTTCACTATTGCAAGGCTACCTGTTCCCCCTAGGCCAGAACGGGCGGTTTTGATTATTACAGCTTATAATCCTAACTGACCCCGGGAACATGGTAGAAAGTCGAGTTTAGTATGCCTGGACTCAGAATGATAAAATGCAGCTTTTAGTAAGGTTGGTTTTACCATTCTGGGTTTGAAAATACCACTTTTAGAAAGTGGGTATTTTCTTGCCTAACCATCCAAGCCTGCCTCTGCGAGATTGTGTATTCCGTGTCTGGAATGTGAGTGACAGGGGCTGGGGGATGCCAGGAGACAGGGTGAGTCAGCGCAGGGCTGAATAGCCAGATCGACCTGTAGATGGGTGGGAGGGGTCGCACCTGGGCCCTGAATAGGACAGTGCCTTCCCTCCACAATGCTGGCTCCACCTCCTGTGGTGCGTCTGATGTCCCTGGCCTACTCACTGAAAGAAGGGACGGAGACTTGTCAACAAAGTGCTCCAGAACTGGTTTGGACTAGGCAAAGGCCTCTCTGCCTTCAGAGAACAAAGGAATTTGGGATATAAATATTGGGGCCCTGACCCCATGAATTTAGATCTCGCTGGAATCAAGGAACCTGCCAAGACGAAGAGCTGGAAGAGCTGCCAGGAGGAGTACTGCCCCTTTGCTGTGTTGTTGCTTTGTTGGGTTGGCCTGCAGCTGCTGCTTCTGCCTTGGGCAGTGAAAGGACTGGACTGAACTTTCTACAAACTTGTGCTGAGTATCTCCAAGGGCCAGAAACCGAGCTGGCCTCCTGTTAAGAAGTCTCAGGGACTGCAAAGACTTCACAAGCCTCCGGGTACCGCTTCTGGAACGCTGTTTCGGTTGCCACAGAGGAAGGGAACTGCAACCGACTCCGTCAACCGAATCCATCCCTGGCCGGGGACCTGTTTGCACCGCAGACCGCATCGCCCCGCTTCGCATCGCAACCCTGGTCTCAACGTAGGCGACGTCCGACGCCGCCAACATCGAGCCGCTGCTTGCACCGTGACCTGTGGGCACCGCAGTTCGCATCGCATCGCTTCACTGGGCCAGCCGGACCAGACCGACACTGTCGCTGCAACTGGCTCAAGAGTCGAGACCGCACCGCATTTGGGGCACCGCTCGCACGTCTGCGACGCACCGCTCCGACTCGCACCGCTGTCCGACGCCAACTCCCGCACTCCGGCTAGGTCGCCTGCATCGCAACCTGTCAGCACCGCATCGAGCATCGTCTCGCCCTGCATCGCACGCCTTGGACTCACCGACTCCGTCTGCCCGACGCTCATCGAGCCGCTGCCTGCACCGCATCGAGGGACACCGCACCTTGCATCGCTCCGTCTTGCACCGCAACCGCGACGAACGCCGACCGGCTCGTACACCCCGTACCAGCCACAACGAGAAAAGGTACTGTGACCGAGTCTGTTCATGACTCTGCTGGCCCGTATCGACGCGGTCGGCTGGAACTGTTAGACTCTGTGGTTTTCAGCATCACGGTAGGCTCGGACGGAGCTACCGACTAGTACGAACTTTGCTTTTGTGCTATTCTTGCAAAGAAGAAGTTATCGTATCAAGCATTCATTTTCAAAGTACAGTATTGTGGATTTTTGTCGTAATTGGTCTTGTCTTGAGTATATAAAATATTGGTTATTTTTCTAAACTGGTGTGGTGTCCGTTTGTAGTGCTTACACTGTATTACTGTTGGTTATGTGCAAATGCTTTACACACTGCCTCTGAATTAAGCCTGACTGCTCGTGCCAAGCTACCACGAGGGTGAGCAGGGGTTACTTCACGAGTGTAACAACCCTTACCCTGACTAGGAAGAAGGGTCCCTACTTGGACAAAGGTGCAAGCCCTTGCCAACTAGAGATCCCATTTCTAACAGTCAGTTACATACTCTTCTGTCTCCTTCCTATATATGAGGGATTTAACTATTTTATCAATGCCTGCTCGCTCATTTTTACTTAATCGCGGGACCCTGGGTGCTCCTTTTTCTTTTGATCCTACCTCTACTACTGTATCCTTTGATGAGGCATTTGGTGTGGGTGACTCGGTGGGAGCAGAGGCGGTGGAGACTGAGGCGATCGTGCCATCTCCGGCTATACTTTGGTGGTCCTGGCATTGTACTACGGGATGAGTAGGGGCGTAAGGGGGTGGCATGTATATGATTGGGGGACCTAACAATAAATCATCATCTACCCTTTGTTTTGCTGGTAACTTGGGGTAAAGAGTCGAGGGCGTTCTAACAGGGCATTGACCTGATATTTTTGATTCCTGTTCCTTTTTATGGATTTCCTTTTCTTTTAGTTTTTCTTCTAATCTTTTACAGGCTTGGTAAGCTGATTTTCGCGTTTCTTTATCTTGTCTAGCTTCGTCCCTTTTCTTTCTTTGAGCTGCCTCTTTTCGCCATAAACCAAAACTGTCAAACATGGCTGGTCTAGTTTTCTTTTTGTGGAGAGCTAATTCTAACGTTTCTATTTTAGCGGGATCAAAAGATCCCGTCAGTGGCCACTGATTTACCCGGTCCTTCCTAGTGTATTTATGCCATAGTTTGCTCTAAGCTACGGTGGCTAATCCATACTTTACGTACATGTCCTTGTTAGGGGTGCCTTCCGGCGGTGCCGGCTGACTGACCTCTAACGAACGGTCTGGTCCAAAACAATTACAATCAAACAATCTAGAGAAAACCGGCATGACGTATTTATCGGTCAAAAATGAATATCTCAATCAATTTAGACAAAAAGTCTGCACTACCTGTCCTTCGCTGCCTGCAAAGAGAGAGAATATTCCTATTCTTCGGTGTTTGCAAGCAGGGAAATGTCGCAAATAACTCAATATCAAAAAAGGAATACTAGTATTTCAATCAAACTATTCAATCAATCAATCAATTTAAGTCGTTTTTTCACGACCTTACCCGGACCGTATGGACGGTTCTTCGTCTTCCCCTTCCAGCGCCTGGTTGTCCTCTCACTCCAACAATCAATGCAGCGTTCCTCTAAGGTCCCAGTCAGGACCGCAGGTCACTCGTGAGAGGTCAGTTCGGAACCGGTGAAGTTCAGTCGATCGGCAGCCAGACAAGGGTCTTCTCAGGCAGGTATACCCCAATCGTTTAGTCGTTCACTCCGTCGTTAGGACCTCTCTACCGGACCCATGCGTCGCTGATGGGCCCCCACGTTTGGGCGCCAATTTGTGAAAGGCAGCGAGTCTTCTAAGACCCTCAATGCTGCCCGGTGCAGGGTTCCACCTCTAATTCACTTTGGGTTCGCTATCAAAATAATGAGGCAAGCGCTGGAAACTGGAAGACAAGAAAAAGGTTTATTTCTCATGAGGAGATCACGTCAACTGCAGACACCGGGATGTCTGAGGGAGGTGTTCTGCTGATAACTCCTTTGGCTCTTCCTTTTATACAGGTTTGACACAATGCATTGGTTTCATCAACCTGGTTACACAAGCTTGGGGTCCCCGCCCCGGGCAGGTTGTCACACAAGCCCAACAGTAATTCTCTTCCCACCCAGGTCAAACAGACAATCTTATCTTGCAGCTGGACCTTGCTTCAGGGTCTAAAACATGTGAGACCGGCCAGATCTAAGAGTCCGTTCTGTTGATAAAAACAGGTCCCATTGTTGGTAACAACAAGTCTTGCTGTTTGCAGTGCAATAAATCATGTTGCAAGAGTCTTTTTGGTGTTTGGAACCTGTTTGTGTAACTAGGTGCAGTGAGGGGTAGAGTGTCCAAAGGTTTGCCTGAAAACAGAGATGAGAGGAAAAACGAGTTTGTGGCAGCAAGTGGCGCTGAGGTTTGTTGCGGCAAATAGAGTTTATAGCCCCCAGCACACGTACCAGGTCGGTCAGAGGGTCAGAGGGATGCTAGTAAGGGCAGGGTGAAACAAAGGTAACCAACAGAGTACAAAATGGCTGTGATAGATTAAAATGACTGCAACTTATGTGCACATAGAATTCCACCAGACAAGATGGCGCAGGTAATGTTCACGATTGTCGTTTTGCTTTTAACAATATTACATTTATGTGAAGGGGAAGGGACACTGGTTTTGAAGCACAATGGAAAGAAAGGTTTCATCCCTGGGCTTGTCCCTTCGAGACTTCTACATTTCCATCATGGTAGTTCACGTAATTTTAAGCATTCCCAGTTTTGGTAAAAGTGGTAAACAATGGCACATGCGGTTGATTTGCCCAAGATCATACATTTAATCAAAGGTGTAATTTTATGCGTATAAATGCTTCTTAAGTGGACAGTTTGCTCAATATTTACTTGGGGTTTTTGTATGGTGCTGTCATGTTGCTTAGTGGATACTGCACAGCGCTATATTGGTTGGTAACGGGCATTGGTTTTGGTCTTTGTCCAGTCGGCTACAGAGTGAAGGCTGTATCTCAGTTCTCCTGTTTGCACAAACTGAAGCTATTTACAAGCAGGTTACACTGCTGGTGTGACCAAGGTTACAAAGGTTCATAAATGACGAGGACAGTGGCGTAACACAGGCCCCTGCAGACACTGCGGTGCAGTGGGCCCCCTGAAGCTCCAGGGGGGCCACCTCACAATAGTACTCCGTCCGGAGAGCTCCTGATTGAGTCTGGAGGGGGTCCCTCCATGTACCTTGCAGGGGGCCCTCCGTCAAGTTTTGTTACGCCACTGGGCAAGGAGCGTCCCTTAATGAGTGCTGGAGAGCATCTTGGGACCTTCTCCGCTTAATCTTTGTGTCTTGTTTCCATGTCTGATGATGGTTTAACTTTCATGTTTTTCATTACTGTGTATTTAGGTCTCGTTTACTAGACAGCGCAAACTGTCTATTGTTGAAAAAACCTATTGTCAGCTGACAGTGGGCTTAGAGCCCACCCATTGCTAATCATTGGTTGGCTTTATCGTCACTCTTACTTGCTTGCTTTTTATTTGTCTGCTTGTGTGGGCTTTACTTCCTCTTATGTTTGTCCTTCACCTGATGCATGGGATGTATTACTTGTATCCTTCCATTGCTCCATTTTGAAGCACTGCTTTTTAGGTTTCACTTGCACAGCACTTGCTCTGTGCTTGTGAAATTTCTTGTAAATAAAAAAAACTTCTTAAAGGGGGCTTAGAGCCTGCCCAATACTTATCTATACTTACCATTAGTTGGCTCCTGCGTCCCTCTCCATTCCAGCCTTTCTATTGGCCAGCAGCTCCTCCAGGGCTCCGGCTTCCTCCTAGGCTTTGAGTCAAGTCTTCGTCCGTGGAGCTTGGACTAAGTACTCCTTCCGGCGACCAGTCTCCTTACACTGGCCACAGGCTCCTGCAAGTACTCTTTTCTACCTCTTGTCACGACCCTCCCCCTTCTCTTCATATTTTACATTTCGGCGCAACCCCCCCAATACCCATTTTTTTCATGCAGGCTTATATTTTTTACTTTTCAACGCTCCCCCTCCTTTTTAACCCACTTGTGTTTTCAATCAATGTGCCCTCAACGTGTCTTTGCCCAATCCCCCTCTCGATGTCAGTCATCATGCTGTCTCCTCCAGAGTTCCATCATCCCACGTCGCTTGCTGCCTCCCTCCCCCATCCTTTGCTGCCCTGTATTGTTGATCGCAATGCACTCAAGATGCCAGGGCAGTAATTGCCTGAATTCATTGTACTAGAAGCTGTAGAAAACATTGACAAAGTCAGTAGATTCCGCATAGGGAAAAACCTATTGGCTTTGCCAATGATTGTTCATTTTGTTTACGCACTCTGCGAGAGTGCATGTGTGTTTCAGCTGTCTCACTCATGTACAGGTCTTCTCCCCCACTACCCTCCGTGATGCTCTCTCTTGCCCATGTGCTTCTCACCAACCCCTCTGTTGTGTTCACCCTCGTGTGCTTCTCCCCAGCGTTGCTTTTTTGCTTGTGTGCTTCCTTCCATGTTCCTTTCTCTAGCCAGTGTGCTGCTCTTCCCACCGTGCTCCATGTTCTTCTCTCTGTATCGCTTGTTGCTTCCCTCTGACCTGCATGTTACTTCCCCAGCGAGTTCCCTCTGTGTTGCTTCTGCCCACCTACCCTCTGTGTTGCTTCTGCCTGTGTTGCTACACCCCCCCTCAAATGATAATGTTTGTTCGGTTTTTTTTTGTTAAAAAATATCCCAGCAGTAACATACGTAATAAAATAAAATCCACGAAGCAAGAAAAGGGTTGCTTGTACACTCATGCGTAGAATAATTCGTAGTAGTACAGTCATGCAGGATGTGATGGGTAGAAATTAATAATGGGATTTGTTTAGATGTGCATAAGGAATCGTGCGCACATGTGAAAACTAGGAAATCTTATTTCTAATGACAATAATTTGTTGATTTCTAGATGGCTAAGTGGTGCAAAATAATCACTCTTCAGGACTCTGGGAGATAGGATTGTGGTCCTACTGTATGAAAGAATGCGTAATAGCATTTTCTCAGATGACACACGGTGGTTAGTCACTTGAATGTTCTAATTTGTTTATTATGCTTGCTTAATTCCTTATTCCAGACTGTGAAATAGGTTTATTCGCTCATCAGCACTGATGTAAAGATCCTAGCTAAAGTTCTTTCAGGTATGCTGAGGAAAGTTTTACTGAGTCTCATAAAGGATTCTGAGATGAGTTGTGCGCCTGGTTGTCACCATTGCATCTATTTTGGTGGACTTTGGTGAATTTGTTGCGATTGCACACAACACAAGAATGTCTTTGACTGTGTTCCTTGGGAGTTGCCTTTTCAAACACTCAAGACCGCAGCGTTGTATCCAGCCTTTGTATTAAATAAGAAGTAGCTTTATATTTGGCCATTGGCCCAAATAAACTTTGAGTTCTAAAGGGGCTCTCTGCAATAAAACCACCTAACACCCCCCCCCCCACCCCCACCCCCCTCCTTTCTCTTCTCACACTTGAGCCTGTATGGGCAGCCAGAAGCCAGTCTCCTAACATTAAGTGATGGTGACTCTATGGGGATGTTGCGTGCTATTGACATTTTGCTCACTGTCTGGTCCTAACACTTAAATCCCACATTTGATCTCACTGTTCGATACCTTGTGCACATTCTGTAGCCATACGAGCTGGAAGAAGAGTGAGGTTCTACCCATGTCTAGGCACATTACTAGTGCTGTAGTTGAGGGCTATCACGTAACCTCTCTGCTGAAGAGCGGTCTTGAGTTCATGGTGTTTGATTATTTAGATCCACCAGTTACCAAAACTGATAACTTCACTATGTTGTATCGACTTCATCCTTCTTTGGGGTTGGCTCCAAGTCATCAAAAAGGTAGAGGTTCAGCGATAGAACTATTTTTCTGGTATTCTGCCTACGCCAATTCTCCAGTATGCGCGCTGTGACTGTCTCGTCAAGCCTTTTGTTTGGGTGGGAAATAGGTTATAAATCGCTGTTATAAAGCTTCAGGCTACAGCAAAATCCGATGGTTTCAGAATGTTTACTATGGAAGTACATCACCTTGCTCACCAACTACTGCCGTGGTTAATCTTGCCTCTCATTGACGTCCACCCCAATGTGGTCCAACATAGAAAGGCAATCCCTCTTTGGTCCTTAATTTTTACCATCCTACCTTTTTATGTTCTGCTCTGGAAGCCCATGGAGCATGACTCATGTTTTTTCTGGCAAACCCAGCTGTCTTGTGAACTAACCGAGGAAGAATGATCAACTCCTTTGAAGTTGTACATCTGGGTCCTGAGATGGACTAGACTTAGGTTCCGTTATTATAAATTTGTACTTTACTGGAATTTTACGCCATATAAGTTGCATAGAATTGGCCTGTGCCCAAATGATTCTTGTTGGAGGTGTCAAAAACCAGTATGCAATGTTATACATGTCCTCTGTTGGTCACTTAATCTTGCTTCCTACTGATCTGCCACATGGTAGGCATTTCCTGAATCCAGTGACTACTTTTTTCACGCATCACCTAGTTTGGCCATCCTGCATGGATATCTGACATTAAATGTGTTATTCCGCACTGGGGTAAGTGGATAGTAGCATCCCTGACTTTTACAAATGTTTCAGTATGACAGGTTCTGGTGATATCATAAACCACGGAGCCCAAGGCAGCACGGTTTATAAATGTCATGAGAACTCGAAGATGGTAATATAGGACCATTTTATGCATGGCACCCATTATGTATTTTTTTCTTTAAACTGCACTAAACAGTGGTCACAGATTGGTATTAGAATGTTTAGGGTTTGCTTGCTTTTCTTGAATAAATCATTAAAAAACAATGGGCAATGTTGAACGTCAGTGGTTATAGGCGATTCCGTGACTGCAGCATTTATAACCTGTAATATATGTGTATGTGTTGCATGAGCAAATGGATATCTTTGAGTGCATATTCCTTTGACCTCTTTCTTCTTCCTACTTCACCTCACTCTCCCTGCTGTTCTATGCTTTAGACGTTATGACTAGAAATTGTAGGTATTTATGTGAAGCTTGCATGCAAGCTTGACTAATCCATACTTGACAAGTTTTTCAGTTTTGTACTATTTATAATACTCCACTACTGTTACCAGTAGCAGTGATAGCTCCTCACGTTCTCCACACTCAACAAGTTTGTTACACTTGCCATCCTAGGGTCCAGTGCCACTCATGCTGTCTGTTCATTGGCCAAATGCTGCCTCGTGCTGTCTAGGTACCACAGGCCCTCACACTGTCTGCCCATGAGTACAAAGCTACCATGCACAGTACATAGGCCCAGTCACGTCACACTGTCTTTCCAAGTGCCCGAACATACCCTACACGGTCTGTTCATGTGGCCCAGGTCCCTCACACAGTCTGTCCATGACTCCCGAGACCTCTCTGTCCAGCAGTTCATCGCTACTCCACATCGTAGATACTCCTCGTGTCCTTCACCGCATTGGGGGTCCATGTAACCAAAGCTACCTCATACTCTTAGACAGGAACTTCTTATACTGCATATGGCTATTGTTGTAAAGACATCCTGTGCCCTGGGCACCCCCCAACTTTTTGCTGACTGGAACTGGTGGTAACTGACTCTGGGCTCTGTCTAACCAGGCCCAGGGCCAGTGTCAAGCTGAAAGGAACACATTAGAATACAGTTAAGACACCCAACATACACTAGGGTACACTCTGGTATGGTGGGGTACCCCTGTAATTGGCATGACCTACCCCATAAGCCCCTAGTATATACTAGGGCAGGGGATTGAAACTACCTAGAAGTCCCCAGTATCCTGGGGCATGGCAGTTTAGAGGCCAGCAGCTTTTCTGCACATGCATGGGTGCACTGCTGAAGCCAGGGGTCAGTTTAAAAGCAGCCCTGGGTGCCAGGACTGCTTTTAAAAAGCAAATTGTGCTCAAATTCGACTTTGGGATTTGGGGCACTTAAAAATGGATAACCTACAATGTTTTGGCATTTTAGGGGGCCCCAGGGTCTTCCCTAGGTATCCCTGGGGTGGGGGGTCAGTTATCTATAATGTACACCCTTATAAAAGGAGTTTTTATATGCCTGGGTAAAGTGAAATTTCACATTTCACTCCCCACATTGTGTTAAAGTGCTGCCCAAATTCGACTTTGAGGCTAGGAGCACAGGGAATTGAGGATCTGCAATATTTTTACAGATTCAGAACCCCTAAAGTCTCCCCTAAGTGCACAGGGTTGGGGGTCCTGTAGAAATTAGGGAAATACTTATAAAATATGTTTTTATAAGCCCTGGTGCTAGAAAACTGGCCCAAGTCATTTTCCCCATTGCAAACCCCATGGCCCATAGGTTAACATGGTAGGAAGTTATTGATTAATAAATATTGATAGGAGAGGACTAGCCGGACCATTCAAAGACTTCCCAGAATGGTAGTAGTAAATCCAACAATATTATATTGTTGAATTTCTCCTAAAGTGTACATACAAGAAGTTATAAGACTTTCTTGTTTGTAAGTCAAAATTCAGCCTTCCAGTGGTCTGCCCTGATTGGTCAGAGTTAGGTGGATTAGCCAGGCTGCCTTGAAGAGGTGATAAAGAACCCCTGGGGTTAACCACTCTGTGGGGAGGGTAGTGTGCTGGTCTATAGGAATGCCAGGCCAGGGGGTGGAGTCGTAAACCATGCTCTTCAAAGGCAGAGGGGATACCTGGGTTTCAGTTTCACTCTGACACTCTTGACCCAGAGTCAGGGCTAGGCTTAAGGAAGGTATGTGCAGATGGTAGGGGGAGAGTCCATAGAGATAAGCCATCCCAGGGGGTGTGTTTAGCCAGCTCTTACCTCCTTGCTGGAAAATCAGCCATTATGGATTTGGAAGATTTGATGCACTCTGGGACCAAATAATGCCACACTCTACAGGAAGTGGTCATAACGATGAGGAGTTACCCTGCTCTCATTGGTCAGAGGTGACCTGTTGCTTGACCCAGAGACTTTTGAATAAGTATCTGAGAGGGGCAGAGCCCTCGAGATCTGCTGCTTGAAACTTACTGAAGCAAGAAGTGCCCTGCTGAGAAGTTTTGCTGTGCAAAGATTTCTAAGGCCTGACCTCTGAAGACTGCACCAACTGAAACTGCAGCCCTGTGGATTACCTTGCTGCAAAAGGACTAAAGAGTGGACTCCCTGCAAGCTACAGGTTAACAGAGCTCACCTGGACATCCCCACAAAGAATTCCCAGCCTGGAGTACCAGTGGATTTGTAAGGGATTTTGTTCAAGTGGATTGCGGAATTGAAGTTTCACACTTTCAAGGACCCTCTTGGAGATTCCAGAACCTTGGATTGTGTGTTGGATACTTTGGGACCCGCAAGCAGAACTTCAGGAAGGAGTTCTAACTGGACCCCGCCTGCTAGAGAAGGCGCCCAACATTGGTAAGATTCTCCAGAACAATTTTAAAGGTGTCCCTGTCAGAGAAACCGAAATGACTAAAAGGGGCACTGTTGGTTTCTAAGCACTAGAAAGTGACTAATCTTTAAAAATTCATATCTCTGGTTCCCTACAGTGGATTTTTTTCGATTTGGTGTCATTTAAAAGATAAAAATATTACCTATTTTTATAAATTGGTGTTGGATTTTTATTTTGTGTTGTGTCTTAATTATTTACTGAAATGGTGTTTTTGAATGCTTTACATACCTGTCTTTGAAGTTAACTGCTCGCAGCCACGTTACCAAGGGTTGAGCATAGGAATAATTTTCTAAGACCTATGCTGGGTCCTACCATGTGTTAGTGGCCTTATTGCCAGTGGCAGACCTACATTTGCCCCTACCAATGACCCACTTTCCAACATTTGGTGCTCAGCGGTGTGGATGTGGACTTGTGTTTAAAAAGTACACCTTTCAGTGAATTATTTAAGATTATAAAAATCCTCTAAATTGCCTTAGAACAAAACTTTTGAGTTTGATTTTTGGAATTAGGACTAAACTGTTTTTAATCCATTGTTTTGATTTTTCCAAATTGTTCTAAGTCTGTTGTGCCTAGTTTTTGTGACCCAAAACTAGGGAACCATGGAGCTGGACCTGGCTAAACTGTCCAAGTATAAGATAGCTGATCTTAGGGTACAGTGTAGGCTTAGGGGCTGCATGCTGCCAAGAAGACGAGGAAGGCAGGGTTGCTTGAGTCCCTAAAGGCCTGGGCCAGGGCAGCTGAGGAGAACCCAGGGGGTGGGAGGATGTTCCCCCAACCTCACCCGAGAGAGGGGTGAGGATGAGACCTCTTCCATTGTGACTAGTATTAGCCAGGTGAATCAAGGTGGTGGTGGGAGGGGGGGGAGGGTTCCTTACTCAGGTACCACCACTGTCCCTTGCAGAGAGACAGCTTCAGGCTCAATTAGAGTTGATTGCCTTGGAGAAGGAGAAATTCGAATTGGCTAAGAGAAGATGGGAGAGGGAGGAGAAGAGAAATGGTGGCAGTGAAAATGATGAAGATTTTGAGATGTCCAGGGGTGGTGCATTTGAACCTAAACTTCCCAAGGGTATAGAACCCAAGTACACTGAGGGGGATGACATTGACAAGTGGCTAGCAGCTTTTGAGAGGGCCCTTAAAATGAGTAGGGTCCACTCTAGGTATTGGGGTGCACTCCTGTGGGAGTTGATTCCAGTAGCTGGGAGGGATAGGCTCCTGACCCTGAAGGGAGAGGATGCAGAATCATACCAGCAGATGAAGGCATGCTTAGTCAAGAGATTTGGTCTGACTCCAGAACAGTACAGGGTGAAGTTTAGAGGCACCCAAAAATTGAGTTCAAAGTCTTGGGTAGACTTTGTGGACGTTTCAGTGAAGGCACTGGAAGGCTGGATTGTTGGTAACAAAGTTGACACATATGAGGGATTGTATAATTTGTTTTTGAAAGAACACATTTTGACTCATTGTGCAGAAGAGAAGTTACGCCAGTATCTAGTGGACTCTAAGCTGACAGACCCCAGAGAGTTGGGGAGTCAGCTGATGAGTGGGTGAGAACCCGGGTTTACATTCAGCACCAGGGGGTGACCAGAAGAAAGGAGGACAGGTCCCTCCCCAAGGGAAAGCCCAGGGAAATGAAGGTCAAAAACCTAAGGAGTCCTCCAAAGACCCACAAAAACCTGCACAAGGAGGGGGGGGGCCCGAGCCAACCCAAATCCAAAGAGAGGTGGATTCAGGGAAAGAATGGTAGGTTCTTTGATCCCTCAAAAGTGGGTAAGTGCTTTGACTGTAACCAGCCAGGGCACAAGTAGGGAGATGCTGTCTGCGCTAAAAGCTCCCCCTAAGGGGCCATCCACAGGGATTGCCAGTGTCAGTGTAGGGGTGGAGAGTGGTGCCCCAGTGGAGGGTAATCAGGTGGGGCAAGCAACCTTAGTGTCCCTGGGTGGGGTGAATATTGCAACCCTTACTGACTTACCTCCAAACATGGATAAGTACAGGCAGAGGCCTAAAGTGAATGGGACTGAGGTTGAGGCTATCAGAGACACTGGGGCTAGTGTAACTATGGTCCTGGATGAGCTGGTGCCCCCAGAGAGTTTCTTACCTGGTGAGTTTCACCAGGTGACTTATGCAGACAGCACCACCAAACTCCATCCTATGGCTGTGGTGGATTTGGAATGGGGAGGTGTGACAGGCCCTATGAAGGTAGCTGTGTCAAAGGTGCTCCCAGTCCAGTGTTTACTGGGCAATGATCTTGAAGCCTCTGTGTGGTCAGAGGTGGAGAGAGGACTCCATATGAAAATATTGGAGCTCCCTGAATGGGTATGTGCTGTGACTAGGTCACAGACTAGCCAGAAGGGAGGGGCTGGACACTTGGACCCTGGAACAAAGGGCCAAGCATCCAAGGACAAGTGTACTGGGCCTGGTGAGCCAGCCCAGGGAACTCCAGAGGTGCATGCGGAATCTAACCCTGATGGGGAGGATTTGGCCTCTGAGGGAGGGACTCCATCCCTGCCAGAGCTGTCAGATTTGGCAGAACTGACAGGAGCAGGTGGACCCTCCAGAGAGGAGTTCAGTCAGGGACAGCGTGACTGTCCCACCCTTGAGAGCTTGAGGCGGATTGCTTCTAAGCAAGAGGAAGAGGATGACAGTGGGTTTCACAGACTCTACTGGGAAGATGGACTGCTTTATACTGAGGCCAGAAACCTCAAGGAGGGGGCCACCAGGAGGTTGGTGGTGCCCCAGAGGTACAGAGAGTTCATCCTGACTTTGGGTCATGATATCCCCTTGGCAGGACATTTGGGACAGACAAAGACATGGAACCGGTTGGTGAACCGTTTCTACTGGCCCCATATGTCTGAAAAGGTAAAGGAGTTTTGCAGCTCCTGTGTCACCTGTCAGGCCAGTGGCAAGGCAGGGGGCAAGACAAAGGCTCCCCTAATACCACTGCCAGTGGTTGGGTTCCTTTTGAAAGGGTGGGGATGGACATTGTTGGTCCCCTGGACCCACCCACTGCATCAGGGAATAGGTATATCTTAGTGGTAGTTGACCATGCCACTAGATACCCTGAAGCAATACCTCTTAGAACCATTGATGCTCCTGCGGTGGCTAGAGCACTGCTTGGTGTGTTCACCAGAGTGGGGTTTCCAAAAGAGGTGGTGTCCGATAGGGGCACGAACTTCCTGTCCAGCTATCTGACTGCTATGTGGGATGAGTGTGGTGTCAACTACAAGTTCACCACCCCTATCACCCACAAGCAAATGGTCTTGTTGAGAGATTCAACAAAACCCTGAAGGGCATGATAAATGGGTTGTCAGAGAAACTCAGGAGGAGATGGGATGTTCTCCTCCCATGCTTATTGTTTGCCTACAGGGAGGTGCCACAGAAAGGGGTTGGTTTCAGTCCCTTTGAGTTGGTGTTTGGACACCCTGTGAGGGGGCCATTGAGCCTGCTAAGAGAGTCTCTAGAGAAGCCTCTTAAAGAAGCTAAGGACAATGTGCTTGATTATGTGCTAGGCCTGAGATCTAGAATGGCAGAGTACATGTACAAGGCAAACAGGAAACTGGAGGCCAGCCAGGAGCTCATGAAGCACTGGTATGATCAAAAGGCTACTATGCCTGAGTATACTCCAGGACAATTGGTGTGGGTGTTGGAGCCTGTGGCTCCCAGGGCCCTCCATGACAAGTGGAGTGGGCCCTATCCAATCTTAGAAAAGAAGGGGAGGTTACCTATTTGGTTGACCTTGGCACCCCCAGGAACCCTCATAGGGTCCTGCATGTGAATAGATTGAAACCCCACCATGACAGGGCAGACATGACCATGTTACTGGTCATTGATGAGGGTGTGGAGGAGGAAACTGAGCCTGTGCCCGACCTCCTCTCCACTAATGTGTAAGATGGGTCAGTGGAGGGGGTCATACTCTCTCCCAAGTTGACAGACCAGCAGCACAGAGACTGTAAGCAAGTGCTGGAACAGTTTGCCGGCCTGTTCTCTTTGACCCCAGGCATCACTGAGTGGTGTGTGCACCACATTGACACTGGTGACAGCCTACCTGTCAAAAATAAACTGTACAGGTTGTCTGACCATGTCAGAGCCAGCATTAAAACTGAGGTTGCTAAGATGCTGGACTTGGGGGTAATTGAACCGTCTGAGAGTCCATGGGCCAGTCCAGTGGTGCTGGTGCCTAAACCTAATCCTCAGGGGGGACCCAAGGAGTTAAGGTTCTGTGTGGACTACAGAAGATTGAATGCAGTCACAAAGACTGACGCTCACCCTATACCTAGAGCTGATGAGCTCATTGACAGGTTAGGGGCTGCTAAGTACCTGAGTACTTTTGATTTGACTTCAGGTTACTGGCAGATTGCCCTCACTGATGGAGTAAATGAGAGGTCAGCATTCTCCACACCAGAGGGACATTATCAGTTCAAGGTAATGCCCTTTGGATTAAAGAATGCACCTGCCACCTTCCAACGGTTGGTGAACAGGGTCTTGTCTGGGTTGGAACAGTTCAGTGCAGCTTACCTGGATGATATAGCTGTATACAGTTCTACCTGGGGGGATCACTTAAACCACCTAAGGGAAGTGCTTCAGGCCATGCAGCAGACAGGCCTGACTATTAAGGCAAGTAAGTGCCAAATAGGGCAGAGTTCTGTGGTGTACCTGGGCCACCTGGTAGGTGGGGGCCATGTACAGCCTCTCCAAGCTAAAATCCAAACTATTTTGGATTGGACAGCACCTGTTACCCAGACTCAGGTCAGGGCATTCCTTGGACTGACAGGGTATTATAGAAGATTTGTTCAAAATTATGGGACCATTGTGGGGCCCCTAACAGAACTGACTTCTAAAAAGAGGCCCAAGAAGGTGATTTGGACCCCAGAGTGTCGGAAGGCTTTTGACACTCTGAAAGCTGCTATGTGTTCAGCACCAGTGTTACTGGCCCCTGACTACACAAAAGAATTTGTAGTTTAGACAGATGCTTCAGATCAAGGGATTGGGGCAGTGTTGTCACAGCTAAATGAAGGGGGCCTTGATCAGCCAGTTGCCTTTATTAGCAGGAGGCTTCTTCCCAGAGAGCAGAGGTGGAGTGCCATTGAGAGAGAGGCTTTTGCTGTGGTGTGGTCCCTGAAAAAGTTGAGACCATATTTGTTTGGGACTCACTTTCGTGTTCAAACTGACCACAGGCCTCTCAGATGGCTCATGCAGATGAGAGGGGAGAATCCCAAGCTGTTAAGGTGGTCCATTTCCCTACAGGGAATGGACTTTACAGTGGAACACAGACCTGGGGTTGCCCATGCAAATGCAGATGGACTTTCCAGGTTTTTCCACTTAGCTGAGGAGGACTACCAGGGTGTAGGTTAGTAACCCCTCACCTTTCGTTTGGGGGGGGGGCTATGTTGTAAAGTCATCCTGTGGCCCTGGGCACCCCCCAACTTTTTGCTGACTGGAACTGGTGGTAACTGACTCTGACTGACCCTGGGCTCTGTCTAACCAGGCGCAGGGCCAGTGCCAAGCTGAAAGGAACACATTAGAATACAGTTAAGACACCCAACATACACTAGGGTACACTCTGGTATGGTGGGGTACCCCTGTAATTGGCATGACCTACCCCATAAGCCCCTAGTATACACTAGGGCAGGGGATTGAAACTACCTAGAAGTCCCCAGTATCCTGGGGCATGGCAGTTTAGAGGCCAGCAGCTTTTCTGCACATGCATGGGTGCACTGCTGAAGCCAGGGGTCAGTTTAAAAGCAGCCCTGGGTGCCAGGACTGCTTTTAAAAAGCAAATTGTGCTCAAATTCGACTTTGGGATTTGGGGCACTTAAAAATGGATAACCTACAATGTTTTGGCATTTTAGGGGCCCCAGGGTCTTCCCTAGGTATCCCAGGGGTGGGGGGTCAGTTATCTATAATGTACACCCTTATAAAAGGAGTTTTTATATGCCTGGGTAAAGTGAAATTTCACATTTCACTCCCCACATTGTGTTAAAGTGCTGCCCAAATTCGACTTTGAGGCTAGGAGCACAGGGAATTGAGGATCTGCAATATTTTTACAGATTCAGAACCCCTAAAGTCTCCCCTAAGTGCACAAGGGTTGGGGGTTCTGTAGAAATTAGGGAAATACTTATAAAATATGTTTTTATAAGCCCTGGTGCTAGAAAACTGGCCCAAGTCATTTTCCCCATTGCAAACCCCATGGCCCATAGGTTAACATGGTAGGAAGTTATTGATTAATAAATATTGATAGGAGAGGACTAGCCGAACCATTCAAAGACTTCCCAGAATGGTAGTAGTAAATCCAACAATATTATATTGTTGAATTTCTCCTAAAGTGTACATACAAGAAGTTATAAGACTTTCTTGTTTGTAAGTCCAAATTCAGCCTTCCAGTGGTCTGCCCTGATTGGTCAGAGTTAGGTGGATTAGCCAGGCTGCCTTGAAGAGGTGATAAAGAACCCCTGGGGTTAACCACTCTGTGGGGAGGGTAGTGTGCTGGTCTATAGGAATGCCAGGCCAGGGGGTGGAGTCGTAAACCATGCTCTTCAAAGGCAGAGGGGAGGCCTGGGTTTCAGTTTCACTCTGACACTCTTGACCCAGAGTCAGGGCTAGGCTTAAGGAAGGTATGTGCAGATGGTAGGGGGAGAGTCCATAGAGATAAGCCATCCCAGGGGGTGTGTTTAGCCAGCTCTTACCTCCTTGCTGGAAAATCAGCCATTATGGATTTGGAAGATTTGATGCACTCTGGGACCAAATAATGCCACACTCTACAGGAAGTGGTCATAACGATGAGGAGTTACCCTGCTCTCATTGGTCAGAGGTGACCTGTTGCTTGACCCAGAGACTTTTGAATAAGTATCTGAGAGGGGCAGAGCCCTCGAGATCTGCTGCTTGAAACTTACTGAAGCAAGAAGTGCCCTGCTGAGAAGTTTTGCTGTGCAAAGATTTCTAAGGCCTGACCTCTGAAGACTGCACCAACTGAAACTGCAGCCCTGTGGATTACCTTGCTGCAAAAGGACTAAAGAGTGGACTCCCTGCAAGCTACAGGTTAACAGAGCTCACCTGGACATCCCCACAAAGAATTCCCAGCCTGGAGTACCAGTGGATTTGTAAGGGATTTTGTTCAAGTGGATTGCGGAATTGAAGTTTCACACTTTCAAGGACCCTCTTGGAGATTCCAGAACCTTGGATTGTGTGTTGGATACTTTGGGACCCGCAAGCAGAACTTCAGGAAGGAGTTCTAACTGGACCCCGCCTGCTGGAGAAGGCGCCCAACATTGGTAAAATTCTCCAGAACAATTTTAAAGGTGTCCCTGTCAGAGAAACCGAAATGACTAAAAGGGGCACTGTTGGTTTCTAAGCACTAGAAAGTGACTAATCTTTAAAAATTCATATCTCTGGTTCCCTACAGTGGATTTTTTTCGTTTTGGTGTCATTTAAAAGATAAAGATATTTCCTATTTTTAAAAATTGGTGTTGGATTTTTATTTTGTGTTGTGTCTTAATTATTTACTGAAATGGTGTTTTTGAATGCTTTACATACCTGTCTTTGAAGTTAACTGCTCGCAGCCACGTTACCAAGGGTTGAGCATAGGAATAATTTTCTAAGACCTATGCTGGGTCCTACCAAGTGTTAGTGGCCTTATTGCCAGTGGCAGACCTACATTTGCCCCTACCAATGACCCACTTTCCAACAGCTATACTAAACGCTACTCACGCTGATTGTGCACATGTCTCAAACTTGGGTAGGTAAACGTGCCAGCAGGTTTCATATTTAATAATGTTTATACTTTTTAATTAACAATGGAGAGACTCAAATGTAATGTTTGTGCTGTGTTTAATATAACAACGTTTTATGGTTGACATGGGTAGGCATAGTCTTGTTTTCAATTGCACTTGACAGGTGCTGCCTTGCACTGTCTTGTCTTCTCTTTCTCTGCCTGTGCACCGGGAAACCTCTAATGTTGCCTTCATTATTTGATTAATTGTACAAGATAATATTTTAAAAAGTATTTTTTTGTATTCATGTTGTTCCTGAGGAAAGGATGGAGGATTTCAATTGTATACAATTGAAGGCCTTTCCATTGGCCAAGGTGTTGTTTATATTTTGAATGTGCTTCTGTTGTAGGGCATAATACCACTTTATTCAATAGATGTATAAAAATACCTTTTTCCATGTGATATGTTTTCTGTTTTACTATTGGATAGAAATATGCAACTTTTTGTCGAACCACAGTGACACTACGATTTTTCTGTCAAAGTGTAGGAAAACTCAAAATTTGGGAAAGGAGTGAAGTTCTTTATTTTTTTTAATTTTTTTTTAATTTTAAAAGTTTTATATAGCGCTAGCTAGACCCGTGGGTATCAGAGCGCTTTACATACACACTGTACAAAACCAAAGGAAATTGCATTACTTATTAGGAAGGCAGTAGGGAAGCAACGACAGAGATAAAAAATACAACATAAAAAATAGATAAACAGTGCAGCGGAGGGAGAGAAAACAAACGAAGGTGGTTAACACAGACCGGTCACCACTATCCTTGAATGTCAAGATAGAGAGGAGTTAACTCGGATATTGAAGTCTAGGTTAGTTGATGTTGGTCAGGAAAGTATTTGTTAAGGAGATGGAGTTTCAGGTCCCTTTTGAAACAGGAGAAGGAGGGGTTGCATCTGAGGACTCTAGGGAGAGCGTTCCATATCCTGGGAGCGTTGCCAGAAAACGATCGGTATTGGGTGGTTTTCTTTTTCAGTTTCGGAGGGATAAGAAGGAGTGAGTTAGAACTTCTCAGTGTTCTGGATTGACCTGCTCTTACCAGTTTGTTGTTCAGGTAGTTGGGGGCCGGAGAGTGAAGGGTTTTGTGTGTGATGCAGGCCAGCTTGTAAATACACCTCCCTTCCATAGGAAGCCAGTTGAGGGAGTTGAGAGCTGGAGTGATGTGTTCAAATCTTTTCACTCCAGATATGAGTCGAGCGGCCATGTTCAGCACTGCCCTTAGTGGGGCTAGGTGAGCTTTTGGAGTCCCTGTTAGGATGGCGTTCCCGTAGTCGATTTTAGAGAGAACTAGGGATTGAACTACTGTCTTGAGGTCATCCTGGGGAAGAAAAGGTTTCAATTTCTTGAGGTGTTTTAGTGAGAAAAGAGCACCTTTTGCAGAGTTTTTGATGTGGGCCTCCATTGATAAGTTCTTGTCAAGGGTGATGCCTAGTGACTTCACTGAGTCGGATAGGATGAGGGGGCAGTTTAGGGCAACCAGATTCTTGAGCCACTCTTGGATTGGTCGACGGTTGCTTTTTGGAGAGAATAGGATTAGTTCCGTTTTATCTGGGTTGAGCTTTAAGTGGTTAGTGTTGAACCAAGTTTGGATCTCGGTTAGAGTGACATTGAGGTGTCGGATGTCGTTGGGAGACTTGATTTTGAAATAGATTTGAGTGTCGTCAGCGTAGAGGTGGTAGTTCACTCCCGCTTTTTCAAGATGATTGTGAGGGGCTCCATGAAGAGATTGAAGAGGGACGGGGAGAGGATCGAGCCTTGCGGGACCCCAAGTGTGACTTTTGTTGGCTTCGAGAGACAGAGGTTGATTTTAATTTGTTGCGAGCGGTGTTGAAGGAAGGAGGTGAACCATTTTAGTACTGTGCCATTAATGCCGGAGCGTTTCGACAAGGTCTCCAGAAGAGCTGGATGATTTACAGTGTCGAATGCCGCAGATAGGTCAATAAGGATGAGAAGGCAGGCATCACCTTCATCTAAAGCCTTGTGAATATCGTCAGAGATGTTGAGCATAGCTGTTTCAGTGCTACAGCCTTTCCTGAATCCTGATTGAAAGGCGTCGAGGAGGTTGAACTCATCAATGTGTTTGTTGAGTTGGTGGAGAACGCATTTCTCCAATGTTTTCGCAAGGAACGGGAGGTTGGAGATAGGTCTGAGGTTGTTAAGATCATTAGGGTCGGCCCCTGGTTTCTTGAGAATGGGTGTGATTTGTCCTAGTTGAAGGGAGTCTGGGACACAGCCTGAGATGAGAGAGGCATTGATGATTTTTGTCCAGAAAGGGGAAATGGTGTGGTTGAGTTCTTTTATAATTGTGGATGGGAGGGGGTCCATTGTGTGGGAGGAAGGTTTTAGGGTAGAGATTATACTGAAGACCTCGTTTTCCGACATTAGCTCAAAGTCGGACCAATGCGCATTGTTTTTTAGCTGGAGGCAGACCTAATTGTCCTTGGTAAGAACTCTTTCTGATTGGTCAAGGGTGGTTAAAGGGGGCAGGTTAAGAGGGAAGGAGGGTTTGCGGTTTGGAGGAAGGATTGATCAATTTTTGAGACTTTATTAGAGAAGGTGGCAATTTCTTCACATCGCTCTTTGGTGGCTATGATTTCGTTAGAGGGAGTGCAGTTTGTTTGGCTTTTGACAATGTTGAAGAGTTCTCTCGGTCTGTTTTTCACCAGATCTAGTTGGTTGCGGAAGAAAGACGCCTTTTCACTGAAAATGTGTTTTTTGTATGCCTGCCGAGCAAATCTAAGTTGCGCTAGGTGCAAGGTCGAGGGTTTAGTCTCCAACACCTTTCCGTTTGTCTGAGTTGACGCCTTTCGTTATTCAGATCCATATTAAACCAGGGTTTAGATTTGGTTCGCCTCATTTGTTTGAGTTTGAGTGGAGCTACTTGGTCTAAGACCTCTGTCATTTTAGAGTTAAAGTGTGTAGTGAGGTCATCGGCCGTCCATGATGAGGGTTGGGGTTGTAGATGGGCATGAATCCTGGATTCAAGTTCGGGTAAAGGGACTTTTTTGATGTTTCTGGTCCAGTGCTTAGGTTTGTCAACACGAATAGGTTGGTGTCTGACAAGTGCATCTATCTTGAACAGAATGAGGTGGTGGTCTGACCAGTCAATGGGAGAAATCGCTCTCAGAGAGACCAGTTCATTGTTGGTAATGATCGCATCCAGTGTTGCACCTTTGATGTGAGTTGGTTCATTGCAGAGTTGTTTGAGATTGTATATTTCAAGTAGGTTGGATAGGTTCTGGACAGTGGAGTCTTCTGGGTCATTCCAGTGGATGTTGAGGTCACCCAGGAACACGTCTTTTGTGTCTGTCATGGAGAAACGTTTTATTAGGTCTGTTAGTTCTTCGGGGAAAAGGGTACGCTCTCCAGGAGGATGGTAGATGGTGTGGAATTTGATGGGAGAGGTGCCCTTGGCAGTGAGTTCGACACCCAGGTATTCAAACGATAGGTATTCTGCAGGTTTAATTTTGGTGATCTGTATTCCAGCTTTGTGAATGATGGCTAGTCCCCCCCCCCCCAGTTTTGATTGGCCTGTCTTGTCTGATGATGTTGTACCCTGGAGGGGTGAGAATGTCAAGAATGGGGGTGGAGTGGACATTAAGCCAGGATTCTGTGAGGAAAGCGATGTCAATTTCTTCAGCGAGTAGAGCTTCAGCAATGTCTGTGGCGTGTTGTACTGCTGATCTGCAGTTTAGGAGCATGCAAGAGAGAGGGCGGGGAGCCTTGGTGGTGGTGGGAGCTAGGTGGATAGAGGAGTATTGAGCAGGAGGTCTAGGCGAGTGGACAGTTTTAGGGAGTCTGTTAGTACCAACAATAACAGGGATGGGGAAAGGGGCTGATTTCTGGCTCAGAGCGAGGTAAGGGTCGTTGGTCACATCAGGTTTCAATACCGAAAGGGGAGGCGATCCCGGTTGGGTCGAAGTGCCTGACTCGTTGACGGACTGGAGGGTCGGGAGGTGCTCTGTGGGGCCATGGGAGAGGTATTGAGGGGTTTGAGCAAATCTACCAGACGAGAGGGAGTACGGTGGCTTGGTCTTGTTGAGAAGGTCTTGTTGTAAGTGTAGGAGATCGGCAGCAAGGGAGTTAATTTTCTGCTCCATTCTGTTCAGTTGCTGTGTTATTGAGCTGAAAAAGTTTAAGGTTTCTGGCAGGGGTCGAGAATGACTTGGGCCTATGGAGGGAGAGTGAGCAGGGGTCAGGGATTGGACGGAATCAGTGGGATTAGGAGAGGGGAGAGGTTGGACGCGGGGAGCCGGATTAGTAATGCTCCCATTCAAGGAGTTCAGAGGAGGAGTAGAGGGTCTATTGTCCAAGTGAGGAGGGAGAGAAAATCTGGGTAGGAAGTCAGAGTTCCGGGGAATGTCAATGAGATTAGCGGTGGAGGCAGGTTGTGTATGTGGGTGTGCGACGGCGGACGGGGAGTGGGCGGTGATAATAGGGGGAAAGTGTCTGCTGTATTGGTGAAGACGTTGGACATGGGGAAGTCATGGGGGTTGTCAGTGAGGTAAGTGGTGAAGACGGGTTGTGCCTGTGGGTGTGGGACATCGGAAGGGGAGTGTGCAGTGGTGGTAGGGGGAGAGTGACCGCTGGATTGGAGATGACGTTGGACAAGGGGGAAGTAAGGGTCGGGGGAAGAGGGTCTGTGTTGGAGGAAGGGGTAGTTTGAGAGGGAGGGTTCAGATTATTAGAGGTCGAGGGGGAGTGCCTGTGGGGATTTCAGTCGTGTGAGGGCTGAGGGTGGAGTCCGAGCTGACGAGATCGAGATCGGCCTTGTGGTGTTTGTTAATTGTGATTTTGTTGTTCCTGGTGTGATCAGTTGATGTAATAATGGTGGGCGTTTGGCGGCGGAGAGTAATGATGGGGGTAGTGTGATTGTAGTGAGTGATGGTGGATGTCCACGAGTTGAAGAGAGGTTCTTCAGGGCAGGGAGATTGGATCAGTTCCACGTTATTAGTGAGGGTGGTGGGGGATAGGGGAGGTAGGGTTTGGTGGCTCAGTTGAGTTAACAAGGAAAGAAGTGTGGGGAAGTGGCGGTCAAAAGTGGTGAGGTGCGGGTCGGTGGCCTGTATGAGAATGGTTCCAGTTCTGTAGATGGAAATGGTGAGTTCCCCTTTGAAGGTCGGAGAGATAGTGGTGGAGATTTTTTCACCATAGGGAATGATTACTGACTTGGCGACTTTAAGGTGAAGAGAGAAGGTGTTTTTCCATTTAGTCGGGCGATTAGTGTAAAAAATGAAGTTAGTTTTCGTGTTGCCGTTGGTCGCTGTGTGGTAGTTATCTACAATGAGTGTTTCCGGGTGTTGTTTTAGAGTACTGTGCTTGAAGTTCTTTTTTGCATTACTGGTCAATTTGTCTGGGTAGTTAATGGACCAGGAGTTGGGTCCGTAACGCACGAGATTCGAGTTACGGGAGGGGTTAGGCGGGCGCATGGTTGAATGGTAGAAAATGCCAGGCGCAATCAGGAATCAAGCAGTAACCATGCTTTTACAGTAAGCATCATTTGGCCCAAAACCAGGGGGACACTCCAAATGCAGGGGGAGTATCCGCATTTTTCAATGCCTGCCATATTGGGAGGAGACAATGTCCACAAGCCAATTCCAGTAACAGTCCCATAAGCACATCAGCCTGAGGCCTGCACTGCAGCTTTGGTGGCAGAAGATCGGGCGAGGCTCGCTACCAATTATGAAATTATGGCTGCACGGTCCCTCTCAGCCGCCTCGGATGCCTCACATCACGTGATTCACATCACATCACCCTTTTAGAGGCAGACTTCATGTAAAGCCTTTTATTGTTTTGCACCTCGAATATTTTCATATTCTTTCTCGCCTGCTAATCTGAGCAGTCCATAATTATGCTCTTTGACTCATTTTGCTTTGGACGACACCATGTTCGGTTCTGACAATTGACGAGATAAGGACTCAGTTTCCACTGTAAATGCCGATTTACATGTATTTACCGTTTGAGTATTACTGATTGATTAAATGTTATCTTTTACCTTCTGTAGTGACTTCTTACATTTTAAATAAACAGTCATGATTTGCACTTCGAACCTGGTCTTGTACGAATGTACCAGTGTGATTTCTCTGGGTTTACATGACTTTCTGTTACAGGCGCTCGTCTTTAAAAACTCACACACAGCTCCTACCCATCACTCTGTCCTCTTGCACCAACAATGGGACTCAATGAAGGCGTCTTGGATGCCATGTTAATCATGGGCGTCTGCAGGGGGGGGGGCGCAAGGAGGGGCGCTTACCACCCCCCCGGAGCGCCCTTCCTTGCCCCCTCTGCGAACACCCATGCTTAGTGTCTGTCAGTCACTGCCTTAGTTTGCTGCTCATCTTTTTATTCACTCTCAGGTGTGCATTGATGGGAGATTTATATATTTATAGTGTTCTGGCGTGTGGTGCTTGCAAAAGGAATTGCTTTTTGTTAAAGGTGTAAGTTGTACTTCCAGGTTTCGGCGGCAGTCGTCCGTCTCTGTCCTTTGTTGTTTTCATGACACTGCTGGTTTCTCAGGGGCTGCTGTTTGTTCGCGATGGGTCTGGTTCTTGGCTCTAGTGAAAGGCGCCCTTCGGCTGCTTTGTTGTGCTAAGAAGTGTGCGTTTCTTCATTTTACAACACCAGGCTCCCCGCGGAGCGTCTGCCTCTTGCTCTGGTGTTGTTTTTGTCCTTGGGCTGCTCCCCGCCCCTTCTCACCTCTCTGAGAGCCAGTGCCCCCTTTGACCCTCTACCTGCCGCCCACCCCCTCTTCTCCCGGTTCACACCTTGGTGCTTTCACACTTAACGTCGCCTCCAGCTCGCATTTTCAGAGAGGGCCCCAGGCTCCCTATCACCGACATGAGGAGGAGGAGGAAGAGAGAGGGGGGACAGAGGAAGACTTGGTGGGGTCGGGGAGACGGATACGGTAGGGGGTGAGAGTGAAGGAAGAGGGGGGAGAGAAAGAGAGAGAGAAGCAGTGGGGAAAGAGAGACCGAGAAGTAGGGAGGAAGGAGGATGAGAGAGCAAGTGGAGGGGGGGCTGGGGGGGACCTGGGTGAGGGAGAGCAGGTTCAGAGAAGTGAGACCTGTGTCCTAACTCCGCCAGTGAAGACAGCGGGTCCAAAGGAGAAAGAACCAGGCCAGACAGAGTAGGTCCAGGCAGTGTGCAAGGAGGCAGGCTCGGTGGGTCCGGAAGAGGGACAGGGCAGGCAGAACGGCTCCAGAGAAGGGCGAGCAGAACCGGACCAGGGCGTGCAGATCCGGACCAGCAGATCCTCCTGAGCAGGGAGACGGCGCGATACACAATCAGAATGTAGTGTTCAGCTTTTGGGGTGCCAGGGGGTAACTTTAGGGTTCAGGGTGGGTGTGGGTTTTAGGGTGCCAGGGAGTAATTTTAAGGTTCAGGGTGGGTTAGGGATTGGGGTGCCAGGGGGATAATTTTAGGGTTCAGGGTGGTTATGGGTTTTGGGGTACCAGGGGGGTAATTTTAGGGTTCAGGCAGGTAGGGGTTTTGGGGTGCAAAGGGGGAAATTTTAGGGTTCAGGGCGGGTAAGGGTTTTGGGGTGCCAGGGGGTAATTTTAGGGTTCAGGGTGGGTATGGGTTTTGGGGTGCTAGGGGGTAATTTTAGGGTTCAGGGTAGGTATGGGTTTTGGGGTGCCAGGGGCGTAATTTTAGGGTTCAGGGCGGGTATGAGTTTTGGGGGGGGCAGGGGTAATTTTAGGGTTCAGGGTGGGTATGGGTTTTGGGGTGCTAGGGGGTAATTTTAGGGACCAGGGTGGGTATGGATTTTGGGGTGCCACAAAAGAAAGATGGCTGTGGCACAACAACCCTATGGTGTATGAGAACATATGCGGCCTGCTTCCTGCCCCCCATGGCTCCTCCTGCGCCCCAGTGTTTCTTGTGCCCCACCTGGCACACATCATGTCGGAGGATGGTGATGACGTTAACATTTTGCCCCCCCCCCCCCCCCCTGGAAGAATTTCTGCGGGCGCCCATGATGTTAATGTATTGAAAAAGTTACCTAACAAAATGGAAAATGTTCGGTTCCAACGGGGACATCCATCACAATGAAATTAGCTCTCATTCCCATCAGAGGTAAAAAGATTATTCACAATGCTAGAGTTGGGAAGTGACGCAATTGTCTCTTCCCCCCCCCCTTATCGGAGGCTACATATCTGCTTTTCACAGCTGCGGGAGCCGGTGAGACCAGCGGGCACCCAGGAAGCAAATCTCGAACATTCTCCACATGACGGGTCCTCTGGGGCCCGCACCGTGTCGCCATACCTCGGAGTTTCCCCCACCCCTGCCTTCTAAAAGTACACAATCTCGAAAAGTTGTATTTTGAGGGACATTTCTTGTCTCCCTTGGTGGCGTAATTGCTACCAGTGCCCGTGTAAATTGGGGACCGCACCCCAGCACCCCTCTAATCATCCGGCCGCTCCTCGAGCGTAGACAGAATTACCAGTGGTGACTGCACGCCTCAGATGTGGCGACTTGCTGTTCCCTACGCGATGCTTATTTCAATGTTTCAGCGCGGCACGGGTGTGGGGCGGTGTGCTCGCCCTCTCAGCAGAATGCAGCGCATTTGTACAAAGGCAGCTGCTGCTGTCGGCCTCTCTTTGCGCCTATTTATTTAATAGTGCGTCACACGGCGCTGTGAGGTCGTTCAGTAGCTGATTGAATTGGGGTGGATGCAGTACAAAGGTGCGGGTTGCAGGGGAAATGCCAGCAGAGGAGAACGGCATAGATTTTCTCATCAGTTTTGCTTGTAGTAGTTAAAGGGAATAGTGTTCTGCGTGGCTCCTATCTAAATTTTGGATGGCCCATGCTTAGGGCGTTCAATGCTACAAAGTTTTTCTAACAAATGTAATTATGGTGGCTATAAAGATTACAACCTGGACATTGCAATGGTCTGCCGTTCTCCACATGGCTTTTCCTGTAAACATTTGGACTTCTGCATCCCTTTAAAAAACATCACCAAAATCCTTTCAGCTTCAAAGTTGCGAAAACGGTTTCAAAGTTATATTGCGAGGAAATAGTCCAGATCTTTTCAGAGCAAGAGTTAATGGTTTATGTGGCAAATGCGGTAAATCCATATTTAATTGGAAAACGCCACGGCTGCAGTATTGCTTAATTCCAATGGCCTTGCCAATAGTTTTGGCTTTTGTATAGATAAAAACGATTTCTTAAGCTTCATCAGAGGCTAGCTATATGGCCATCCTTTACCTAGGTAAAATCAACTTACGCCAGATAATAATACAATGACATATTAGTTACAGAGGCATGACCTCAGAAGCACAAGTACAACTAATATATGCCCAAGTACAGCTTTATTTTCCTATGCACATTCGCCGCATGCCCAGTTACAACCAGTGAGCAAGATACACACAGGTAGTTTGTTCCCTATATTAGCTGTATATGTTCACAATAGTCTCATAGGCGCAGGTTTACCCTGCATAAGCATTGCAGCCTCATGTGCGTATGTATAGCCCCTTACACTCCTGTATGGTGTAATTTTGCGCAGGTGTAGCCTGTATGCTTAGGGATAGCCATGTTTGCCTGGAAGTAGCCATATATGCCTGGGGGTAGCCATTAATGCTTGGGCTTAGACCCATATGCTGCTGCATATCAGTGAATGCTGAACTATAGCCTCCACTTGCTCAGTCCTTCCTCATATAGACTAGATTAGCACAGGATGCGCCAAACAGCCCCCTACTCACACCTAGTGCACCTGTAGCCCCTTGCACTCGGGTCCTGCCCCACAGGCTCAGTGCAACCTCAGTACAGCTAGTAAAGGCTTGGATAAACCCCCAGATGTTCAATTAGAACCCCTTACATGCTTTTTAAAGTTCCCATCCCCAACTTTTCTACAGCCTCTTAGTTGCTACGAACATCCTCTGGGAGGGGCGGTGTGGCAGGGAACATAGAATGTAAATATGGTGCGGAGAGAGCCCGGTTTTCTTTCTATAGTTGGTTTTGAGCCCGCTACCTCTGAGCCACAGATCTCAAGGTTGGAGTCAGCCGGTGCAAAGTGGTAGTTGGGCGAAGCAGATTCTGCCACTGCTGACGCCTAATTGACATCTAACAGCCTTTGCTGTGCTCACTACTGTATCACTGGGTAGCTAAGGCAACCCAAGCCGCATGTTGTAGCATAACACGACTGCCAGCACAGCTTTGGATATTTTCCTCACAGCTGGTCCTCAGCTTCATTGAAAACAAGCAGTTCTTAGAAAGTATTGTTATTGCTCAACTGTTCACAAAGTGGACTGTCACCTGCTCCTCTGTTGTCTGGAAAACAGTAAGATTATTTTCCTTGTATCAATACTAGGGGTGGGCGGAATTTGCGTAGTCGCGTTACGCAAAGTTCCGCGAAACGGTAAAAAATCTCCGCGAGCTACGCAGAATTCCGTGAGCACGCGGAATTGCTTGTTCCGCCCGTTCGCAATGCGTTTTTCCGTGTTTGTGGGCACTGTTTGCGTGCTCGGGGGGAAATATCTCGCGAACTTGCCCATGAGGTCGCCAATTGGCGCGGCCATCTTGTTTCACTTGTCCCGCCCGCTCGCGATGCGTGTTTACTGTTCGCGAACGCGGATGTCCGATGGCGCGTCCGAATGACGTGTTTGCGATCGCACACTCTCGCGGGATCGCGCGGCCGGCTACCAAAATCTCGTGGCGCACGCGAACGGATAGGAAAACTTGTCGGCGAACGCAGGGATCCCGGTAAGTCGCTCCTGCGCGCGCGAACACGCATTTTCAAAGCGCGAACAAGGAAAAATTCCGCTACGCCGCAGATTGCGGAATTTTCGGCAATTCCGCGTTCTCCGCGGAACGCGGAATTGCCAAAATTCCGCAAATTCCGCGAGCGGAGCGGAATTTACCGCCCAGGCCCAGGGCCGGACTGGAACAGAAACCGGCCCTGGCAAACTGCTCAGCCGGCCCCCCCTGGGGTGAGGGGGAGTGCAGCAGAGCAGTTTGCGAGGGCCGGTTTCAGCTGATTTTGTTACAGGGGGCCAATATTGCCGACCCCCGTTAACAAAAACGGCCCCCCAGGGGCCCAAAACCGGCCCCCACCCTAGCGGCCTACCGGGGAAACGCCCGGTGCCCGCTATGGCCAGTCCGGCCCTGCCCAGGCCTAATCGATACACGGTACAAACCGCACAGTGCTACGAGGTATGTGTATAGTGCTTCAAATGTGTTGGTTAATAGTGCTGTGTACAAGGTAGATGGAGTGCATTCAAAGAGCTGCATGCTATAGTGCACTTCTAAATTCTATTATAAGTCTAAGTTTTAAAAAATCTGGTACGAGTCGACTGGCAAGCTGAATATTTTGGTGATTTTCCCCCAGTGGCCTGAATAGGGTCCTTTTTTCAATAAAGGGGGAGACGCTTCTCATCGCAAACAAAGGGCCTGTAATATCCTACAAGAGTTCAGCGACACACACCGTTCTTGAGCTGTCAGAGTGCGAAGTCTCTTTTTAATATCTAAGCCTGTAGAACTTACTAGAGGTAAATCAGCTGAAAGTTGCAAGCAAGAAAGCCTGATGTTGTCCTTGGGGTACTCGCTACTGCGCCTCTGCAGACTCTTTATTAGTGTTTTGATAAATAGGCCAAAATCAAAGAAAAATATTCAAGTTGGATAAAAGTCTGATCCGGTTATCAATCCTCAATTTTCAGTTATCCACTAATCCAGATACAGTTCCTACTGGAGGTGGGCGTATTTATTGGTGACTTACATTTTTTGTGTTTTTACTAAGCTTTTTTTGTGTTTTTACTTAGCTTTTCTACTGGGCCCAAATTACAGATTGGATGTGCAGTCTCTGTTTGCTCTTTAGCATACCTTTCAGTGGTTGTGCTCTGCACAGTGCAATAGCCTGAATACAGAAAATGTGCTGTTCCACGGCAGGTGCGAATCCCATCACAGGCAGCTCACTTTGCCTCCCTTTGTCGAGGCGCATGCTTAAATACCCCAGGAAGCGGGTGCAGTGTGTTCCCTTGTTTGCATGGGTCCACGCCAAAGGCCAATGAGAGAAGAGCACTTTATTACTCTCACTCCTATTTTGCACCAGTGATCTCTAGTGTAGAAAAGTTTCACAATTCCGTGTTGCAGAAGCAGTCTGCTGTCTAATACATTATTGCAGTAGTCCTGCGACCGTAGCCCAGCTAGTGTTGCACTGCATGGACTGCAACCACTTCCTGCCTTCAAGGAGTAATAGTCTCCCTTGGGTTAAGTTTTAGGTTCTCTGCTCACCCACATCTGTCTACCAAGAGGGTCGAGGACACTTATGTAGCGTTCTGTGAGCCTTGAGTGCAGATTGCCAAATGTGAGAAAACGTGGGGTCATTGGCAAACTCTGTGCCCTCCTCGGGGCATCCCAGCCTGACGCATGTTCTGCAATTGATGTCCGGGTGGAATGGGGATAGGTTTCTTCTTGCAGGGATCTAGCTTGATTTTCAATATCTAGAAGACTCTATTTGAAGGAAACTTTATTTTGAAAAATGGCCTCTGCTAAGGGCCCCTTGGCTATCAGTTGTAAAAAGTAGCAGGGATTTAATCCATAGGTCTGAAGCCTGATGCTTAGCAAAGCCTGGCTATAGGGTAGTCACGTTTATTGTATAATGGATGGCAGCCTGCTTGGGTATGTTCCTCTATGTTGAAGTTGCCTGCGATCATCATCCTGGATCAGTTATAAACCTCTAGTTTTCATTGTAAACCTATTAACCTCTCCATACATCGATGTGTAAATAGAAGGACCAGTTCCTTTAACTGCACAAAAACATGTAGGGATTGTGATAAAACAGCTATTGGGACTAGTTGTGATAGCACTTCCCAGGAGTTAGACCGTGGCTGCTCATCTGAAGCTGCGACAAGAGAGTTAACGAGATTAAGAACGTTTTAATTGACTAAGGGAGCCTTGGCACTGTCCTGGTACTGAATACCCTGGTGTACAAAAGAGGGACAAAGGGCTTTTGGCAAGGTCCAGCACATGTGCCCAGAATCATGAGAAATACAAGTAATATGCTGTTCCTGGTAGGTTAAAAAATGAGGCAGTTGGTTCAGAGGTGGGAATCCAATTTATTGGAATTTAGGGCCCTCACACACCCAAATGGGTGTCATGCTTCATCATCGGGCTGCTCCTCGTCGGGTCGGCGCTGCAATACCCGACTGGCTCCCAATGAGGGGCACTTTGGCAGAGATCTTTTTTTCCAATAGCCGTTTAGTGCCGTGGGGGTGAGGGACCTAATGAGTGAAGATGTCGTAAAAGTGTGTGTAAGAAGGGTGAATTAAAACAGGGATAGGAGTACCAACAACGATACTTTTAATGAGTGGGTCTCCTGCCCTGAGTAAAAATAAAACAAAAAGGCGCAAGGCTGGGATTAATGTCTCAGATAGGGCGCTCTTTTGTGTGACTGGTCAACATGTTTCTCGCCTCATCCTAAATCTAGGGGCGATTCATCAGGACCAAAAAACTATATGTAATCTATCTTCACCTAGGGTGGTGATGTGGTCAAAAACTCAACCTATTGTCCACCCTGACTACTAATTGTGTAAAATACCTGGTAGTGCTGAATCTACCTGATAGTACAGGATCTACCCAATTCGGATTTGTTAAAAGGCTTCCTCAATACCCGGCAGGTTATACACAAGGAACTTCCTCATGTGGGTTGCGTTGTTCGCCACTCGGTCGGTCACCTACCCGCCATTACCGGGTTTGGAATGTCTGACTAAGGGAGTCCTGGCACTGTCCTGGTACTGAATACCCTGGCCCCTCGGGTACACTAGAGACGTTTGCCTTTGATTTAAGGGGGTTGGTGCTCTCTACATATCGCATGACATGGTGAAAATCCTCACTTGTATAGGTATTTAAATACTCTATCGTGCTTGTATGATATTGTATCAAGATGAACAGAACAAGACTTCTACAGGGTTTTTAGTGGGCCGGTTCCTGAGGTGGGTCCTTATTGGGCTCTCGATTTTTGCCCTCACTCTAAGGGCGAAAAAAAAATCTTAACTCTGCAGCAGTACCGCTCTTCAATGCCTTTGAGGTAACTTTGAAGAGACTCGTTTTAGTTTTTTCACAGCCTCGTTATTTCAAAACTGAATCATGTTTTCAATATTCTGTACAACAAAGCCATAGTTGTTGCTTATTTATCTTGCGCAACTAACAACCATTGACAAAGCCAATAGTCCAGGATTATTGTTGGTGTAATGTTAACTTGCATTATATATTTGGATGCAATGTCAGAAGCAGCACAATACCAGTGGGGCGGCACACTATGCTAAGCACAGATTTGTAGCTTGTGTGTTTTTAAGCCATGCCCTTAATTACATCGGCCACTCTCCTTTGAAAGCCCCCCCCCCCCAGTTTTTCCATTCCACTTAAAGCCCTGCACTTCAACATGGTCAAGCTAAGTACATAAACGTACCTTCTAATGTAGTGGTTAGGTTGATGGAATATTTTTGTCGTGCGATATAAGGCATGCATTATAGTGGGGGGTACCTTTAGCATTCAGTTTAAGTGTAGAGCAGTGCCTTATGCCCCATTATCAGTATTTTATTATTATGTGATGATCAAAGCGTGGTCTTATACAGTTATGTACTTTAACTTATCGAACAATAATGTTGAAAGCACTATAATCGAAGTAGGCCTAATGCAGTTGGGTACTATGGATTATGCTCAAAACCCTAGTGCAATTCATTTTGGAGAAAAATATGTGCATTCAGCAAATGTACGATTCAATCAAAATGAAGGCGCACGTTTGCCAAAGGCATTATGCAGAGATTAACTGTAGACAGAATTGCATTTTTTCTCGTTGTGAAAAAGGTTAGGAAGGAGCGTTTTGGTCTCTGTGAGCAATATCTCTTGCAGTCAACCTCACCCTCTCTGGCGCATCCTCACAGCGTGTTCTGGGCCTGATGAGTCCTGACTGCATGACGGGTTCGGGATTAGGTGCGTGGGCAGTGGCAGGGCGAGGCTGGATGTGCCCCCACCTAGCAGAAAAGGTGTGCCAGGTGTGCCATATTGATTGAGGTTGTTAGCTGTTGTGTTGGAGGAATTAACAGATTCCTTAACGCTACCAGCTGAGGTAACAAACTGGTCTGGAGGGCTGGTGGTACTGACTGCACGTATGAGCTTGAGTGGAACGGTTTCCCGGGAGTAAAGCTGTTCATCACCAAACATTGACAAAATAGGCCTACTTTAAAACTAGGATAACATTAGACCCCTGAATTATTCATTTTAATGTTCTTACTTTTGAAAGGAGGGAGTAAATACCCTGTACACTATCTGATCCAGGTGTACCGGAAGCATTAAGTTCACTTAAAATTTGCTACTAATTCACCGATCCTCCTCGTAGCACTTTGTAGCCTTACAAGTGATTTTTTAAAACCTACATTTTATTCAATTGCACTCTCTTATTAGCATGCTTTTTGCGATCAATGTATCGGCTACTTTCACTAAATGCTCACACTCGCACAAACTGGTTTTACTTGTTGAGACTGTTGTTACTTGTTCCTTACCTATTTTTAATTGATTGTATTCGTATTTTATTAGCTCGCTTTAAATTGCTGCTTCAGTCATCCTTTTAAAAACTTTAGCCATCCTTTTAAACTTTTTATCGTATTGTAAATTGAATCTGAATTGCACACGCGAACAAACAAACGATAATTTTAATCTGTTTATCGGCTGGGAAGCAGTATTTGCACGCGCACTGTCCCTGGGTAGGTTCTCAGTGTTCTGAGACCACATCATTTCCGGGAGCGCCGGAAATTACTCTTGGGCGGGAAGTCGGTCAGCGCTCTAGATGCTGACTGCCGGGGGATTCAAAAGCCCGGCCGCAGCGCGGGTCTAGTGACAGCTACTTTCACTAAATGCTCACACTCGCACTAACTGATTTTACTTGTTGAGACTGTTACTTGTTCCTTACCTATTTTTAATTGATTGTATTCGTATTTTATGTTATTAGCTCGCTTTAAATTGCTGCTTCAGTCATCCTTTTAAAAACTTTAGCCATCCTTTTAAACTTTTTATCGTATTGTAAATTGAATCTGAATTGCACACGCGAACAAACAAACGATAATTTTAATCTGCTTACCAGCTGGGAAGCAGTATTTGCACGCGCACTTTCCCTGGGTAGGTTCTCAGTGTTCTGAGACTACATCATTTCCGGGAGCGCCGGAAATTACTCTTGGGCGGGAAGTCGGTCAGTGCTCTAGATGCTGACTTCCGGGGGATTCAAAAGCACGGCTGCAGCGCAGCCGCGCAACGGATGCGGGCACGCCGCTGGCGCGCCAAAGGAAAGCCCGTCTGCGCCCCTCCACGCACCGGCCGCGCTCAGCGCCAGCCATGCTGCCAGTTCTTGTCCACAAATCCCAGGGATTGCCCGTCGGAGTTATACAAGGGAGTAACTCATGACGATTGGTGAGGGAAGGGATGTTGTTTCCCTCCACACCAATTCCCTGCAGGTAAGAGCACCACCAGAGAACATTAGACTGGACAGTCTTAAGTGTGGCCTCATCAACGCTAGATCCCTGGTGAAGCATCACCAGGAGATATATATTTTAATTGAATCCCTCAATCTGGATGCATTGTTTCTTACAGAAACCTGGACTCGTCCTGATTTCAGAGGTTGAATTGGGATTTGCTTGTCCACCGGGCTACAAGGTGCTACATAAACCACGGATAAATGGGAAAGGAGGGGGAGTTGGTTTGATTTTTAAAGACATATGGAATTTTACGCAAATCTCCATTGATGTTGCCGAAGGCATCGAGCTCATGGGGTTCTCCTTATTGGGTCCCAAGGGGCACTTGCTCTCTGGCATGGTATGTTATCGTCCCCCCGGTGCAGTCAACTCTCAATTTCAGACTTTTATTCATATTCTTTATAATATGTCCCTCACTCATTCAAGTATGGTTATTTTGGGAGATTTTAATCTCTGGGCCAATGGGAGCACAGGGTCAGCACACAAAGACTTCCTTCAATCCTGTGAGAATCTAAACCTGCAGCAACTAGTAAAGGACCCTACTCATCAGGGTGGTCACATCTTAGATTTAATCTTCGCCAAGGAAAACATGGCTAAAGTGGAGGCAATCTCTCCTCTTTGTTGGACTGACTACTTCTTTGTTAATTTTACGGTGGCCATCCCCAATGAGAACTCAGATTCCACACCCACGCCTAATTCCCGCCGAGGCAGGGAATGGAACAAACTGTCCGACGCATCTAGACAACTGCCAGTATTCACTGATATTCATGGGTATGACAAAGATAAATCTGTGGAAATAAATTACTCGGAATTTTGTCAACAGATCACTAAGGTCCTCGATCTGGTTATTCCGGAAAATGTTTTGAAAAATAAGCGCAAGCCATCAGCCCCTTGGTTTAATGAGAACCTAAAAAACTTAAGGAAAGGCAATAAACAGGCAGAAAGAAAATGGAGGAAACGTTATGATAAAGACGATAAATTAGCTTTGAAGGTTGTATTGTGCAACTACAAAAGGGAAATTGCTGTAGCAAAAGCCGAGTTTTTGCCAACACAATTCTAGAGTCATCCAACAAAGCGCGAAGTGTTTTTAAAATTGTTAATGATCTGTCTAAACCGGACTGCCTAAAAAACAAGACTATTGTGACCCAAGAACTTTGCGATAGCCTTGCCACTTTTTTTTGAGGAGAAAATCTCTAATATAATTAATGGCCTGACAGCGAATCAGGAACATAGAAGTGATAATGAACCCAGTGTGTTGACACATCCACTAGTCCATCAGAATGAGGGTGGGGCATGCGAGAATAAGCTAGCCACGCTAGATCATTTTGAAACCCCTACTGAAGAAGCATTCCTCAAACTTGCTATGAGCACTGCTTCAGGGTCCCCTATGGACCCCCTCCCTCATAGGGTCTGGAAGGAGTATGGTGGGGCGCTATTTTCACAGCTCCGTCAGATCTGCGGTCAATCTCTGAGCAGTGGTATAGTCCCTTCCTGTTGGAAACAGGCAATGGTGACACCCTTGCTGAAAAAAGCCTCTCTAGACCCCCAGTGTCCAAATAACTATCGACCTATCTCCCTTCTTCCTTATCCGGTGAAAATCCTAGAACGCCTGGTTAGCAAAACCCTCTCGCAATATCTGGAAACTAACCGGGGGCTTGAAGACGTGCAATTTGGTTTTCGCCCAGATCCCGGCACAGAGACTGCACTAGTAATGGTCCTAGACGAGCTTAGAATGCGGGCAGACAGGGGTCAGTCGGCAATTTTGATCCTACTGGACATGTCTGCCGCGTTCGATACAGTCAACCACAAAATCTTATTAAGGCGGCTCACTGAAATAGGGTTGGAGGGCCTGGCACTGAAATGGCTTCAGTCTTATCTTGAGAACAGACGGCACGCAGTGGCCCTTCCCCCTTATCTTTCAAAATTCAGAACCATTCAGCATGGTGTTCCCCAAGGCTCGTCTATCAGCCCAATCCTATTTAATATCTATATGCAACCACTGATCTCCATCATCAAATCCTATGACATCAAGCTGGTGAATTATGTGGATGACACGCAGCTCATTCTGTCTCTAGAAGGGAATCAGTCTATTCCACTTAGCAACTTTCATGAATGCATGCAAAGGACTACTAGATGGCTTACAGACAATTCCCTGCAGTTTAACGGGGGAAAAATGGAAATCCTGTACTGCACAGCTAAGAGAGTCCCTCGCCCGCTTCCGGCGAATTTCTGGCCTACTCAGGCGGACACACCTCCCACACCGGCAGTAGCAGTGCGCAATCTAGGGGTAGTTTTTGACAAGCTGAGTCTAGAAAACCAGGTCAACAAAACGGTCGGAACCTGCTTTTCCCTTATCAAAGCACTGCGGAAAATTCTTCCAATGCTACCCATGTCAGCCAGGGCTCTCGTGGTGAGAAGTGTTATCTTGAGCCGTCTGGACTACTGCAATGCCCTGCTACTCGGTGCGCCCAATTTCCTGATTATGAAGTTACAAAGAATACAGACGATTGCCGCTAAGTTAGCCTTTAAGCAGCCACGCAGTGCTTCGGCCTCTGCGGCTCTCAATGAGCTCAACTGGCTTCCTCTAGCACAGAGAATCCAGTTCAAATCATTATGCATTGTCTACAAGGCTCTGCATGGGCTTGGACCAGTGCCACTGCAGGACAAATTTCTCTGGCTCTCCCCCGTAAGAAATCTTCGATCCTTCACTGACCATCTGGTTAGCACTGCCAGAATTACAACCTCCAGGTTTGGAGGTAGAGCGTTTAGTTGTGCGGCCGCTCATCTATGGAACAATCTCCCACCCTTCTTCAGGCAAGTTGAAGAGATCCCCCACTTCAGGAGGAAGCTTAAAACCTGGCTCTTCCCTAGGATGTAGTGTAGGACAGTCATCTGATTGGTAAACTTGTGAAATTAGGGAAATGCCTGTAAACCGCAGCGCCAGGATACCCGTGGGGTGATAGTGCGCTTTATAAGTTTGCATTACATTACATAATCCAGATGCCAGTTGAGATACAATCCTATTGAGTGACACTAAACTAATAGAGGGAATAATGTTTTATCACAGCACTTAGGTCCTCAGTAAAATGTAGGCGCTAAATCATGGGTTATATAGATGCAGCAACTACCACAATCTTGTTGTGAAACCTTAACACAGGCGTCTGGGGGGGTTGCTGCAGCACCCCCAAAATAACCATGTTGGAATTCCAAAGATGCGTGAGCATTTGAGAACTTTAGATTTTGTTATTCAGTCTATTCTTCTGACAAACTGCTGCTTGTTCTTTTAACATGAAGACTGGTGTTCACTCAACTTTCTCTTACTACAGTGTGAGGATTTTGTAAAGTGAACTATGTGTCAATCTTGTGGAGCGTGAAAGGAAAGGTTGTAGAATGTAATTTTTCTTTCTATGACACAAAAAATTTAAATACCCATAAATAAATAAATTGTACAAATATTTCAAAATAAAGAAGCAGTTAGGATAGCACAAATGAAGATTATTTTCTTGTTCTGAAGTGTGATGAAAACAAAGATTTTAATAGGATAAAATGAATCAAGACACTTTACTGGATGTGCAAATGACGAATATTTATTGAAACCCTATTTCCACACATTATTGTTTGTAAAATGTATAGTTTTATGATTAAAACTGTATGTCTGGTCAAATTTAGTGGTCATTTCAATGGAAACGTCTGTAAATAAGAGTGTGCTACCACACCATGCTTTAGTATTATATTTGAGATAGTGTTTCTAATACAACACCAGCTACATTTTACAACCTTGCCAATATCCTGCAGAATGGGTGTGGCTCGTTTACAACACTTGGTCTTTGTGTGATGCTTGGACTTTTCAAAATTCCAATGAGTTCGGTGACGTAACATTGATAGCAGCACCCCAGTCTGAAAATGATCCCAGCACCTCTGGGCCTTAATGTATTGAACATGAATGTGGATGTAACGGGTGGGAACAAACGGGAGGAGAGTCAGGTCGTGTTAAGGATGCTTTTATTTTTCCTAATACACGTCTTCTCCTAGAGAGGGGGTTCAGCGGGAGATGAGGCTCTTCCTCGCTCCTCCGGCGGGGCTGGTATCCTATTCGGGGTGTAGTCTGCTCCTCTTCCCTCCGCCTCGGCTTTCGGGGGCTTGAAGACTCCATCGCGGTGAGGACATCCAAATAGGAAGAAGGGGAAAACAAGAACCGTGTTTTAGAAGATGACTGATATGGGGCCCACGGGTAAGGGAGTGAAGGGACACCGCACTCTGTGACACACGTCCTCTAAAACTAATATGGGTGATTGTGCTCAGGGTAGGGTGTAGCGGGTTGTAAGAGAGCGAGGTCTGGCTAGGTCTCCGTACGCCGGTCCCTCCTCCCTGCCCAACCCGCGAAGCGCTCCCGTACCTTTGTAAGCCACGCTCCTCCAGGAACGTGGCCGGGCGACTCGTGTTGTCGTTGGCCTCCTGGTACCTCCGTGACTCCCGAGAGGTCCGCTGTCCTGGGCGACTCTTCCTCGCACACCTCGTTCCCTCCGAAATACGCGTTGCTCTGCTCCTCGGCTCCTTCCGTCTCACCGGTGATATTCCACACTGTCTTCCGGGAACCTCCTCTCCTTTACGCGCTGTACGATATGACGTCAGTCGGGGGCGGAGTCTCGCCGTCAGGGATGCCCCAGTTAAAGGCGCCCTCACCATATATCCCCCAGGTGTCCAGCGGGGGAAGAGGTTGCATACTCCACTCATCCTGAGGAGGGGAGACAAGAGGGGGGGAGAGGGATGTTGTTGTCCACCAGGCCACCTCTTCGGGGAGTCTCTCCGTCAGTGGTCCCACCTTGTCACAGTGGATAATGCAGTAGAGACCAGGTGTGTTACCTCCGGACGACGGTACTCAGCCTGTGGCTGAAAGGTTTGCTCTCCCCCCCCCCCCCCACCTCACTCTCTCTCTAGCTTTGTCAATGAGTCAAGTCAAGTCAAAGGAACTTATTAAGCGCACATATCACCAAAAGGTCTCATGGTGCTAAGCAGTCAAAGCTTAACTCTAGGAAGGCGTGTGAAGAAAGACTGTACAGTAAATACCACAATAATGGTCCATCCAGAATTGAAGCAGTAAACATTTAAATAACACCGCATGACACTGTCACAGGGTGAAAAGCGATAGAACGACTGAAAAAAACAAATGTGTGTCATAAGACTCTAAAGTTGTATCCCCTGAAAACTGCTGTTGGTGATTCTTCTGGTCACAAATCTGCAAATATGCTCATCGCCATCGGCTGTATTGGGAAACAATGGACCAACACTGTTCTATGGAGAGCCATCCGCAAGGATGACTATGTGGTTCTCCAAAGTGCCGAAATCATTTAACACTGGAGTGCCCATTAAGGTCCGTCTTGGGTACCTTTGGTGTGAGTTTCTCGCATTGGTAACTATAACTACTGAATTTCATTGTCTTTGCGCCTTTGGGACAGAAGCACACCTCGGTATATAACTGGTTTTTACTTTCTTCAGTGAATTTCATTTTTTTAAATACTTTACTTAATAACTAAGAACCGCCATGGCTGGACAACCCCTGGCTGGCATAGCCTTGCCTGCGGTCATGTTTGGCCGACCTGCTGCGGATGATATTGGCCTTTAAAACTGGATATTGGGGCTGCCCTTATTAATTATTATTATTTTTTGAATTTGCAAATCCTATTTTGGAACCACAAATCCAAGGTAAGTGTCATGACCAGGCATAATGAAAGCGGAGAAAACTTCTCTCACCCCTGCTACCCTTTAAGGGTTTGTGGAACTGGATCCTGATACACATATCCTTGATAGGTGATGCATGGGTTGGATCATCTTGTCCATGGTTTGCGATACATGAGCACAAAGCTTGCCTTTAAAATACCTGCCTCAGTACTGCACATCCCAGCCTCCATTTTAGGTGTCGGGTATACATCAATCATACGTACGGTACAGCGTGTCCCTCAACTCATTTTTTTTTTTTTTCAGGATGCGTAGATCGAACCTTGCATCCTGAAATGCCTACCTCAAGAAAACGTTTTCTCTTGTGGCAGCCAATGAGATCACTCTAATCTGGAGTTTTTAATCCGGAGCGGCAGATCTGAAAGGGACAACTGGAGAAATAGTTCCCTAGTCCAATAGTACGCTTTTCTACTTTGAATTACTGGACTTGCGGAGGATCCTAAGTGGTACAGGTATTCAAAACATTAATACTTTAAAGCCCACTGAATACGTTTTTTTTTTTTTAAAATGCTTCTATCTCAAAAACTACTGAACAGCACATTTTCAGAGTAAAGGTTTACTTTTGTGCTAGGTTTGGTGTAAATCCGTCCGCTGTGTGGGATTTAAACAGGAGCAACATTTCAAATGGAAGCTAAAATCGAAAAACCCATCTTTTTGCACCCCTCATAGATCTGCATGGCTTCCAAAGACTTTGGGATTGCCAAGTTTGGTACAAATTTGTCCATGGGGTCAAAAATTGACTTTTCAATGGAAAGTGCGACTGAACCATAGCTACATAGTGGCTACTGCTACTGATATAGATATATCACTCATACCACCCCAGTTTAACTGCCTTGCACTGTACAATGTGAAGAAAGGAAAACCCCGGCCCACTTTGTAAGCATCTACTTGAAAAAGAATGTTTCATTCCCTTTGAATTTACATAAATGGTGTCCTGGTTGGATGTGGCTTGAGAGGCCACAGCAGCTGTTATATTCTCTCAGACCTCTCCTTCACATTCAATTCAATTCCAGTGGTTCCAGGAGGGGAACGGGGAGAGGAAGGGGGAGAGCGCAAATATGTCCTGATACTCATTCCACACTGACCATATATGAGTCCATTTTTGGGGACATCCTCTGGAAACATATACTGTCTTTTCCCTAAACATACACCAGTCCATGTCTTGTTTCCATAATTGCAAGCCAGGGGTCTCCCTTGCTCCCCACAGTCTGGCGATATTACGTTTGGCAATCCTACAGCCCAGGGCCACCCATATTTTCACTTTGCTACTCAGGTCCGTCGGTCCCCATACATTTAATAAACACTGCCCAGCATCCCGATTCAAGTCTTGACCAAGTACCTCAGACATACATTTGATAACCTCCGTCCAATATGCACAAATCTTTGGACATTCCCACAGGGTATGGATAAAGGTGCCCTCCCTCCCACAGTTACTTCTACATTGAGTCCTCCCCATATCCCATACGGGTCAAGGCCGTTCTGGAATAATATATCCTGTGCAAAATCTTTAATTGCACTAATTTAAGCCTTGACGAGATTGCAACCTCCCTTGGAGAGGCAAGCGCCTCCACCCAATCTTCGTCCTATTATTCTGGTAAGTCGTCTGTCCATTGCTCCCTGAGTTTTATAAGGGGATCGGATGCATGATTGATAAGCTTTCGATACGTGAGGGATATCGACTTATCGAGTAATCTGTCTTCTAATGGCGTGGCCTCGGGTAACGTCGTCCCTTCCTTAAGGCATGCTTGCAGAGCGTGTCTGATTTGATAATATTGCGATAATTCCGAGTCTGCAAGGTTGTATTCTCGCTGTAGCGTAGAGAACTCTATCACTTTACCGTCTTTCCACATGTCGCCCAGCCGTGAGAGCCCTATTAGATCCCACTTATCAAAGCCCTTAGTAGTTCGGAGGGTTCCTAACAAGTAGGAGTCCCATATGGGGGTAGATTGTTTGAGGCGCCTGTCCCAGCCCAGACTTTTGTGTGCTGTGTGCCAGATCCGGACCGCATGTGATGTGGGTCTAGTCAGTCTCAACTGAGCCGGTTTGGAGTAGAGAGCTCTAGCGTAGGACCCCCGATAAAAGCCATCTGTCCATCTGGTATCCCAGATCATTCTGTGGCCGGTATATCCCCTGATTAATAGCTGCCAATTGCGCAGCCCAGTAGTATCTTTTGATGTCTGGGAGTCCGATTCCCCCATCGTACCAGCCACGCACCAGTCTCTGTAATGATATTCGTGGCGCTCCTCCCACCCAAAGGAGGGCCCTTTGCTCGCTCTCAACTGCCGCAAAATAGGACGCAGGGATTGGGTATGGTGAGTTGTGTAGGACGTACAAAAAATGGGGCAGCGCCATCATTTTAAATAATGCAGCCCTACCCAATAGGGACAGCGGGAGAGTCTTCCAGTGCTCTACGTCACTTTGAAGACGCCGCAAAGGAGGCCAAATGTTGTGATCGTAGTATAGTCCGGGGTCCATGGTAATATATATGCCAAGGTATGTGAAACCCTCCCTTGCCGCTGCAATTCTATATCCCCATGGCAGCTTTGGGAACTTTCCTCTTAGCACGTAAATTAGCGATTTTGACCAGTTAATGGTATATCCGGAGTATCTGCCAAAGGTATTGAATATATCAAGGATCCTGTTTATCGAGGCACTTGGGGATGCTAGGTATAGTAAGATGTCATCAGCATATAGGGAGATACGATCCTCCCAATCCTCCGACCATCTCAAGCCTCTGACAATCGGGTCTCTCCGGATCCAGCCGGCCAGGGGCTCCAGTGCTAGGGCAAATAGCAGAGGAGACAGGGGGCATCCCTGTCTCGTACCTCTTTCAAGAGCAATTGTCTCGGATTTTTTGTTGTTCACTACCACTTGTGCTAATGGTTTAGTGTATAAAAGTTTCACCCATCCGATGAAGCTTTGTCCAAACTCCATTTTCTCTAGCACCGCGAATAGGTAGGGCCATTCGATCATATCAAAGGCCATGGTGGCATCTAAGGATATCACCACCACATCTTCCCTTAGCGTATGAGCCCTTCCAAGAACCCCATGGAGTCGGCGAAGATTCAAAGAGGTATTTCTAGCCGGCATTAAGCCGGATTGGTCTGGGTGTACCTGTCCTGAGACTACCCCGACCAGACGTGTAGCTAGCAATTTGGCTAAAACCTTCGCCTCGGCATTTAGCAATGAAATGGGCCTGTATGAAGAGCAGCGGTCTCTGGGTTTGCCGTCTTTATGAATGACCACTACTGTAGCGAGTCGCTGGTCGCGGGGGAGCTGGCCAGTCTCACGACTTTCCTCATACATAGCTTTAAGGTAAGGGGCGATTCTATCTGGCTTTAGTTTATAAAGTTCGTTAGGGAGGCCATTAGGGCCCACTGCCTTTCCGGATTGTAACTTTTTAATGGCTCGTGCCACTTCGTCGTTAGTAAGCCTGCTATCTAATGAGTTACGATCATCTTCCGACAAAACTGGGAGCTCTATGTCCGCCAACAGTGCCCTCGATTCCCCAATCGAACCTTGAGTGAGATTTATATATTTGACTATAATGTTTGGCAAATTCTACCGCCATCTTCTGTGGATCAGTAATCGAATCTCCCACTGCATCTGTTAGTTCGGCGACCAGACGATTGGCGTGATCGCGGCGGTCCAGCCATGCGAGTATTTTCCCTGCTCTATCCCCTAGTTCGTATATTCTGCTTAGTTTATCCCTGTGCAATGATTTTGCCCTGTCTTCGGCTACGCTTCTATATTCGTCTTGTATGAGTTTAAGATTGTGTATCACGCCTGGGTCATCAGGTTCCCCCGGTCTTAGAAGCTCTCCTTCTAACACCAATATCTCCCCTTCCAGCCTCTCTAATTCCAGGTAATGGTTATAAATGTGCAACAGTCAAATTTTTTCTAGGCATATTTCTGGCAACCTTGTGTGAATTAAATTTGAGCGTGCCAGAATATATACACTTTCTTTTTACATGCAAAACTAAAATAAAAACAGACAAATGCACATTCTAATTTAAAAAAATGTCTCCACCGCTAAAATACTTCCCCGTGGAGATATAATTAAATTTGTCGAGCACCGGATTTGTGTCCACATTTTAGTCCATGCCTTTAATTGCCTGGACCAACCCCTTATGCTGCTTAGTGTTGGTACATAGGCCACACTTTGTTTAGAATCGCCTTGCAGCCACGGGTTTTACCCCACTTTGCTAATTGGGGAAGGAATTGTCAATTTGTAACAACAGACGAAGATGACAAGGATGTTGAATCTTCATCTTCTGCAAGTGTGGCTCTTTGTGAGACAACCTTAATGGACCATAAAGGGACTTCCTTAACTGGGGCATCAAGGACCACATTTCACCACAGTGCTGGACTGTGATTACATTACTGGCTGCAGGCAGAGGAGGCTGGAAATGCGATTCTGCCTCCACCATGAACTCTTCGTTTAGTTTACCTCCAGCCAAAGCAAGTGTGAGAGGTGCTGAATGCATCTGCAAACTGCAGAGAGAAAGTCTTGTGCTCTCTACTACCTCTCCTGTCCCAAAGCACAAAGGTGTGAGTGCACCCAGCTTCAGGAGAGCTCAGTGGATGGGCTAAAGTTTAGGGAAGGCCTTGTTTTTGAGAAGGATTCAGGGAGTACTATGTTTCAGCTGGATCAGGACATGGACAAAGAAAAGTGACTGCTTACACTGGACACGCATTGCCTCATGAGACTGTGGTCTAGCTGGCTTCTCACAATTCTTCCAGAACAGAGAAGGACCACTCTACTTCAGAGTCAACGTGGTCTGCTGACTTCACAGAAATGACCTTGACCGGAGGCAGTGACTAAGGGGGATGTTCAATCCCTCATTGGATTAAAAAAAATGAACATTTTTCTGGTACTGGCTGTACCTGATGTTAGTCATTTTTTAGAAAGAAAGGTGTATCAGTACCCTGCTGCCAAGGACTCTCCTAATGCACTTAGAGTGAAAGCCCAAAGGAAGCTTCTGCAACTAATTTGACAAGGATTGGCTAGGCCGCACTTAATGCAGTATCTCAGTATACCTAAAGGGTGCTCTCCGGAGGTTGTGTGGTGCATTCGTCGTCCTTGCATCTCTTCTCAGTGCTTGGCATCTGGAGACTACCAATTTCCCTACTGCATCAGGTTCATTCCATGCTCGTTGACTACACCATCTCCTAAGAGACAGGTCACTGTGGCCTATTGGAAAGACTGTTCTGTTTATCCTCTGCTACCAGGATAAGGGGTCCTACAGCTGGATATTGTGGCCCTCTGGTATTTTCCATCCTCATGGGTAACTTCCCGAGAGGCAAACCGACTCAACCTCCAAGACTTGTGCTCCAGACCCGGTCATGACCTCGCATACTAAGGGCCCACCACCTGTGAAGAGTGCCGCGGGGGGCCTCTTGGAGCAGGAAGGGGGGGGGGGTGATGCGCACTGGGGGGCTGCAGGGGCTATTGTTACGCCTCTGGTGGGAGTCTCTTTTTATTTTTTTATTCGGCCCGAACATGCATTCTGAAGGTAGCTCACTTTTCAAGAAGTGCATCTGAGCCTGATGGTACCAATACGTAAATGCTGATTGCCTTTGGGACAAGGAGTCTTGTATAGAGCACCTTCTGGGATATGACGGCCTGACCAGCCCTCAGGGGATTGCTACATACTGTAGCTGGTACTGTGGGAAGTCTACTTCCCAGTACTACAAGGTACGGGTCTTCAACTATGTGCTGCACTTTCTAGACCGCCGGGGCAATTTCAATGATTGAAACTGGTCGTTGTGAATTAAATTATTCCTATTAAACCAAATATTGCCGCTCGTTCTCTCTTCGCTGCAACTGTAAGAAAGGTAAAAAGCACAGGTTTCAACAGAATTATTTACGTGTTTATTATAGTGCAGTAAAGAGATGAAGTCTCAATTTGTTATCGGAGTGTACTCGATGTTCATCAGCTTTATACAGCTCTTTGACCCTCTATGCCTGTAGGGTCAGAGCCTGATGTATTCTGTTGCCGTTTTCTATTTAGATAATTTATATCGGACACTATACAGTCAAGGCTATCTCAAAACACTAGATTAGTAAAATAGTCATGTGAAGGATCAGAAGATAACATTTCAGATCACGTTGGGATTCTAGGAAGTTTTTATATGCTCAGAATGAGTCTGACCACTCATAAGGCGAGCACCATGAGCCCCTATGCATTGTCGGCTCCTTTCCATCATGATGGTCAAACTACAATCAGAAGAGGCGACAAGTTGTTTTTTGAATGGAAGAGTCTTCAAGGGATGCAACTCACAGCTATGCCCGGGAGAACCTCTGGTGCGAGTCCAAGAGGACATTTATAATAATTTTTAGACTTGAATTCCACACACTAGCAAGTAAGGTATGGTCTATTTTTTTTTTGCTCTGGTTCCACGCTAAACACGCCACTTCATTCTGGGCTTGCAGTGGTCGAATTCTGAACTGACAACGACACCTGTGGGAACCAATTACCACCTATGCAATATAAGATTGATAATTCTCATCCAGGCAAGCAGAAAGGTGTTTCATTGGTTTTTATTTTCTTAACATTGCAGTCCCATGGCGATATCTTCTTCTTTGAATACAGAAACAGGAGTGTGCCAGAAAATCCAAGGGTGGAAGGGTTATGCTCAATTTGACCAGTGTCCCAAAGCCAGTTCCCTTCTGGTTCCACTGAGTTTGATTCAATTTTTAGACATCTATGAATTGATCTCACAAGAACATGCCAATACGACTGCAGTCCTTTTACCCCAAATACCTTAAGCAGGATCTGTTTTTCCTTCCTGTGTTCTACCCGATTGTGATATGCCTGCCTCCCATTTATTCTTTTTTCTCCAAGTCCACTCGATCACTTCTTTCCTCTCTCCCTGATCTGCTCTGTGCCAGAATCTTCTCCCTCCAACTTGACTGTGACCCATGCCTCCTATCTCTTCCTACTTCAAGAAAGAACAGGGGAACCCTACTCACTAAGGAACCAGGGTAATAGTTCTATAGGAAAAACAATGGTTCCTGTGGAATAATATACTATGAGGTTATGATACATAAGCACAATCGCGATATAGAGGGTTAGATAATGGCAGAGCGCGAAGGAACCACTAACACACCGATTCCAGTGTAGTATATTTTATGGATTTTTTAAACAAAGTTAGGAGTAAACATTATACATCAAAACAACATTTGTGCATAGTGTCCCAAGTGACAAAGGGAACCTAAACCTAAGTGACAACGTGAATATTAAATACAAGGTTTCCACAGTTTGTACAAGTCGACCATTATCAAAATAATTCCATGTGAACAGCAGCTATATACAATGATATGTGCTGGGGAAATGGTTTGCTTCTTCTGTTTGTCGACGGCGTTTCGACCCTCAAAACAATGTGGGGTCTCTTCAGGACTTTGATGAAGGGACATCTGAATATATGGTTGCGCAGCCTTGTGAAAATGATGTGCCACACGTGAAGAAAAGAGGAAAAGGTTTACTCACATGAGGACCCGTCCGGGTACTCAATGTGAGGACAGGCTGTCAATCCAATAGGGTATGTAGGTGGGCCAGAGGGGCTCAATTAGTTTTACGCCACAGCCGTAGCGTTGTAGAATCCCTTTGTGGATTAATAGTGACAATGCACTGAGAGTATTTCTCGGTAGAAGAATGGAAAAGCGGGACAGCGCTCCGCGTGTAGATTCAGAAAAAGCTGAGTCAGTCAGCTTGATCGGGTACAATGACAAGGCTGCGCAACCATATATTCAGATGTCCCTTCATCAATAGTCCTGAAGAGACCCCACATTGTTTTGAGGGTCGAAACGCCGTCGACAAACAGAAGAAGCGAACCATTTCCCCAGCACATATCATTGTATATAGCTGCTGTTCACATGGAATTATTTTGATAATGGTCGACTTGTACAAACTGTAGAAACCTTGTATTTAATATTCACGTTGTCACTTAGGTTTAGGTTCCCTTTGTCACTTGGGACACTATGCACCAATGTTGTTTTGATGTATAATGTTTACTCCTAACTTTATTGTTTAAAAAATCCATAAAATATACTACACTGGAATCGGTGTGTTAGTGGTTCCTTCGCGCTCTGCCATTATCTAACCCTCTATATCGCGATTGTGCTTATGTATCATAACCTCATAGTATATTATTCCTATCTCTTCCTGGTCATCGTATGCGTGCCTAACCTTGCTCCAGCTCGACACGCGGTATAACATATTCCATTCCTCAGAATTCACAGTATTAAAAAGAGTATAAAATACAATAAGTATATATCCACTAATTTCCCAGTAGCTGCTCAAAGTGAGACCTCCTAGTGCGGACCAGTAGGTGGGTGGTGAGGCGGCATGCCTCTGATTAGGACTTTCAATTCTTTGTAGCAGTGGCGATAGAGGCTCCCAAGACACGCCTCAACCCTTGGAGCCATGGTTCCGTTTTGGGCAATTTTCATTAATGTTTTGAATGCTTTGGCATTATATCCTTATTTTAAAATTATTTCCTAAAATTTGGCACTAGGTTATCTTTGACTTGTGTGATTATTTACTGATATCTGTTACAAAGGTTGTACATAGTTAGGAGAATAACATCCTGCACCAAGAGGCAATTTCCAATGATGTGGCGGTCTAGCTAGAGCTATGGTTGTGGGACCATCGATAGTCTTTTCTAATTGGTTTACTTGACAAAAGGGCCTGGGATTGATCAAATCAGCTCCTATTTGCAAAACTTGCTTGGTTGGCATTTGTCTCATCTCTGTCTAAAATTCAATCTACATTTCCCAAATTGTGATTTTTTTTTTTTTTTATCTAACCTACATTTTGAAGGCAAACGCATTATGTTGCTTTAATGTGGCTCAGGATATGGCTGTCTAAGGATGGACTTGCCTTCTTAGTTTAATAACTGTAACAAGGACAACCCAATACACCTATGTATCACATATCAATTTGCACAAAACTTAATGTGGGACTTATTCAGATCCAGAGGACTCCTCCAAAGGCGTGAGGGCTCTGTAACTCACTTAAAATCCCATTCAATACAAACTTAATTCTATAGGAACAATACTGCAGACAATAATGAATAATGTGCTGGACAAAGTGAGAATTTCCACTATGCATGTATTGTATTCATACACAAACACGGTGTGCAAATGTGAAAAAGTAGTGCAGACGACGCAGTGCTCACATGGTGATTAAATAAACCAATATTCAAAACAGAGGGACACTGTACAATCCTCAATGGTTGTGAAGTCTTCCAAGTTCAAGTAAATCTAGGGAAGCTTTCATGAAATTGGGAAGCCCTTCATGGTAACTGTGAATGTCAATCATTTGGGGGGGGTGTCAACGGTTTGACCTCAGGACGCAATCGCCCAACTACCACACCACCTTGGTGTAGATACTGCCAACGACATGTCCATCATTCATTAATTTCAAGGTTATCGTGGTATAGCCAATACAGCACTGTTGCATTAGTGTCACCATTTCGACATGCGTGCGGGAGACCTCCGTGCTCAACCATTCCACTCGCGCAGCCGCTGCAGAATTCTGCATCGGCTGCGCGAGTGGAATAGTTGAACGAGCAGCATGGAGGTCTCCCGCAGTATCTGAAATGAGTCCCATGTGACTTTTTGGACAAATTGATATTACCTTCTGAGTTTGGCACAGGAGTACAAGGTAGGCCAGAAGATATGATCAAAACATTTATATGTGTCATTTGTCTTCAGTGTTTGCAGTGTTCCGACTGCTGCAAATGAGTAGATTGGTGTGGATCGCTGTCATTTGTTGTTGTCATTCCTTTGACTGGGTGGGTATTTTACCTGCACCGAACTCACAATTATGCATTGACCGTAAACAGAATATTTTATAGGTCTCTCTATGTAAACCAGGTTTCTAAGGCTCCTGGACTGTATGGTGGTAATGGGTTTTGGACCATGGAACTGGTTTGTTGGCATTCTGCCTCCAGGATATGGCAGCTGAATTGAATTGAGTACTTGTAGAGCGCACTGCCACTCCCAGAAAAGCATCCTGGAACTATGCAGAAACAACGCTACTCAACACATGCAAGACCAGACCTAAGGAGCTACTACCTCTGAGCCGGGAGTACCACGTGGGGCATTTCGAGCGCTGTGACGAAAATTGCACGTAGTCACCCACGCAATGCACGGGGTCAGCTACAAGTTCTATGACATCTGCTCATGCAGTGTTATCTCCTGGCCTGGGGACAGCCAGGCAGGTGGTGGTTATTAATTGAGTTTCATTTCACAATGTGAGACGTGCCTAATCTGTTACCTTGCGCTGGAATTTTTGGCATTTATGACTTGTATGCTGCTATGTTTACATCTCCTATTGGGATTGTGTTGGGCGGTTCATGGCACTTGGACTTTAGTATTGTCGCACTAGATTAGAGCTTTAAATAGCTCTCTGGCTATCCAAAAATAGTCTCAACCTGGCGTGTTTATTGCCTCACTATTGCGAGCAATTAGAAGTAGTGCGCATCCTGGAAAGGTAGCTCAGTTCATTGAGCACCAGCTGCAGAGATCACTTTGTAGCCAGCTAAGACGCATCTTTCAAATGTTGACAAACTATACTGTGTACCTATAACCTATTCAAAGTGCAAATAGGGCTATTGATTCTGCTGAGTACACTGAAAAACCGGTCATTAACTTAGTTATTTCAAAGTTTGATCTTTCTGTTAAACGTCAGTTTTGTCGCAAACGACAGTAAAGGTCAGAATACAACAGGTGGCTTGTAATTAAGGCAGGTTCTTCTTAGAAGGAAAATGATAGGTTCGTATTTCCGTTAGCTCGTTTTGCGCGGTGCTACAATGCACTTCCTGTTACGGCGTCGCCGTGCGGCGGGACGTTTCATCCCACGTTGTACATTATGGTAGTGTGTGAATGTTAGTGCCAGCTTGGGCAGTGGAGGACGGCTGCCGCCGACCACGGAAATGCACATTTTCTGCACCGCATTGCCAAGCTTGGGTGAGCCCAGAGCTTTAGCCGCTGTTCTGACCCCTTTGCTTGTCCACCACATCACTTTTATAGTTCCCAAACCGGTCATCGCCTTTCTGAGGTTTCTGAACATTTTTTAAATTGGAAAACCTCGTTTGAAAGGTGACGCTGTCTTTAGTGCAAGACTTCATTTGTTGATGTTTTACTTCGAATAATTGCAGCGCCTCAATTAACATAAGTAACTCCCCCTGCGTAATAATTCCTTGTGTAAGCCCGAAGTGCCTGTTGGCTGTGGTCTCCGTGGTCTGCAGAAATTGGAATCGTTTTAAAGTACGATCGGATTAGCAGTTTAAAAAAAAATAAAACCTTGTTTTATGAAGGCTGTATGGCGTTGGCTTTTTTATTTTTGCTCTACTCTACTTTTCTTTTCATTTATTTGCAGTAAGACCCACTTCATGAAGGAACTCCTTTAAAATACTCAAGATCCTACTAAAAAAATAATTATTTTGCCCTCCTCCTGACTACATGATTTCTCTAATCTTTATGCGGGAACTCTGCTGCCACAGAGGAACCCTGTCTACATCCTCACTTTTATTCCTGCTTATGCTGCCATGATCTCTGGTTTAATATTTACTAGAAGTGGGCAGAACTCGCAGAGTTTTACTCCTCTGAATTCGATAGAGTTGTATATAAACTCCCAGCAGGGCACAAGTCCTATAAAAAGAAGTGGGGGGACTGACAAAGTCAGACACTATGCAAGTGACATCATCACGTGTGCAATGACGTCACGACGCAGCGCTTTAAAAGAAACAAAATAATGCTATTTAAATTATTTGTGTAAATAATGGGACAGACCAACACACCTGACAGTCTTACAGTGTCTGCACTTATATACAGGGACAGAACAAAGGCAAAAGCATGCCTCCCTTAAGTGCCTGTGAAGAGATAGCAAGCTGTGTGCCTTTGTTTCCCATCCGGTGCATTTACATTTCAGTGTGAGGTTCCAGGACGCCTCCAGCAGGATATTCAAACAAAGGGGCCTGATGGCCCCTTAACTTCGGCCTGGCTGGAGGTGAAAAAAAAGCCCCCTCGCTACCTGCACGTTGCTGCTAGAAATGGAAAGCAGACAACGTGCAGGCGCTGCTGAACCTGTCCCGGTGTCTTACACTGGGACAAGTTCAACATATTTCTGTGGGGCCCAACTTCCTGGCAGGGGGGACGGCGCCCACCCTGTGAAAAAAGTGGGTGGACGCCGTGTACCTGTGTGTACCCCCGACTCGTGCCCTGACTCCAAGATTCTGCGGAGTTCCGTGAGCGTTGGAATTTCGGCAAGTCGTGCTGATTTTTATAGGCGGGAGTTTGTTCCGCGCTGTAAAATCAGTGCGAACAGCACCACGCCCATGCCAAATGGCGCTTCTTCTTTCTGACGCTCCAGTTGATTATCTATTCAAGCGGCAGCATTCTTAACACTAACGGTAACAACCCCCTGCGTTAAGAAATTGCGCCAGGACTTTTCCTAGCGCTCAATTTTTCGCACTCGCCAACTTAATGTTTGCGGCCCGCATGCAAGAAAAACTCTGCCACGCCCTGGCTGGCAGACTTTTTTCAGAACTTTGTGCTCCATGCGCAATGTGGAGTGGGCAAACTCCGCCGGTGGAGTGGAGTTTACCACCCACCCTTAATATTTACCTCTTTGCGCATGTGAATCAACCACATTGCGAAGTCATGCTTTCTCCAGGTTGTAAAGTATCTGGCACACTTGCAGTCAGGGTCACGATTACGCTTTACACAAACAATGAAATGAATAATAACCAATTTACGTTATCGACCCAAGGCTGAAGAGGAGGAAATGATTAATCTTTGGTTACATAAAGCGTTGAGTGTGGGGGATAGGCGGTGTATTTGAGGGTCTCTGGAGTGGTGAGTGGGACATATGAGACTCTGTGTAATTAATCTGCATCCAAACCACAGGTGTAGTTCTGTGGAGTTTGGGAGCTCCGTGTGATCCAAGGTGGGAGGTGAATGGTTGAAAGGTTGACCCTACATGGGATGCTTGTGGTGTGCCTTGGAGTTGCTGGGATGCTGAGCCTAGGCAGAGGATGGGGAACAGAACTGTTGATGCTTCCAGATAGAGATATGGAAAAGTCTTCTTGAGGACTTGATCAGCGCTCTACTTAGTGGAGAGATCCTGCCTCTTGTTAGTGAAGAGGGGCCAGTTTTCTACTAGTGGAAGGTACCACGTATGTAGAAGTTGCTTCAACATCCTATATAGTACTTATGCTGCACTACTAAGTGCTGTAGTACTCCAGTAGTACTGACATGTAAAACATTGCACCAGGGTAAGACATAAGCAGCTGCAATGCAGAGTTTCAGTCCCAGGCTAAATTGACCATTTGTTATAGCATCATTGCTATTTTGAGGACATTTGCTCATCTCAAATACCTCTTACGATGGTAATGTAAGGCAGCTGCCGACCGTGCCCTTAATGTAGCATCTGCTCTGCCTAGTGATGGCTCTCAGAGAACTGGGTATTATCTTTGCGGGCACCTGCTTTTCTGCTTCCTACGGCCTCTGACTTAGACTCTCTGCGGTGTGCAGTCACTTTGAAAAGGAGGCTTTGTGTGGGAGTATGAACAATGTGATGCAATCGTGGACATGGTGTGCTGGGTGAGGTGTAGCTGGGTTGTACACAGTATGGCTGCCGTGGGCGCTTTGCTGCAGAGGAGGATGTATTGTGGTAAATGTAACACTCCAGGATTGGGGTGTCATCCTCCTCAAGAGGCAGAAGGTTAAACTGTATCATCACAAGGGACACTTCCTTGAGGTGTTCCTTTGGATCTCGTGGGGTGCCTTGGGGCAACTCAACGATGATTAGAGAGAACTCAGGGGAGGTTTTGGTCTGTCATGTTTTCCAGATGTAGATTTTGTTTATCCCTGATGCAGATACTTCTTTTGGAGTTGTGTAATTCTTGATTAAGTTGCTCGGGATACTTTAGTCAATGGCCCTCCACAGCCAGAGTTATTTAGCACGTGTAAAAGCCAAAAAAATAGTAAGTTGCTTTCATTTTATTATTTGCTTATATTTTTCTTTTTCTTAAATGCATGTTTTTCTTTTAGTCTGATGATAGTACTACAGCGTTCCACATTTCAGGACCTGTTAAACAGAATTATGGCACTCCCCTGAGGTGACACTCGTACTTTTGAAAGTTACAGTAAGTTGGGACCTGAGAGGCTGAATATAGTGCCTGTTTTGTGTTGTAAAATGTGTTTGCATTGGCCCAATGTTTGGTCTTGACCATATTTCTTATTATGCGCGCCCAGATACCCTTGAATTCAAAGCAGGCTAATGCAGGCATGCACAGAAAGTCATTATAAATCTAACTGAAATAGATTTACTTGTTTATACATTGCATTATCTGGCATGAACCACACCACGATAGTGGTCGGACAATTGGCGTCTGACAAAATAAACAGGCATTGGCAAAGGCAGTAGGTGGTCTGGTGCTGTCCACCAGCCTTTTGGCTTTGTCAGTGCTTGTTTTGTTTCGTAAGGGTGTTTGAAAGACTTTATTGTTGGGGAAGCTGCTGGGCCCTCATCAAAAACATTGGCTTCAAGCCAAAATATTTGTTTGATCTCAAAAAGCTTGCGTTGCCATAGTAGTTCCCGGGCATTCAATGGAACCATTTTGTGTGCAAATGTGCTTCTTGTGGAAGGGCAGAGTGCCCTCAGTCACAGTGAAGTAGTTAGCCAGAGGCTGAAGTGGGCTGACCCACTGCCCCTTTCTGTAGTGGGCAGAAGAAAAACGCATATGGCAAAATAACAGACCAGTGGATGAAGAGCACTTGCTGAAACCCCCTACATCAAAGTGTATTGTACATATAATTTCGAAAAATCAAAAATCTTAGCTTAGGCCAGACCTTAAAAGCATGGAGCAACCCGTGCATCATGCGTCTCAGCAGGTGTAGGCGGTCGTGGTTTTACACACCTGTACCAGTGCCTGCATAATACGTGACTGATTCACTGTTATCGACCTTTATAGGACATTAGCTTGACAGAAGATATCCTAGTTTTCTGGCGGGCTCCTTTGCTTCTTCACTTTACCCTATCTATCTAAGCCGGAGCGTGTCCCGGGCAAAGAAACCCCTCTGATCACTTCGGAGCTTGTTTCCACCTTTGACCTAAATGGACTTTAATCTAAACATACAACTTGTTGAAATGGAAAAGCGGCATATGGGAATGCGTCAGACCCCTGGTCGGTTTTTCAGACGTTCTCCAACCTCTATTGCAAATGGAAATCAGTATTTCACTTGGTGCTACACTGCAACCACCATTGTTGTTTCAAAGCCAAGAATATATATTTTAAATTGGTTCCAAATTTACCATTATCTCACTTTCTGGTTGCTGTCGTTTTTCTCGGCTTAACCTTCCCGAATGATGTCTTTGGACATTTGACGATGCGTCCCACAATATAACATGAAAGAGCCGCCTAATCAATGGATTGTGGGACCCCCACTACCAAAACCCTTTTTACTACTAAAACTGATGTGACTGTTCATCTCCTGTGGGACTTGAAAGACCACATGGTGTCATGTGGAGAATGGTAACTTCTTAAAAAATAAGCATGTTGATTTGAAAGAATGATTGAATGAAGGTGTCGTGGGGCACCATCAAAAACTATCTGGGGCTAGATTTCTCCTCCTTTCTACTGAAAGAGTTAAAATATTTGCAACTGTGTTTTTTGCCTTGTGATGTCAGATGGAAGCTGCTAAAGATGTTTTTTACAACATGTTCTTCTTGGCCAGTGACATCACAAGTAACCACAGAATGTGAGCAAACCACTGTGTGAGGATGCTTGTGGAGTGATTAGGGTTGAATAATACATTGGTGGTAAGAGGTTTGGGTTTGTTGCATGTTTCAAGTCAAATGTTGTACTACGTGTTGTTAAAGCTATTCATCTGTGCTCCTACGTACTGCAAGTTTTTCTCATAACATATCCTCCTGGAGTTCCTGTGCGTCTAAGAGCCCAGTATATTTCCAACTATGGCATTCCATTCTTGTTTTACAAGCACAATTGTACTAATATAAATATTTTCGAAGATGCCACTCTGGTGCTTCATACCTGCTGTGCTGTCTTACTTTACTTGGCTACTAGATTCTTGGAATGGACGCTTGTCATTGGGCAAGGATCGCTTCACGGCCGAATAACTTAAGTGATGCTCTGCCTTCCTGCACCTGCCCTCTAGATCCAAGCTCTAAATTACCAGGTTTGGCATCTGATTTCTCAGCCAGTCAGAAAAGCTTGCGTGGATGGGGCCTACGTTAATCAATTCCTCTCTACCTAGGCAGAGAATCTAGTTGCTCAGCTGGTTGTCCCTGCCACAGACTGTTTCTTACCAGTGCTCCACCAGGCGGAAAAACATACATTTGTTGAAGGGTGCTCAGTGGGGGTGCGGCTCATCCTGATCAGCGGGTCACCTGTGGCTAATTTCACATGGAAAGTCTGGGTTGTCGAGGATCGACCCTCGACAACCCCATTATAGACCCTCCCGTGCCCTCTGGCCACACTCCACCAAAGAAGACCAGCTGTATGCCGCTCCACTTATGAGCAGCGTGGAACCATCCCGTGCTGTCTCAGTAATGCAGACCTGGAATGTGCAGCAAGCAGTGTAGGGGTGGGGCTTGGTCTGAATGGGGATGCGGTCATGCAAATGAGGTCCCACTCACCTGCCTCTCTTCAAGAGATAATTGATGGGTACTCTTCACTGATGGGAGTTCATGTCCACTCCTGCAGCTTGCCTTTTTGTGTTGGGCCGTCTGTTCCATTCAGCATTAGCTTTCATAGCACTGGGATTGCTGCAGTACCCATTTTTAAGTCTGGCATACTAGCACTGCTCTCACAGGACCTTATGTGATCAACCTAAGGGAGCGCTTTCAGGAGTATACAGGGAGGGGATTTGGCTCGGCACACATGTTGGTGGACAGTAATACATTTTGATTGGGCAAAAGTTTTTTGCTTCCATGAAAAAAAGAGCTTACCCTCCTTGCAACTATGATTATTTTTTGTTTGTTTTCTAACTCCCCGAGACAGCAGCAATGTAACTTCCTTGACCTTTCGGGAGTATACAGCTGGCACTGTAATGTGGTTAAATTGTAAAAGTAGATAATATAGTGTTTGTATTTCTCTTGAAGCAGCACAGATGGAAGAAGGCCAGTTGTAAATTATGTACTGCTGTTTTCCAGTCCCAACTTCCTCCCCTTCCATCATTGGCTTTAGATTCAGAGTGCAGTTGTATGCTTGATAGCATTATGGGATGTCAGGGCTACAGTAACCTATAGACATTTTTAGGTCTAGCTACCGCTGGACCTTACGTGATGAACAAAAAAGGGCTTTCAGAGTACTACTGAGAGGGGCTTATGCTTCACCACAAACTTTTGTTTCCCTGAGTATAGGTTTTCATTGGGTCACATTTGTGTGCTTCCACTAAAAAGAGTACTTGTAGTGCACTTTTTGGTTTGTATCAAAGCTTATACTCGACACAGCAGGACTGAATTCTTATGGCTGCAAGCCAACAATTACGGCTTTAGGCCTGATCTGTTTACTATCAAATGTTAAGATAAAGGCAGTAGGCCTGACATATTGATAATGAAAAGCATTTGTTTAAGTCAATAGGTGTTTAAGTATGGGTTGTTACAATCTATATTCAAACCTGCAGACAGGTATTTTGTTGCATGGAATCTCACAGATTACCCTAGCGAACTACAATTGTGTATTCCTTTCTAATTATATGACTGTGTTCCTGATGGTTGAATTGCGGAAAAGCTTACACTCAAAACAGTGGGCCTCAGTTAGATATGGTGATAAGCTGTAGGCTCGCTTGGTGCACTGGAAACATTATGCCCGATGCCTTATGTCTGGTCTACTTATAATGAAATGTTATGACAAAAATAGTTGGTCTAGCTTATTTATTGTGAGAAGCATTTGTTAAAGGCAATAAGCCTTTAACTGTTAGTCGCTATCACAATGTTTTACAAGCTATATACAGGGATATTTTTGCATGTAAACTCAGCGTACTATAGGATGCAAGGTTTTTGACATTTGCCACCCACTCTGGTAAACCTTGGGAGTGGGAGACATTCCCTGTGATTATGTTTGTTAGGCCCTGTTGAGAGGTGTTATATTGTGTTGCCAACTGTAATTTTGTACATATTTGTAATTTTATAACTGTATGCATGTTAGTTGCTTATTTATGTGCACTTCAGTAGCCCTATGTTGGGTATAGCGTGAAACCAATGCTAAAGGATACATGCATTATCAGTTCACTGTGAAAACATGTCAGATTCCTTAGGTGTGATTTGTCTATAATGAGAAGTTATGACAAAACAAGTAGGCCTGACTTGCTTTTTGTTAAAGGCAATAGGCTTTTAAGGGTGGATTTTTATTACACTGTGCTATAGCTTGTAGGCAGGTGTTTTATTACTCAGAATCTCACAGATTACCGTAGTAGTCAAGGGTTTTGGTGCTGGGGAACCACCCGAAAATAAACATGGGGGCAGAAGATTTGCAATATGGTAATCCTTATTAGGATATATTAGTAGGAATATAATTTTATTTCAACAACTGTAATTTTGTACATATTTGTAATTTTATTAGGGTATACCTGATGGTTGCCTTGTTGGAAGTCGTAACCAACCCAATAGGTCTGAGTTGGTTATGGTGAAAGGCAAAGATAACTGCTAGATACTGGATTTGTTCACTGAAAAAAAGGTGTTTCAAATGCCATATATCTGATCTGGTTATTATGATAAGTTGTGATTAAGGCAGTAGGCCTGACCTATTAATTATGAAAAGCATATGTTAAAGTCAGTAGGCATTTGTTAGTTGTTATTTGTCTGTATTAAAGCCTAGAGAGACTTATTTTGTTACATGAAATGTCACACGTTATGTTTGTAGGGATGGATTTTAGTGTTACCGTCTCTGACAAAACCCAGGGGTAGAAGATTTGCACTGTAATATTTCTTTATAGAATCTCTTCTGAAGGTCTGACCGGCTTAGCTGTCTGCCAGGATCTTGTTATTAAAAAACATTAAATAATACATACGTCCACATGCATAAATAAATATCCTTATAGATACATATAGGGCCTTTGAGTCAGCTTTCTTCTGCCATTTGTCTGTCTGTCATTTCCACACATCTTTCATTCATGCCAGCATATTGCACTGGGTAATGGATCAGTCCACATCAGTCATTGGCTCTCTTGTCCTGTGAATGACGTTTTCTGATAACTCGTGCATATCCAACTGAAAAATGAGTGTGCTTCAGTGTCAAGGCTGGTTGGCCAGTGCTTTAGTTTTCAGTTTTCTCCTTTTATTCTTCCCCTTTCATTTCGTTGCTTCTCCTGTTTTTTATTTGTAATTTTTCTTAAGGGGATACAACAACTCTCAAGGAAGGTACTGCGAGCAGGTTTCTTGCTTGTTGCTCATTTCATATGCATTGCATGTCATCCTACGTGGTCTCTAAACCAGGAGACCATTAAGGAATACTGTTGTCCATAGTGTAGTACTGTTTTATGATTGCAGTATGGCCAACACGTTGGTTCTAAATGCCACAGCCATGATAGAAATTTAAAAGAACATGTTGTATTCTGCTTTCCTATTACCTTGTCCTTCCTTTGTGTCAGTCTCTACTTGTCTATGTCATGTCTCTGTGATGTCATACAGTTCCACCTGTTGATGTTCAATGATATTTGGCAGTTATCTGGCGGCTGAGCAGGAAGGTACCTGCTCCCGGTGGGGTTTCTTACCAGATTACATTTCTACTTGAATGCTGTACCTGACCATCTAATCCCAAGAATAAATACTCTACTTGACGTTACTACAAAGAGCGTCTCATCTTTATTTACTGAATGCAACAGAACAATATGCTATGTACAATACTACTACAAGAAGGACGCTTGCTACAATATGTATTTTCTTTATTGCAAGCATATGCCTGCCGTCTTTAGCCGGCAGCATGCTTTCATTTTTAGACTTGTATTCTTTTAATTTATCTTGCATATGTTTTTGAGTTTGTGTGTGTTTTATTAATAATGTGTTGATGGGTGAATGCAAGAATGAATCGGTGGACTGTGAACGGATGCATGAGTTCATGAGTGCGTGTACTTACGGAGTGTCTTAACCCCATCAATGACACAATTCATAAGCCAGGCCTATGTGCATTGCTAATGCTTGTTTGTAATAAGAGAGTGTGACTATTATTTGACACCCTGAAGGGATGGGTACCTTTTTAGCATGCCTACATAGAGGTGGCTGGTCGATAGACCTCATTGTAGCACATCCTTATGCCATGTTTGTCAACAAAATTGAGAATAAAGTCTATGGATGGAACCTGTTCTTTGCCGTTTTTGGGATGTGCCAAATTCCTGTAAACTAGCCCTGTGCAGGGTGACACACGCAGGAAGGTACGAGTCACCAAGCCAATTCACAACACATTAGAGACACTTTCATTTTAAATAAATTATGCATGCACGCCCTTATTTTCTCTGTGAAGCTTAGACGGGGCATCGTCGTCTGAATGTTATAAAGTAATATATAAAAGCTGCAAGTCGTCAAACCTTATCAATGGTAGTTTTATTTGCAAAGGTGTTGGTGTGAAAAGAGAAGCACTGATAACGCAATCTAAAATCTACATGGTTACAAACACAGGAGGCAGCTCGCCTCCCCTGGTTAGCGTTTATTCAGAGGGAAACCTGACCTGTCAGGTTTGAGCAACAACGAATTATAGGGTGAACAAACTATCCAAATGGACCAATACAGCTTATGATATTACCAATAATAACTTGTGTGTTATATGGCGATTATTACCACTCCTGTACAGTTTATAAGGGCTCTAAATAAGGGATGTTACCATTACACCAATGTTCTCCAACCTCCTTACCCTTCTCAGGATGACAGGATCGAGCTAGGAATGACTGTGGGCCACATTTTGCTTTTTGTCGAAATACGGTGTAGTAATGCTACCCAGGGAATACAGATAATTCAGGGTTTTTTTTTCTCGGGTTGGTATTCCGTCCCCATTTAGAACTCATCAGATCAGCATGTAGTATTGTGCTGTATTACAACAGACATTCCAATGTTCCTATCTGCAGTCAACAGAATATTGTTTTTTCCCCTCCACAAATTTCCTCAGGCTTTACCTGACAACTTGTCTGGGGAAATGCACCGGTTCCGTGCAAAACTTTTGCATAAGTTGGTATTTCATTTTGAACACAAACGCCAGTTTGTGCCACTATCTGGATTGTCGGTCCATTTTGGGTGAGGGCCTGGCTATTCATGAGTGGGAGCGCATGATAGGGGAGTTTCCCGCTTTATTGTACCAATAAATGGTTCCTTCCCAGTTCCTCATCTCTATCCGACTTACCCTGCTCATGACAGAATTGTGCCAGGAAGGGACTGGCCAACAGGGCGGCCTATAGAAATAATCATTGTAATTGTGACTAGTTCCTACTGCATGGGTTCATTTACACATGGTACTTCTTCAACGAGAAAGTAAATGTCTTTCCTCTCTGTCTGCGATTCACCCGACTGTCTGAGGGAAAAATATTTGTAGGCAGGAAAGCCTTCACAACTTTCAGGCATGCATTTTCCTATGGAAGCAAATGTGACAGACAGGACAGGCTCAGTGGTACAATGTTATGTGTTCTTTTCGGTGACTCGCATCATCATCATGCTTTTACGTCTTTGTTTCCAGGTTAAAAACAGGGAGACTGGGGTCCTGGCGGCAGCCAAAGTCATTGAGACCAAATCTGAGGAGGAGCTTGACGACTACATGGTGGAGATTGAGATCTTGGCCACTTGTGACCACCGCTACATCGTCCAGCTTCTTGGAGCTTTCTATCACGATGGCAAGCTTTGGGTGAGTGATGACCCTCGGTGCACTTCATCTTGCTGATGAATGAAGAGCTTTGAAGTGTCCTCAGTCAACATGAGCACTACACAAACCCACAAAAGTAGAACTACATTTACAATGGTGCACAGTGATGTGAGCCACAAATTCAAATTGGTTGACAAGACCAGAGAAGCTATCCATCATTGCTATATTCTTTTATTTATTTACTTATGTGCCATTTTTATATAGTGCGAACAAGATCCAAAGGGTATCTGTCCTTTAGCTCATCAAGCTTTTCTTCATAACCAACCTACACATTGGGGGTATAATTGACAAATGGGTGGAATTTGTGAGGAAGTGGAAGATTGGTAAGTCACGTTGAAACATATCAGATGGTATTGTAAAGTAGTGTCCTCCCGCCCAGGATGGTGCAATGAACAACTAACCATGTCAATAAAATGTTCTTCCAGTGACTGCTACACAGATCTCTTGGTTGGTTTGAGACATGCTTTGAGCGGGGGAGTCTAGAGATTGGTGCCATCAGACTCTCAGGTGAAAAAGCCTTCTTTGCTTGCTTGGAGGTTAATGGACTCATGGTATTGAGGTATTGCTAGATTGGTCAAATTTTAGCATTTTTCTGAAATATGTCATAATCCTTCACTTGGCCATGATTGTTGGTAAACAATTCTCAAAACATATATATTCAAAATGTAAAGGTATGGAATCTGTGATGGAGTTTCAGTTCCCCATTTTATTCACCTTTATCAAAGTCCTTTTTGGCATAACTTTTCATGGCCTGGACCAATGAAGCACAATCAGAAGGACAATGATGTTTTGAAATTGTGTACTTTTTTGCATAAATATTATTTTTTATTTGTGAGCTACCACTTCCTTATGTGATCAGTATAACCTTATGTGCGGAATGTAATGTTCCTAAATGCAGATTCGAACATGGGAAGCGTGGTAAGTTTAGACTAAGCCTGGGCTGCGCTACGTGGATATCCGCAAGCGGCAGAGTGAGTTAGAAAAAATGCTGTTCGGTAATTTTCAGCACCGGCTATTTGTCCGCGCTGTGAAATTATCGCAAACTGCACCATGCACAGCGCAAGCGGGCACTGCTTCCTTTTTGCCGCACGAGTAGATTTTCTACTCGAGCTGCAGCTTTCTCAACGCAAACGGAGAGTTTCTCAACGTGAGCAGTCGCGAGCATACGCGGCCACTCGCATTGAGAATTCTGACCTCCCGCGTTGAAAAATCTTGCCGGGAGGTTGATTTCCCTCGCTTGCGCTCACCAACTTGACGTTGACGAGCACAAATGAGGAAAAATCTCACCGGGAGGTGGATTTTCCGCGCTCGCCAACTTGATGTTGACGAGTGCGAGCGAGGAAAAAAACTCAGCTGCACTGAGTTTTTCAGAACTCCGCGAGCTCCGTGTAACGCGGAGTGCGGAAAACTCCGCAAGCGGAGTTCTCCACCCAGACTTAGTTTAGACCAAGGAAAAGCTTTTCCTGCATGGACTGTGTCTGAGAAACATTGGAATTCACTACTTGAACTTGTGTTTGTTTTCCAGCAGTCTGGCTACATTTGGGTTTTTGCTTCAAATAGGATCAATTCCGCTCTTTCTTCTAAAAAGGAAAGTGTTTCCTCTCTCTTCGATCTAGCTGATCTTTGCTACAGCTGGTGATCTTACAAATGGAAGCTTCTGCTTTTCAGGTTTTAGAAGTGAAACCCCAATACAGTAGCTATTTTTAATACCTGTCACAACTTTCACTGCTGCTTTTATTATGGCTTGTTTGTACGCTTACTAAGGGAGTGTTGGCTACAATAGCAGCAGTAACCGTCTGCTGCCTTTCTGGAAACTAGCCCTGAATAACAGTAAGGCATGAGTAAAATGTAAATGACGCCAATGTAATTAACATAATTTAGAGAATTTAGCATTGGGCTTCTTACACAAAATTCCTGAAAATGATACTACTTTGTGTAATTAAACACAATTTGTGGTAAAACATTTTTTTACTGCGCATGCACCATACGCAGTAAAAATGTACTGCAAATGCTCAGGATAAAAAAAACGCAAGCAGCTTTTTTGCACTCTTTTTACCACTAAATGCATCCTTGCATCAAAAATTGACACAAGAACACAGCCTCATTAAGGAACCCTGCTTAAACATTGCAGTTCTAGTATTCAGAGATTTTTTTTTTTTTTTCTTTTTATTCCGTTTTATGCAGACAGATATATATCAAAGCAGATACAGACACGTGCATTGCACAGTAAATCGTAGTCGGGACATCTTACATGGGAAATATAGCAACAATAAACTGTACAGTTCAATCACGTTATATAATACAGTGCAGGGATAGAATACAGCTCCCCAGACATTAGAACAAGCAACAAAATAATGGTTATTAAGACTTGATGGCAATATGTGTGAGCAGAGCATGACTGGGGGTGCTGGGGTGACTGAGGTAATGGGAGAGGAATCGTCAGCTCACCAACACAATGCGCCATACAGGGGGTGTCGCTATCCTGACTGGAAGGGTAGCGTACACAAGGTGTTAGACGTTGAGGCAACTATTGGGTTGTTTCCTGCGAGGCTTCAGCTATCAATTGCCTGGTGTCATCAGTGAGGTGCACATCGCTTTCCCTAAGCCAAGTCGTAAAGGGTCCCCAAATATCTTTCGGGCGAGATGCCGTTGGCATTAGGTCCCAAAATGCCGCCAGCTGTTCTTGACAATAAACTATGTCTCGAATCCACTCAGGAACTCGGGGGTGTCTAGGGGCTCCCCAATGTATAGCTAGTCTTCGCTTTGCGAGCAACAGCAACATAGCTGTGAGGCGGCGTGACTCAGGTGGGATCTCCTCCACGTAGCCTAGCAATGCAACTAATGCGGAACAGAACAGCGACTGTCCAGTGATGGCCTGTATGGTATCATATACCTCCCCCCAGAAACTGGATATAACTGGGCAATCCCACGCTATGTGCAGAAAGGTGGCAGCTTCACGTTTGCACTTCCAGCAATGCAAATCAGGTCGCAGCTTCAGCTTGTATAGCTGTAAGGGGGTTCGATAGTATCGATGTAAAAATTTAAAATGTATAAGCCTCAGCTTGTAGTTGGGGGATAAATATCGTAGTTGTGAGCAACAAAATGCCCATTGTTCATCTGTGGGCTGATCTACTAGCTTGTTCCTCCACTGTTCCAGAGCCTTTGGGGCAACCCATGGAGTATTTGTTTGCGTGAGAGTATAGAGCCTGGTGATCAGTTTACGGGAGGTCGGTGTGATTAACAAATGTTCTAATGGTTTCATAATAGCTGGAGAAGTTGGAAAAGTAGGATGCATAGTTTTGCAGGCGGCTCGGAATTGGTAATATAGGATTAATTCCAGGATCGGTGTCTGTGTACCATCCTGTTCTATTGGCGGTTCCAAAAACGTGCCTTGTGGATATAGGTCGCCTAACGTAGAAAAGCCCATTTTACGGGCACGTGCGATGGCGCCCTTGTCATGTAGGAAGGGGAAGTGTGGGTGGAACGCGGTGTGGAGGGTGCATACAGCAGTGGAGTACCCGTCCGCTTCCTCAGGCCATCCCAAGCCCAACGGAGGGTTTCGACTGTGTTTATTTCATTAGCGTTTCTACGATGAGGTTGATAGACAGCCGCGTGCAGGGGAGTTGGGTCAGCTACGTCCCTCTCGGTGGCCACATGCGGCTGAAACGGGATGGGATGTACCCAAAAGTGAAGAAACTGCGCTTCCGCGCTTAACGCATAAAGTTCGAAATCAGGAGCTCCCAACCCTCCTTTCGATAGTGGGCGTGTCAGCAGTTCCCAGCTCACCCGAGGTTGGCCGCTGGCCCAGACCAAAGCAATCATGAGGGTCCGCAGAGATTTAAAAAAGACCTGAGTTAAGGGTATTGGTATATTGACAAAGGTACAGTAACCTGGGGAGAACTATCACTTTTGCTATGGCAATTCTGCCCGCTAGTGTTAGAGGCAGAGCGGCCCAGAATTTCGACTTGCCCTCCAGCCAGTCTAGTAATTTGCCAAAATTCAAGCGCCAGATGTTTTGTAGGTCTTTACTTAGCCACACGCCCAGGTATTTAACGGCATCATCCGCCCATGTAAGTGGGAATTCCAATGTAGTATCTAGTGGGGCATCAGTAAGAGGTAGAATAGAGGACTTTGACCAGTTGATTTTAATGCCGGACATTCCGCCATAGTGGAGAACTTCTCTTAATACTGGGTTTAAATTGTCGTCTGGGTTCCGAATGTATAGTGTAATGTCATCGGCATACATTGAGATGATAAGGTTTCTATCTGTAAAAACTAGACCTCGGGCAGAGTGATGTTGGCGAACTCTAGCAGCTAATGGCTCCATAGCTACCGCAAATAGTAGCGGTGACAGAGGGCAGCCTTGCCTGGTCCCTCGGGTGATGGGAAAGGGTTCCGAAATTAAACCATTCGCTTTGAGCCGGGCTGTAGGTTTGGTATATAGCAAGCTTATTAATTTGATGAAATTAGAACTGAAGCCCAGTCTAGGTAGGATGGTAAACAAGAAGGGCCATTCCAGAGAATTGAACGCTTTCGTTGCGTCCAGAAACGCTGCAATAGCCAGAATTTGAGGGTCAATTTGGTGGATTGTGGAAAAGAATGCACGCAGGTTATGGGCTGTTGACCTGCCTGGAATAAACCCAGATTGGTCGGGCCTTGCGATAAGTGGCAAAAGCGGCTGTAGTCTGTTGGCGATCAGTTTAGCCAGGATCTTTGCATCAACATTAATGAGCGAGAGGGGCCTGTAGGAGTCACAAACATTTATTGCTTAATCAGGTTTTAGTAGGGAAATGATAACTGCCTCCCCCATGGTCGGCGGTAATACACCAATTTCCAGCGATTCTTGATATACGTCAAGAAGTCGGGGCGCAAGTTCTTCCGCATATGTTTTATAAAATAGTGTAGTTAGCCCATCCAGCCCAGGGGCCTTTCCGCCTGGTAAGTCTCTAATGACCTGTGTGATATCTTCGACTGTGAAAGGTTCATCTAAATATTCTCTGTGTTTCGCACTGAGCCAGAGCAGCTCGATTGAGTCCAGATATTCGCCCAGGTCGGGGTTAGGTGCACTCTGCGTGGCAGTGTATAATGAAGAATAAAATTTGGTCAGGTATTCATGAGTGGCCATTTGTCCTCTAACGGGGGAGGAGTTCTCGTCTAACAGCTCTGCTATAAAATTAGGGGATGTGTGTTGCTTAAGCGCATTAGCCAGGGTCTTGCCTGGCCTGTCGCCCTCCCCGTAGCTGCGTACTTTTGCGTTTTTCCCCAGGAACCTGGTCTCCGTTTCTGCCTCTGCTTCAAATTCCAAGATTTTGCTCCGTATAGAAGCCAGTTGCTTGGGATCTCCAGAGTTGAAGAACAGAAGCTCAAGAGATTTGATGTCTTGCTCCAGTTTTGTGAGAGTAGAGCGAATCGATCGAAGTACCCCATATTGCTTAGAAATACAGGCCCCCCTTATTACCGCCTTGAAGGCCTCCCAGAGCATAGAGGGAGAGTCTACTGATCCCTCATTAGTAGTAAAATACTGTGTGATGTCAGTTTTGATTTCCTCTTTAAATGCTGCGTCTAAAAGGGCGTGTGGGGGAAGTCGCCAGCTGAACGCACGTGGGTATGTATGTGGAATCCTCCACTGCAGCACAACAGGGGCGTGGTCAGAGAGTGTGCGCGATAGCTGTAGCACATCTACTGTCCAAGCTGCGACATCACACGTTACGAGCCAGTAGTCTAACCTGGACCAGGCACTGTGATAGGAAGTGATGCAGGTGCCCTCCCTGGCGCTTGAGTGTCTGCTATGCCAGATATCCGTGAGCCCATGTTCAAGTATGATGTTGTTTAACTGTAATGTTGCCTTTAGATGTGGATTGCGAGGGGCACCTGCCCTGTCCCAGTCATTGTTCAGAATGGCATTGAAATCTCCTCCCCAAATAACCGTGTCTCCTCGTGTTGCCATTATCTTGGCCCATACAGTAAGAAAGAATTGTGGGTCATCAACATTCTGACCGTAAATGGCCACCAGGGTGACCTGTGTAGTCATGAGGGAGCCCGTGAGAATGACATAGTGCCCGTCTGGGTCTATTTGCGCGTGTGTAGTCGACCAGCCAAGCCCCCGGCGTATCAGTATCGAGACCCCCCTGGCATAGTTGGAGTATGGGGCCGAGTGCATCTCCCCCCAGTGCCTATGTTTCAGTTTGGGGTCAGTCGCGTGTTTCAAGTGAGTCTTGGAGGAAACAAACGTCGATATGGTGCCTGCGTAGATACGTATGTATCATCCTTGCCTTTCTAAAGTCATTGAGCCCCTTCACATTCCATGTGAGGAATTTGGTCTCAGTCATGGTTTAACAGGAAAAAATTAAGTGACGTGTTACATGTTTGGGGAGGATAAACTGTGAAGCATCAAGAATGGAGTTAGGAGATGTCTGTGTTCCCTCCAGTGTTATGCATAAAGGTGGAGTTGCCTTGTTGACATCTAAACCTAGAGTGCGATTCGACCTGTGCAAGTGCAGTGCGGTTAATGATCGTGTGTCTGCAAGTGTCTTGAACTCCCTGTCCCGCCCCCCTCCCACAACAACCTCCCAATTAGGTCGTGACTGGTAACCCCCATGCCCCCCTTGAACTACCCCTATAACAAAATAAGAACATAGGTACATGGGAGATCTCCCTGTGGGGGCCTGGGACGCCGGCTTTGTAACCTGCCATAGGGCAGGGTGGCCAGGCTTTGGCGTGTGAGACGGAATCTGCCTAATAAGAGGCTAAGGATCAAATTGAATCGTGGACCAAGTAATGCTTGTCGCTATGGCTAGTAGTAGAGCAAATGCTGTAGTATAAAAGGAACATAGCCATAATCACAACTGTTCAAGAAATATAACCATACAAGCAATCTAGTGCTGTTCAAGTCTGGTGTGTGACAGAGAATAGAGGAACTGCCATCTGTTAGTCATTGTCACTCAGACTCAGTTCAGGAACGGATTGTTGCGAAGAACGAGGAGGAGATTTCCGCGGGCAAATATGCTTAGTATATTTTAAAGCTGACTTGGCGTCTGTAAAAAAGTGAGATTGACCCTCATGTGTGATTTTTAACTTAGCCGGATACAACATGGCATACGGAACAGAGGCGCTCTGTAGAATGCGTTTCGCTGGCGTAAATTCTCTACGTGCGGCCTGAACAGCAGGAGTGTAGTCCGGGAAGAAGGATAGTTGGTTTCCCTGATGGGTTATGGGGCTTTTAGCTCTGGCTTCTCTAAGAACTGTATCTCTGTCCCCATAGTTTAAGAGACGTGCAATTATCGGGTGCGGCGGCGCACCCGACGGTGGCCGGGGGCCCAGTTGTCGATGAGCATGCTCCACAATCATGACCCGTGAGAGCGCCGGGAAAAACAGTTCACGTAGCAGATTCTCAATGAAGGGTTCCATTTTCGGGATTGCGGTAGACTCTGGAAGGCCTAGGATTTTTAGGTTGTTGCGTCTAGAACGCGCCTCTAAATCTTCATTCTTAGCTTTAATCACAGCAAGAACTTTTTCCATGTTTAATATTTGCTTTCTAGTTTCCGCCTGAGAGTCTTGAGTATCAGATAGTCTATTCTCCAGAACGTCCAAGCGAGTTTCATGAGCGTCCACCCTCTTTTTAACAGTGTCCAGACTTGAGGTGAGTACATCTATTTTGTTGTCTATCGTTTTAAGGCTGGAGCGCACATCCAGAAGGGTGGATCGTATGTCTTCCTCCGGTTGTTCCGCCATTTCTTTGGGACCCTGGGCATTGTCCGGTTCAGTGCTTGCCTCTGTTAATCGTGTTTGACGTTTGCTTTCAAAGGGAATCTTTGGCTGCTTAGGGTCTGTCTTACCCATGATAGCAGGCCGTGTGGCGGGACCGTAAGTCAATCTAGCCAGGTCCTCAAATCCTGCCAGGTTATTGGAGTTGGCACGGTCCGCGGTCGTCAGCAATACAGGTGCTGTCGTGATCAAAGTACGCCCAGTGACCAGGTCATTCAAGGTGATGCGGTAATGTGCCCCTCTTCATGACCTTAAGGATGAAAGGCATGCCGCAACTTAGAAAGGGGGAGCAGGAGGTAGGGCTCGTATGTCGATAGGGCTGGACAGGGGCCTCCGCTCTAGCCACTGGACGGAAGAGAGAGACTTGATGGGTCCCCAGCACAGCAGGAACCACCACTTCGCAATCCAGCACAGGAGGAGTAGACAAGATGGCGGAGGCCGCCCGAGATCTGGCCCACCAAGGGCAGCAGGCCGCGAGGCGTGATCACAAGTCAATCCAGCAGAGTCACCAGAACTCGCCAGGTTATCAAAGGCAGAGTGGACCGCAGTTGTCCATAACCCAGTTGATGCCGTTAACTAGCTGCTCCCAGCGTCCAAGTTATTTGCAGTGATGCGATGGTGCGCCACGTCTCTTGCGCTTAAGGAAATAGGGCAGGTCACGAATAGGAGGGGGGGGAGCAGGAGGCAGGATGCCTATGGCCTTAGGGCAGGTAAGGGGGCTATGCGCTAGCTACCGGACGGGAGGAGGAGAGCCGGTTGGCCCCATCACAACCGGAATCGCCACTCCGCAGTTTAACGCATGAGGAGCAGATATGACGGCGGAGGCCCGCCTTGGCACCCCCTAATCCCGCACAGCCGCCGCAACAAGTGTCACCCCAATACGAGCGCGCGCCCGGGGCCCAGCCCGGGGCGGGCAGTGAGCAGACCCGACACCGCCTGGTCCGATCCCAACAGGCGCGAACCGCCAAACGGGGCCTAGGCTCAAACGGCGCAGTCCCGCTCAGTCCCGCCCCAATTCTAACCCCGGCCTTCACTCACTGCATTTCTTCACAATTCTGCCTCGCTCACGACTCCCTGCTCGGCGTTGCCCGTCTTCCCCTCCGCTCAGGGTCTCGATGGCAGCTTTCAGCCAGTAGAATAGCTGGTCCGCCTCCGTCGGCTCCAGTGTCAGCTTCGGGTGTCGCGGGATCGCGCGCACACACCACCCGGCCGGGCCCTCACCAGAAGCAGTCAAGCCGCCGTCGGTCTGGGCACACGACACGGCCCCTAATTTTCGTCAGTCTCCTCCAGCGCACCGATGTGCGAGGGCAAGTCGATGTCTCTACGGGGTCTCTACGGGGTCTCTAGATGTGCAGCTACCATTTCCAGCCGCTGATCCGGTCGCAGCTTCCTTCGGATGGTTTGGCAATTTCTGTTGTTGCAGCGCACCTTAAACTTCACACACACAGACTAGTCAACGTCCTCTCGTGGTGGCTTGGCTTTCATCGGCAGAGTCCGTGCCTGAGCAATGATGTTTGAGGATTTTGAAGCCTGGCCTGCAGAGCCCCTTCAGAAGGCGGCCATTCTGCAGCGCGTCGTAGCCACGCCGCCCCTAGTATTCAGAGACTTGGCGCAGAATAGACCATATGCCGAATCTCCTCAAATCTACTGGGGGCTCCCTACAGGTTTGTGGATCTGAAGGAAATGCATGTAAACAGTATAATTTTTCACCATTTGTGAAGAACACCTGTGGTCCAAGTGTGCTGTAGAAACATGTATAATTTTATTACTTTACATGCACAAACCTTTAAGCTTTTCCACTTATTATAAATGCTTTGGAAAATACTTGTTGAAAAGTTTTCAAAAACAGACTAAAATGTCACTTGAACTTTTAAATCCTTGACCACTCAGCACGCAATTTCACAAATGCAGATATCTCGATTTTTCAAGGAGCTATTTGAAATGTGATGGAATTTAATCAAAAATTGGAACGGTTATTTGCCAGACATGATTTTTAGATTCCATAAGACATATGCCATGTAACCATAACTACACAGATGCTTGTGACATGATGGTTGTAGATCCTCAAAAGTCTTTAAGTTACAAAGTTTACTCACTTACGCCTACTTCCCCTCCTGGGGTATAAGCCATCAACCAGGACTCTCCGGCCATCTGGCATCTCCAGCCATCCTGGGCTTTTCTTTCAGTCTAACTCCAGGTTTAACCTTTCTCCTTGCTGTCAGCCTTGAGGCCTCGGCGCCAGGTGTTTCGTGGCCTTCCTCTTTTCCTTTTCCCTTGAGAGTTCCAGGTCCGGATTTGCCTGGTGGTGTTTGATTCGGGCTTGTGTAGGGTGTGACCTATCCAGCCCCAGTGTCTTTTCATGATTTCTTCATGAGCAGGGAGTTGGAAAGTCTGCTTCCATAGGTCCTTGTTGCTGATGTTGGGTTGGAGAATTTGGAGGATTTTCCTCACAGGTGTTGATGAAGGTCGGGACTTTGTTGGTGGTGGTCCCTGTTGTCCTCCAAGTTTCTGCTCCATACAAAGTTTAGATATGTGCAAAGTCGGCTGCATTTTCTCTCCTCTTATATGGTGGACCTGGGTATAGATGGCCACCAAAAATTGAGATGTATCCGTGCTGCGAAGCCTGCATGGAGTTAAGGTTGGCATGGTGGTTGTTCTTATACAAGCTGATGGAATGTAAACCCATTATTGACACTTAGTCTACAATTGTGTCCTTGTAGGACAAGCTGAGGATGATGATTGATGTATGCCTTTGCAGAGGACAAATTCTTTGCAATCTGTTGACAGCATAAATTTGTCATTTTTTGTACTAACGCTAACACCCAATAGCAGGACTCTCTAGCTGTAGGCTACCCTATATAAGTGTTTAGCCATAATTACCCTTTCAATGAGCTGAAATAAAGCGGAACTCCAGTAAATCTCAGTCATTATTTAGAAATACTCCAGGTGCCGACACATAGATTCTCTAGTCTTAATCTTTAGAATCCTGCCTTGTCACTGTGCCGGTACTTGGAGATCATGGAGGAATTATACGTGGCCAAAATGTCAATGAACATGTACAAAACAAAGACTGTTTTTGAAGAACCTTACTGACCACGAATATTCAACAAATCCTCAGACTAGCTCTCCTGTGAGCTACTGTTTGTTTTCATTTCAAATCTCTCTAGAGAACCCTTCACTTGTGTTTTTTAGCCCCCCTACAGGGTCTCCTTTGTCGCTGCATTCACTGTAATGCTGTCTGTCTTGGGCTTGACAAATTATCCTTTGTATAAATTGTGGCTCATCGAGAATGTGGCCTTCTTTTTACTTGCTGTCACAAAAATAGTTTAAAGTACAATCTACATTGCCACAGTGGCGTGACAAAAGCTTCCGCAGCCCCTGCGGTGTGGGGGCCCCGAGCTCCTGCACTTTCAGGCCCCTGGCCCGGAGAGCTTCAGACTGGGTCCGGAGCATGGGGGGTTCCCCTTCAAGTACTTTGCAGGGGGCCCCCTCCAGTTTCGTTACGCCACCGCACTGCCAGTTCCTATCCCAGGCCACTGATAACCAGACAGGTCCACTTTAAGATTAAGCCGCCCTGTGGTTTGCAAAACCACTCCACGTTGCTAGTGAATTTCAGATTTTGTGCCACTTGCGGCCCTCTGTGTGACTGTTTTTAGTAAATTGGAAGAGTTTTGTTATGATATAACTTGATATTGTTTCGTAGCAGCACTGCATTCTTGTTCTTAAAGTTATACAGTAGATAGATTGTTGTATCTGATCAAAAAATGACTTCTCTTTATCAGTTTGCTGCATGGAATTCCCGCTATAAAAAGAAAACCACATAGGAAGGAGTATATTATTCCACTCTATCTTCGAGTTGCATACTTTATTTCAAGACTTAATAAGGTGTGAACGGAAGCCCATAATGCTAGACAAACTGAAAGGTTTTCACTGTACAGCAGACTTAAGAACTGCTGTACAAACCCCTTAACTATCTCTCTTCAATGCAGGCAGCGCCCTGCCCACTGGTCTCTGAAATCACATTTGGCCTACCTCCCACTCCAATGTTCATCCTTTACGCTGTTGGTTGTCAGGGAATGGTCTTAGGGTATTCTCCCAGAGTCTCACCCTCTCCCCAAAAATTCATCTTTCTCCCTCTACGAATCGGTAACGCCTTTAAAACTTGCTTCATTGCCTACTAATGCCTTTGTTCATGCATTTGACCATATCTGGTGAGGAAGATCAGGGTCTCAGTTGCGCTACTTAATACTCACAGTAGCAACCCCGTCAGCGTTACTTCAAAAACGTACATGAAGCATAAGACTGGTGACCAGACCTTCTCTTACTAGTCTCCTAACATCTGGAACTCCCTCACCACCTGGAGCAGTCATGTTTCCTCACACCCGCTCTATAGGAAGTGACTGAAACGCTCCCTCGTCAAAGAACCCCTCATCCATGCCCAACCCTTTGGATGATGGAACTCAGGAGCGTCCTCCCTGGAGCCCCTCTCATCCTGCCCCTCTGCGCTACTTGCATTTCTTCTCTTCTGGGACCGCTTCCTCCTCTAGTTTTACCCTTGCTAATTGATCGGCACCAAACAACCCAGAACAAAAGTGTTCGGTAGAACCGCTTACAAGTTAAGCCATCCACTACTTTGTATCTATTCTGGCTGAAAATGCAGCCTTGCTGAACCTTACCATCGGTTATCTATTATTTGCTAGCTTCATCTGATCCTCAGCCCTTGCTGTTCTTGTATATGCCCTTAGCAGTGCCCCAGCAGTCTGTGCAGGGGTGTTGCTAGCATTGGTGCAGTGCACCGGAGCCCAGAGCCTTCAGGGGTCCATTGAAACCTGATAATTGCTGTATTTCGCTACCTCAACAGCAGTCAAAGGGAGCATTTTCATTGCTTGCACCAGGGCCCGTGGCATCCAAGCTCCGCTACTGAGTCTGTGTGCTGCAGACCACTCCATGTGTGTTGGTAGTTCTATGGTTTGTGCTGCATAGAGGTGTGCCTCTTTTTGCTGTTTCTGTGGTCGGCTGTGATGCAGGCCTTGCCGAAATGCTGCACTGCAGAAGATTGACGAATGTCACTTGTGCCCGATCGGTATCCTGTGCAGACATCTGGACTTTAGGGAATGCACAAAGTGTACACATTTATAATGTCATATTGTCTAATTTTTCTTTCCAGTAAAGCAGAATGTTGTTCCTCTTGCTTATGTCGTTTACAATTATGGAGCGCGTGTTTCCAAGTGCTAGACTGTTCTTGGAACCAGTCTCGAATTGGCAAGGCAAGCAATCGGCCGATGGGCCTCTGGCTGAGGCCAGTTGGTGGCCCGTTTTTTGGTCTACTAAGGACTCCACCCCTGGTGCACAATATGTAAGGCTGCTGTTACTGCCTTAACAAACATATACTGAGCCTGACCCCATGCACATGAAGTCAGGCCGTCGGGCTAATGTCCGAGGTAGAGTGACAATGGGCTGCACCATCTGTCACAACATGAGGTGTGCCTGCCCTCTGTCTCCCTCCAGGTGTGACAAAGGCCACAAGCAGCTGCTGATGAGAAGCCATTAGGACTTGCTTTGCAGGAGTATGCAGCAGGGGAGAGGACTGGATGGGTTGTGGGGAGTTGGTGAGGGCGAACGAGGGAGTGCCTCAGTTTATTGTTGTCCCCCTCCACTCCATGCAGCTATCAGTCTCAGCTCTTCTCCTTTGTCAGATACAAATTACTGTAGTCAACAGGGACAGGTTTTGGCCTTAGTTGACTTTGAAACTGGGAAACCAGGTTCAAGTCCCAGCGTCAACTCAACATCCTTTGATTCTGAGCAAATCACTTCATCTACATGAACCTAAAAAAATATGACCCTCTGTAATGTTTAATGGTGCTCATGTAAAGCGCTCCAGTGCCTCTGGGCCAAGCTCGTGCTATATAAAACTGCATGTAAGGAAAGTGACATTATTTTTTATTTTATTTTTGCATTTCCACTCTAGCATCATTTCCTTTTTCAGAACATATAAGTGATTCTAACAGCAAGTAAAATAAAAAACAGATGCGCCTTCCGCCAGTCTCTGAGCATTGGAGGGCCTCTCTTAAGCACTGTAAAAAATAAAATGAATATAAAAAAAAGACCCAGGGTGAGTATGAAAGCCAGTCTAGGTCTGTGCTATGTCATGTTTCCCAGTGAACATTAATCAAAACCTCCACAGAAAACATATGGATTAAAAAAGCAATTCAAAGTGAGTTCCTAGTATTTCTGATAATTCTTTGCTTTCAAAGTATATTTTTTACTTTGCAATGTTAATTTCCTATTTAAGTACTGGCCTTTTAAGCTTTAAAATACTTCTATTACCACAAATGTTTGCCATCATTTAGCTCCATGATCCTAACCAAGCAGAGTACTGCGAAAGGTTGCGACCTGCGAATGTGGGTCACTAATTTTTGGCTGCCCGGGCCCAATTGTGGCGCCAATCCAACCCTGCTTGGCACCGAGAGAGCGCTATGTGGTTTGTGGAAGTGAACAGAATTCTCATTGCAGGTACCGCAAGGTGTTCAGTGTTACCGCACCGCTTGCTTTCAGTCTGTCCCCTCTCCGGTATCTTACTCTTCTGTATCTTACTCTTCTGTAAATGTTCACTGTTGACAAGTTCCAGAGACCTGCTTAAAGCAATGACAAGCCCTGCATTGAAAGCAGAGAGTCGGATCAGTTTTCTGTTTTCTCTCTTCCAGTTCCCCGACATGGGAGTGCCTGAAAATCCTGTTTTTGGTAATAAATGATCCGCTTCAGGTAACTCTAGAGGAAACAGAGGCGGCGCATTATGCTTATGCACGTCGTCTTGGAGCTGCTGGGCGAGCGAGGCCTCTGCTTTCCTTGTTGACGTTGAAAAACCTGCTTTGCTCTCTGTAGCCTTTCAGTTTCGAACAGGAAGCGATTAGTCGCTTGATGCGCTCGACTGTCAACATGCTGGGGGTTTCCGGTGCCTTGGGAAGGGCGCTATCAATGGCGCCCACACATCGTTTTTGCAACGCTCCGCTTTATCTAGACAGTGCATCCTTCTTCGAGGGCCATCAGCGGGAGCCAGGCGCTGCTGAGGGTTTGCGGGGTAAACTTTCACGTGGACTTCAGAATTCTAGCATTTTTTCAGCCCAGACTGTCTGCCAGTGCTCCCTTGGCTGTTGACCTCGATACTGCAGCTGGGGGCCACCCTTGGCGCTAGAACTGTTTTTGTGTTTGTCCAGCGACTAAATAGCGACAGCGGTGTGCATGAGCAGGCTCCCTTCTGAGCCCTAAGGGCCAGTCCACCATGGTTACTCCAGCCAACTATTGCATGGGGTCGGTTATGGTATTCATTCAGCAGTACTGTACCTCAACCATGGTTACCAGCTGCAACAATGCTTCCTGGTGATTTGTCAATGACATCACTGATGGGATTGCCACAGTGCTTAATTTGAACCGTGGTTTCCGATGCTCAGCACTGGCACTTAATCAACACCAGCGCTTTTCATGAGCACCAGTCAAGGACACATTAATTTATGGTAGGCATGGGGAGATTACATTATTTTCCCAGAATCACAGGGTGTTGAGCCAATGCCGAGACTCAAACCTGGGTCCAGAGGTACGAAGTCAGCAGCTCTGGCCATTACGCCACATTTATTTACTTATGCATTTATATAGCACATACTTTCCCCGAATGTGTCAGAGCGCTTTACAAGAGAACCAGTTACATTACATAAGAACATCAGAGTACATGGATTACATGCAAGATGCGAAACAGATACATGCCTGTAAACACAAGTTTTGGGGGCGGCAGCGGGCTTCCCCGCTATCACCTGCCATCTCAGGGCGGCAGCAGCACCCCGCTCCTCAATGCGTTTGCCACGAGGAGGCGGGAAACGCACAAAATAATCGCCAGCACAACTACCCCCCCACCCCCACTCTTCATGGCCGCCGCGGGCGGCAAACACAGAGACCGCCACGGGCCAATATTGGCAGGAAGTGAGCTCAAAGAATGTAGAAATAGCATAATGATAATATATAGAATAGCTTTATGATATACAAAGGTAACAGTATATACAGAATAGACAAAGGACAGTATATGAAATAATATACAATGGAAGTTCAATCTATTTTCAGACAGATGGTGGACCTACATACATGGCAGTCCTTTGTCTGCAGCCATCAGGAACTGTGCCTTGCACGCCTACATTATTTGGGTTGCGTCAGACATTCATTACAATAACCCATCGAGAAGGAGTAGGCCTTCAGCAGTTTTTGTGCCCTTACTGTGCCCATCCTCTCCCCACTTTCATGATTAGTAGTTGGTTTTGTTTTAGGTGGCACTAACAGGAGAAATGTGCTGGTGCAAGCTTCCTCCGGATGAGAGCCCCGGCACTTTTTATATATATTTTTTTTTTTTTTACAAATTAAGCACTAGGCTGCCAACAAGTCTTAGTCCATGCCTTTTATGAAAATCCATCGACTACTTGCCCCAGTCCAGCAAACAATCAGCAGCTGGATCCTGCCACCCTGTTTAATACGATTTCCTTTGCGTTTAGTTGCACAGAAGAGGTGAGCAGCTGTACGTATCTCAACAGATGCTTCATACTTTGTATTGTGAAGTTGAGCTGCTCCATACTTTGTATTGTGAAATCGGTAAATATGACTACATCATAGTTTTGAAGAGAGCATCTAAAAGGCTGCTGCCATTCTCCTGTGGTGCAGTCACTGCACCTATTAGGTCTGGTTTGACAGCGCAGCTGTTTGCATGCCTTTTAGTTTTTAGCAGTTCTCTAAAATATACAGAGTGGAGTTTGGCTGCACCCAGAGGAGTATCACTCTTTTACTACATGCTGAGAGTTGTTTGCTGTATCATTCTGCTTCCCCTGCAGTTCTTGCATTGCCATGAATGAGGGACTATTTTACATCTAAAAAGTAAGTGGAATCATCACACACTAAATTCTTTATCTCATAGATGCATTGTATAAAGTAAGCAATCGTCTTATTGTTTTTTTTTATTTTTACTGATAGAGGCATTTTAAATATTTTAGTCAGCACGCAAAAATGCCCATTAGCTTTGTTAAAGGGTATTCATTCCCTGCCGCTGTGTGGGTGCAGCAGGCAAGAGGACAAAATCCCAAAATAGCCAGGCTCTCCGCATTCAGCCGCCAATGTGGTGGAGAAATCTTAGCATTTATCTAGCAATAAATGAGGGCAAAGAAAATGGCCTCCTTAACTGGAGCACAGACCAAAGAAACTTCAGTCAAACATTGTTAAGCAGTGGCTTTACACAAAATAATGGGGCCTGCAGAATGTGATGAGGGGCCCCTGAGTCTCCCATATCGCAGATATTCATTGGCTCTCGCATGACTGGGGGTGGCACCTGAAGGGATGAGGGCCCCTGAAGTGGTCAGCACCCCCCCCTACTCCCCCACCCTCCCCCCCCCACGCTACAGAGGCTTGTGGTACACTCCTGTTTTAAAGAACCTTGAAACTGAAAAATCTGCTGTATTTTTCATCCTACTTTGACAGAATGAAGCCACTCCTGTTGGAGTATACCATTTCACTTCCTGGAGATGTGCTTGCCACTGCGGTAGAACATCTTTATTTTTAGCCATTATCAAGTGCTTTTTTGCTAGATTTACTACAAAGATTCCAAATTTTATCTTAGCTGACTGATTTTGCAATAAAAGGTGATAAGTTGTGAAAACATGGACACGTTCACTACTTATTAGCTAAGCATACACTGGCTGTCTTAATGTTTCTCTAACTGCAGCTCATGGATGTGTCATGGTCTACTGTAATGGGTCCAATTAGGTGAAGGGCCCTTGGCTCTGACAGAAATCACCAGCAGAGGGATGCGGGAATGCACAATTGAGTTGGGTCTTTTAATGTAAGTGAATATGTCCATCCATATCTTCTCGAAGTGTGACAACCTGCCTCTAGTAGTCGCTGTCCATTTTTCCATTATGTATAAATGCCACAACGGGACCATGGGAAATCATATATTTGGAAGATCACAGGCCTACCATTTGTGAGCATTCATTAGTCTGCCAATAATTGCTGGACAGTAAATTTACTTGATGTGGATGGAAGGGGACACAAACCCTCCTTGTCTGCATCTCCCAACTCCAGAGAGTCGAGCCGAAGTTCTGCAGCGGCAATATAGTTTAATTGTGACCAAACTTCTTTTCAGAATGTTTTGGGTGCATGGCCACCACATATGGTATTACGTACAGATGACACTGCATTCTCTACAGCGTAATATCAATTGGCCAGACATTGTCTTCAACCTCGGTGGTGTCAAATATCATCTCAGGATTACTTAGTAGGTGTGCTCTGTATATTATATTTTTTATGGTATTTTGCTGCCCTCTAAGGAATTGTTACCCAAGACCTTTCGGGAATGTCTACCTGTAATTCTCCAAGGCCTTTCTGTCGGTACATATGTGCTTGGACTGCTTACCTAGCCCGAAAAATTGCTATAAACGAGATGTCTAAACTGTTTCATCTAGTAAAAGAAATTCCAGCTTTCTCGTTTCTCTACTCGCATCTTGTTTCACTCTATCCCTTAGTGCTTAGTATAAAGACTGTCTCAGCCTATAAGATTTCTTTATCCCAAAACCAAATTCTGCAGTACACTTTACTGCACTTTTAAGGATGCTGTTATTCTATAAAGCACTTAGGCTGGAAACTTGCCCAAAATTCTTAGAAGCCATAATTTTAACTACATCCTCTCCCTGGTCCTTGCGAACTGGCACAAAAGTGCACATTTGCCTTTATTGTATGTCTTTCAAAATGAAACTATGTCCAGTCTCTGCTAAAGCTATGGCGGGCTAGCACCTGGCCATGGGGAAGACCATACTTCTAGTTGATATGGTGGGGTTTAGACATGAAGCATGCCTGCAGCAATGGTTTACTCTTGGGAAATGTGCCCCTCCCACAGCTCTCTGTCCCCGCCACATACTGAGGCTTTGAGTTGCCCTTTGACTTTAGGAGCTGCTGGGACTTCCATGGCTTTGTGGGATATTTTCATGGATGGCAGTGCTCTTGAGCTCAGGATCACTCCTGAGCAGAAACACCAGCATAACTTGAATTTGTTGCATTGCTAAACCCTGGGGTTCCTTTCACCTGCTTTCGATCCCCTACACTGATTTGGCCTTTCGCGCACTTTGTAAGCCGTTTCCTCCAACCTCTCTGAAATAATCCCCATTGGCGATGCTGGCGGGAGTCTGGGATCCACGCTTGGCTTTATTTGATAGAAAATCTTTTCCTGAATGGTGGTGTTATGTGGCAGGGGATTTTGAGGAGGCCGAAGTGGGATGCCTTGCAGAGCGCTTTGCACAGAACTCCCACCTACGGAATATTTCTGACAGTCGGCGCTCTTCGATGAATGCCTACTGTGTGTGAACAATTGAGTTTTTCTTAACATAGGAGCAGAGAAGCTGTGAAACCTGTTTAGCAGGACAAAGGGCTCTGCAAGTATTTGGACCATTCCAATGATAATTTGTCATAGGCGGGAGATGAAAATAGTGCCTTGTCTGCTTTCAAGATCTCATTTGCATGCTCTCTAAAATAGTTCGACCTGATACTTTGAAACACATTTGCTTCCCAGGAATAGATTAGAATGGAAGAAATTTTCGCTCAACGGTGTCTCCCTATAGGTTCCGCTCCTTGCCTTACCACTCTTGTTTGAAGTCACAAATGTTCAGTTGCCGGCCATAGTTTGTGGGAGCAACTTTCCTATGGCTATCCTGGGCCTCCCCCAGCAACTCATCTTCTGTGATCACCTATTTGATTTATATACGTCGTAAAGACCTGCAACTTGTATGTATCACATAACTCGCAGATTGCAGACCCTCAGCTCAGAGTCCTTTAGGATCAGTGCAGGATTAAACCCTGTGGAGGCCCCTAGGCAGTCCACATTTCGGAGCCCGCCTCGCAAATCATCTCCTAATACCCAATGCACCGGATATTTTTACAAACTGACAGCTGCCAGAAGATGAGCTTTTAAGAGACAAACTGTTATGTGAATCTCATGTCTCTGGTTTATGTACTTTAATGGGTACATTATGTTAATATAGTATTTTCGCTATAGAGTATTGTAAAGTTTTCGTTTCTTTGAGCTGATTCTTTTTTTGTATCTTTTGGAAACAATATTTAAGAAAGCTTGTTTGTAATTTTCTTTCAAGGTCAAATCAATATTATTTTGAACCGTTGTTGCGGGGCCACTAAAAGGAGTGGGGCCCATAGGGTGGTGCCTACTTTGCCTATTTGGTAAACATGAACTGTCCAGGATGATTGATGTGCATTTCTTGTTTTTATCGTATGCAGATCAAGGTCTGTTAATGCAGGTGTGCTGCTCTCCGAGCGAGGCCAACATGCCTCTTACAATTGAAGGCATTTTTATTGATCGTTTATATGGCCTACAGTCTGTGATTATTCACCAACAGATACCAGTCCTCTCCTCAGAGACCTGCCGCATCATATCTTAAACTGAAAGCCCCCGCCATCAAGGGACAGAGTTTGTCTTGATCACTGACTGCACACTCAAACCTCAAAGTCACTGATGGGCCCCAATAGCCCAAAACTGTTTGCATCTTGTGCCCAAGCGCTTTACAGTGCCCCCGTCACCTGGTGCCTCCATTCGACCCAGGTGAACTAAGTACGTTGATTGCAGCGCACTTTACGCTATTGTTTCTCCCGGCACTTTTGAAAGGAAATTTGATGAAACTGGCTAGTGGAACGCAGTAGATGATGCTCTAATCTCCCCTCCTGTGAATGCCTAGGTTCTCGTGGCATCTTAAGTGGGCCTGGTTGCGGATAATCTAAACTGAGGGTGACTCTCAACCTGTGGGTCTTAAGTCTTATAGGCTTTGCATAGCTTAGAGTAGATACTATTTTTATGCACTTGTGGTGGCCAAGCATAACTTTTAGTAATCAAGTTGGCTGGCCCGAACCACACTTACGTGAACGGGAGTGACAGTGACCACAAGCAGCGAGAGTCCAAAAGGTCAGTTTGTAATTCCTGGCACCGAGCCCTGGATTTGGACAAAGTTCAAGCCTGTAGCAGCAGTTTCTGTAACCTTTGAACAGGTAAATACCATGGTTAACCTATCAGAGGATCACCTTACTTGCTTCTCTAGCCTAAGGCAGCTCAGTAGTTAATGTTGGCAACCAGTAGTTAAAGATTTGTACATTAGTTAGTATCTCACAATTCATTGTGTTTTCTTTTGCGAGAATGATAAATGTACTGTTTTGTGGTGCTGGCAAACAGCCAAAAGGAACCATTACTTTTCCCCAAAACAGTCTTAACATGTTTTCTAGTCCTAGTTCGCAGTGCATGTGTTCTCTTAGTGTTCCCATGTCAGAGACAAAAACATTAACAGTTTTTCAGCCTTGTAAGACAAGTGCCAGACCCAGTGTTTCATACTTGTATAAAGCACTCAATTAAATATCTATACAAGCAGGATTGGTGATGGTGTTTTTGGGGGTGGTAGATGAAGATAATGCACAATGGCATACAGCACTCTCCAGGATTCAGGCCACAACCGGCAACCTCAATTTAACTAGCGCTCAGAATCTATTTCTGTGTCGATTGCTCTTCATCTGCCAGCAAGCAGGAGATGCACCTTTTTTTGCTACGCTGCTAGATGGGATTGTGTTCCAAAACTATGGGATTCTTGGATTCGAAGATGCAACCCGTACTGCAGTACTAGTGACTGTCATACGGCATCAAATCTTAACCATTCCCTGTCCCTTTAACATAGACCTAATTGTCTTCTGGCATCTGCTGATAAAGCTGGTGCGTCTTCCTCTCTGTGTCCCTTGCCACTGTCCTGCCAGCAGAAGGCCTCTCTAATAGAACCCGGTTCAAAATCTGGTACCGTGCACACAATCTGAAGACTGAATTTCTGTGCTTTCCTTGATTCCAAACCCAAGACCTGTGCAGTTAGACTTAGAAAAAAAAAAAAAATGTCCGACTTGTACTGCACGTGGCTTGAAACCATAATATCCTTTCAGGTGCTAGTCATGAGCTGAGAAAATTGAGGGAAACCTCCAGCACTGCACAACTCTTTCTCAGGTAAACAGTGGACCTGGTGCTGGCTCAGCAACTGGGTAACTACATCCCATTTATCTGCCAGGTTTTTTATTTTAGTGTCATTGGTAGGCCACACCTTTGGATATGTTATGCCATTGACTGTGTTGTATGCTGGGACAAGCTTGCTGCCTTGTGCTAGTTGATCTCTTAGCATCTTTTAACACTATCAAACTTGGGTAGTAAATGAACATCCAGATGGGTTTTCTGATGAGTGTGCTTAGTTAGCCAAACAGTAAGCACCACCCAGTGCCCCTGCCAGTGCTGCCAATGACAGTACCAACACAGCTACTAACCATCTCACTCCTTCAAGTGTGACAATTCAGACTGTACCAGCCCCCCAAAGCTAAAGGAATGGCTTGGGCGGTATGTATTAGTAATTTTTTATGTATATTGCATTAATAAATAACTTTTGTTGTGCTCCTCTCTAAATTAGACAAACAGCGCCACCATGTGGTAAACTGAGAAGTGCCAGTGTTGACAATTAGGAGCTGAGTACTAGAAACCACCAGCTCAAATTAAGCACCGAGTGTGCTCTCCTGTTTTTCATCCTTCTTAATTTATTTTCTCCAGGCAGACAAGGACAGGTCCCGAGAGCTGTCCTGTGCTTTTCATTGTACCCCAAGAATGAATATTGGCTCCTATAGTTTTAAATTTCTTCATGGGACTGCTGCAGGGGCGTCTACTGACCCCAGAGCACGGGATGTCAATTAATTGTGCCTGCCGGAGTCACTGATATTGGACATTAAGCAGTTGTCAAAGTGCTGTCGTCAGAGGATGGCGGAGTGGATGGCAGGCTTTTATATTTTTTTAGACTTAGCACATGTAGAAAATAATTCCTATTCATTTTCTACAATAGATGTGATTTACGTGTTCAATTGGGGATGCAGGAACTGATTGATTGGTCCACTCCTGTCCTTGCATTGTCCACCTTGTCTGCTCCTACTAATAAAGTTGTACTTGAATAATTTGGTTAGATATGTTTCACCCCCCATATTAATTGGCTTACTATTTTTCTCTACCCTTGGAAGAGTGACCCAGGTTTTGACAGCAAAAAGCTGAAAATTGCTGATGGTCCCTTTGGAGCTTATCCAGAGTTTTGAACATGCAGGAGATTTTCACCGGACGTCCTAAGAGTCAAAGCCTCATTGTACAAGGACAAGAGGAGCGTGTTACATAGGAACCCATGAATAACACTAGAGCTGCATTTACAAAGCCAAGCAACATATTAGGAGGCTCCGTCTGGTAGGCTGCCAGGGTAGTAACCTCATGACAGAGGAGACATGGTTTCTTCTACCAATCCATATAGATTGAGCTTGAACGCTTGCATTCTGGGTCAGTTGCAATATGTGTTGTAGGTTAATAGGAAGCCTCCCTTCTAACGAGTTGTAGTCGTCAAGTGTAAAGTTGATGGCAGCGAAATAACTTATGCTTGGTGTTTTATTGTTGTCAGTAAACAAAGGGTCTGATTTGAAAAAAGTTCATAACACCATTCTTTGAAAGAGAATGGCTGTTAGTAATGCAGCAGGTGTGCTGTATGCGGATACGAGTGGCCCTCTACTCTCCACTTTTGGCTGTTAAGGACCTTTATATGCCTGTTTCATCATTTATGGCTCTGGGGTCCTGTCTGAGTCAAGGCAGAGCACGAAAATCTTAACCTCAGAAGCTGGTGAAAGAGCCTACCGCAAAAATCTGGGGAGGAGATATTTTATGGTGCATCTCTCTGTTTTTTTTCAGTGCCATTCAGTCAGAGGCTATCCAAATGTGGATTGCAAACCAACATTTTTGTGGTGTGTGATATGTAAATTGCCAATATTTTAAAAACCACACTCTGCTCCTTTATGCTTCTTTTGCTTGCCCATTGTATGGACCTCGCTCGAGCCACGTAACGGACAATTTTTTTTTTTTTAATTATCCATACATTCGAAATTTTTACTTCCCTGAGTCAAAACAGCCTGAACTCCCACACGGATTCACGGCGTAAAGTCGAGTACTTCGGGCAGACATTTGTAGAGTCAGTTGGTGGGTTCACAGGCGACAATTTTTCCTCCTCCTCTGAAAGCCCCACTCCTGGTACCAAAATGTAGTGAGGATGTTAGTTTGAAAGTTGGTTCCAGGTTTAAGAAGTTGACACCAGTTCAGGATTGGTTTCCAAGTAAACTTTATTGTAAAGGACCCACAACCACGGTTGGCACTCGTCGGGCCCCGTGAATGACAGGCAAATGATCTCACCCGCCTGTATATTCTGGAACCATCCTAGCGCTGAAGCTGCCAGAGTTCCAAAACAGAACACATTCACATGTTCAATGCACTAACCAATATTAGAACATTGGAATGCTGAGCGCTCCATTGAAGACAATGGAGTGTTTCGGGCTTCTAATGGCTGGTAGAAGCCCGGAGCATCAATTTCCAATATTTGTTCACAGCTTTTGCTGTGAACAAAGGCCTCACGGAGCCCAAGTGGATTTCAACCCCCTTCTCTGGCTCCGTGAGGACTTTGTTTTACAGATTAGAAAATTCTGCCCTCTAGTGGTGGATTGTTCTAACAGCCTTAAAGCCATCTGTAGCAGTCTCTAAGCCTATAAAGAACAATTTACGAGAAAACAGGCTATCTCTATATAATGTTATACCAAAACATACTATATACTACACCCATATGCAGCAGTCGCATTGCACACCGAACGAGAAGCTTTCCTTCTGAAAACAGTTCTTATGCCAACCAGTTCTCCGTTGTCCTAAAGAGCTGCAGAAAGAAGTGCTGGACTTCGCATCAGTTGTTGATGCTGTGAGCCATGTGCATGTTTCTGACTATGAAACGAGCTAACCCTATTAATTCCCCACTACAGCCAGACTTTCCACCTAAGTGAACACAGATTTCTTGAGGTGTTTGCCTTCTGGCAGGCGGATGGGCTGATCCATCTCCAGAACATCTGCTCTCTCTCTGCTGCCTAGTGGATAGTTGCTGTCATGTTTGTGTTTTGGGTGTGCATCTTGTACAGAACAAACTGATGCTTTGTGAATGTATCTTCTGGAAGGCAGAAGCATGCTGTATCCCCAGACTACTCATACTTTGTCAATACAGCAGGAAAAAAAAACACCCTGTGATCACTGTCACAAGGGCTTGCGTGCTGCATGAGGAACTCTGTGAGCAAGCCTCAGGCCCTAAACACAAGCGTTTATGGAGAGACCTCCTTCTCGTCAATCAGAACTGTGCAGTATAAGAGTGTAAGAGGCAAAACCTATCGTCTTTGCCAATACTTGTTCATCATTGTTGGTTCCATTCGATGCAGAGTACTGTTGTATAACAAAGTTTAGAGACGGATTAACGTGGTGAAATCGCTGGCAATGACACCTTGCTCTCAGTCGGCTAGAGTGGTGGGCAGATGAGTGAAAGTACCCAGGGTGTGCCCTCTGGGTGCCACTGGGGTGGGCAGCCAATACAGTGCAGCCCAAGCACAGCCTCCTGTGCCAGGGAAGATTCTCCCCATATGCCATAAATCTCTTCTGCCCTACAGCCAAAGCAGTAGGCTGACCCAACCAGCTGCCATGTCCCTTGTGTGAGTGGTGTTGACTTACTGTGTTATCCTGCAGCAGGAGTCCTTTCTGCTCACAATCAGCTGGGTATTGAGAGTGAGCAGATATAATACTGCGGACTTGGGTGGGGGGCGGTCGGGGGTGGGGGTATTGGTGGCTGTTTGCCCTTTTAGTGTCCTGTGCGTATCAATGGGTATTTGGTTTAGTTTAAAGATAGGGTACTGGCACTTATCAGCAAGGCAGCTACAAAATGGGGCAAACAACGATGGGGCAAGATACGAAAGGCCAATAACAAGAAACAACAACAAGGCAAGCAATAACAGAGCAACAACAATGCATGAGACTGCCTGCACACATAACTCTGATGGCGTGTACAACTAAAGTAAAACGAGCATTTGCAATGCAATAGGTCTCGCATTTGCAAGAGTTTAAGCTATTGGCTTTGTAAATGACAATGCCTTTTATTCATCTGTTTTGATAATTAGCACATAAATAAAAGGCATTGTCATTTACAATGCCAATAGCTCAAACTCTTGTAAATGGGAGACCTGTTTCATTTCAAAGAAGCGGCCGCCATTGTCCTGGGCTGCTTGGAAAGTGAAAGTGCGCATGGCGCGCTGAATGTTGCCGGAAAGCATGTTGTGCCTGCAGTAGGAGAAACTCATTATAGAAAATAGTGCTTACAGACTAAATAAGACATTCCATTTAACAACAGAAGTAAAAGGGTCAGTCTTCCTGGAAGGTTACAAATGAAGACAAGGCGGTACTAAGGAGGGACTAAAAAGCCTATTAACAAATCAGAAGCCAGCATTTACAAAGGACAATGACACAAGCCAATGAAAAATATGGGCAGAAAGTGGGCGGAGCTTCAAGTCCATACTCGAATACAGCATGCTTCACAGAGCAATCAATCAGGGGTTTATATAGCGCGCTACTCACCCGTGAGGGTCTCGAGGTGCTGGGGGGGGGAGCGGCTCCGGATCAGTCGAAGAGCCAGGTCTTGAGGTCCTTCCTGAACGAGTGCAGGGTCGGAGAGCGTCTGATGTTCACAGGGAGCTCGTTCCAGGTTTTGGCTGCGATGTAGGAGAAAGCTCTCCCGCCGGTTCTGTTTCTGCGGATGCGGGGGACCTCTGCCAGGGCGAGGTCGGCGGAGCGGAGGTTCCTCTTGGGTACATGAAGGATACTCTCTCTCGTTGAGGTATTTGGGTCCGATGTTGTTGAGGGATTTGTAGGCGTGGCTGATGAGTTTGAAGGTGACCCTCTTCTCGACGGGGAGCCAGTGGAGGCCTCGTAGGTGTTGGGTCATGTGCTCGTGACGCGGTGTCCCGAGGACGAGTCTGGCTGCGGCGTTCTGGATGGTTTGGAGTTTGTGTAGAAGAGTTTTGTTGATTCCGGCGTAGAGGGCGTTGCCGTAGTCCAGTCTGCTGGTTATGAGTGCGTGGGTGACGGTCCTTCTGCAGTCGGGGGGGGGAGGGGGGGGAGATCCATTTGAAGGTCTTACGGAGGATGCGAAGGCAGTTGAAACTGGTGGAGGCGACGGCGTTGATCTGGTGGTTCATGGAGAGGGAGGAGTCAAGGATGATGCCGAGGTTCCGAGCGTGGTCTGTAGGGGTGGGTGGGCTCCCGAGGGCAGAGGGCCACCAGGTGTTGTTCCAGGCGGAGGTGCAGGGTCCGAGGATGAGGACCTCGGTCTTCTCTGAGTTGAGCTTCGGGCAGCTGTCTTTCATCCAGGCTGCCACGTTCTTCATTCCTTCCTGGAAGCAGAGTCTGGTGTCTTCGGGATTCTTCGTGAGTGAGAGGATGAGCTGGGTGTCGTCGGCGTACGATATGATGCTGAGCCCATGCTGTCTGACGATGGCGGCGAGGGGGGCTATGTAGATGTTGAAGAGCGTGGGGCTGAGTGATGATCCCTGGGGTACTCCGCAGTTGATTCCCGTGGGTTTGGAGAGGAAGGGAGAGAGTCGAATCCTCTGTGTTCTGCCGGAGAGGAAGGATTGGATCCAGTCGAGGGCGGCTCCTTGTATTCCTGCGTCGTGAAGTCTGGCTGCGAGCGTGCGATGTGAAACGGTGTCGAAGGCTGCGGAGAGGTCTAGAAGGATGAGGGCCGCAGTGTGTCCCTGATCCAGTAGCATGCGGATGTCGTCAGTGGCGGCGAGGAGGGCGGTCTCGGTGCTGTGGTTGCTGCGGAATCCAGACTGGGAGGCGTCTAGGATGGAGTTCTCTTCGATGAAGGCGGTGATCCAGCACGGCTAATATAATTTTCTCCTTATGACACCTTTCCAGAGAACACCTACACAAAACTTATATCGGTGGGGCCCATGACACCGCATACATACATACATACATACATTCATTCAATTTCTGGATTAAACGTCAAGGAGAATGAGCTGCTGGACAAGTGGGATACCTTATTAAAATGACAGAAGGTACTCCGCTATTCGGTCGATGGACCAACTAGTAGAATCAGTTGATGGTGATTAAGACCAGCTCAATCACAATTGAAACCTTTAACATTTATTAAATCATAAACTTTGTTTTAAAGAACCACAGACTCATTTTAGAGTTAGAATATAATTTTATCTAAAATTCTTCAAGCAAATAAGTAAAATTCTTTATTAAGCAAAACATTTAGAAATATCAATAAACATTTTAAGAAAGGTTTTTAGGAAAAGTGAGAAATTATGCATTACCCTCGGCCACGGGGCGATGACGAGAATGGTTCACCAAAAGAAGATGAACCGCAGATCACAGGATAGGACTCCTCAACTGACTGACTGTCCCGCTAACCTCCTCGGACATACCTCCCGGGCAGAATTCCCGCAACGATCTCGTTCCTTCCCCAATCAAAGTTCCGAGTCCAAAATGACAGAGTCTCTCGCAGCATCAAGGTGGAAAAATAATAAGCAAGTTTTTTTCACAACGTCAGAGCAGACCCTCTTATACCCTACTGGCTCTCTACACTCATAAGTTACAATCTTTAGGGGCAAGAATCACGCTAATTTGTCCATTGGAGGGGTGGTGATGGTCACCTCATCGCCCTCCTTGTTCGAACCGGTTTGGGAACAATAAAGCAGACAATAAGTTTCATGACCACGCTATCCGAAAGTAGTCCAATTTGTTCATCCCTTTTGCAACAATCTTTGATGGTCACACATTAGTTCATTCCCTGTCGCTCGTCTTTTCCATCCGTTCCCAGGCATATATGCTGAACACTTGGCACACTCTTCATTGCAGGTCAGATACGCCTTGACATATCTCACTCCGAGCACAGGCCGCGTACACGTGACTGGAGCATTCGCACTGAGGCTGCGTGGGGGCCATCTTGTTCAACGCACGCGATCTCGTCCTTTCCAGTGGCCATTTTAAAAGCATGGCCTAGCAGGCCCGAACGGAACTAAAATAAGAACAAACACAATAGAAATTAAAATATGGAAAATAAGCCTTTCTGTTTACCACACGCCATTCTAAAGACCCGTGTTAGATATTACCTAGCAGAAGCGACATTTAAAGCCATTTTACTTACCATCTACATTCTTTGCCACAATACAATTCTATTACGCAACACAAATCATGCAATTCACTCTATTCTTTACGCAAATCACAATACTAATGTTAATTGCTTTGCATTTTGTAAATAAATTAGATTTTGCTACATTTAGCAGTTTGCCCACGTGTAATGTCTACTAAAAAGGTGTATTTGTTGATTAATTCATGCGTTTTCAAACGGTTAGTATCATTAGCGTTATGAGGTCATTAATTTCATAGTGGTACAAAAAATATTTCGTTTTCCCTGCTCCATCAGCGGTCAGCTGGGCGTTTACGAGTCTCTCGGTGACTTTGGCTGCAAAGGGGATGAGAGAGATGGGCCGGTAGTTTTTCAGGTCCGTTGGGTCGGCCGTTGGTTTCTTGAGGAGGGGTTTCACCTCCGCCCGTTTCCAGTCGTCTGGGCAGATGCCTGATCTGAGGGAGGCGTTGATGGTGCGTCCTAGTTCGGGTACGATGACTGTGGTGGCCCTGTGGAATATGTGCGGTGGGCAGGGGTCCGTTGGGGCTCCTGAGTGAGTTTTCTTCATGGTCGCGGTGATGAGTTCGACGGTAGCGGGATCCTAGGACGTGATGTTCGGTTCATTGGCGGCGGTGGGTAGGGGGGTGGTGTCTGTCGTTGGTTTGCTGAAGTTGTCGTAGAGGGCCTTGATCTTCAGATGGAAGTAGGAGCTGAGCTGGTCGCAGAGTTCCTGGGAAGGTGTGACGTCCGTGGCTTCGCAAGTGGGTTTTGCGAACTGCTGTATGACGTTGAACAGTTCCTTGGCGTTGGTCACGTTGGTCTGGACTTTGTCTCTTATGAAGGTCCGTTTGGTGTCTCTTATGCGCTGGTGGTATTCCTTCAGGGCGCTCTTGTGGTTGTTCCGTGCTTCCGTGGTTTTCAGGTTTCGCCAGGTTTTTTCTAGGCGTCTGCAGGAGCGTCTGGCTTGCTCTGCCCAGGCCTGGGCATGCTCTGCCCAGGCTCGACTTGAAAAGGATTAATAACTGTGCATACACCATTAACGTAAAGGCTCCCATAAGTATATGGTCAATAATATATAAAGTAAATTGCAACACTCACCAGTGCAGTTTTTCTCACACTCACATGCGAGCAAACTTTTTACAAGTATTACATCTCAGGATTTAATACTTCATACCATTTCATTTCATTTCAATAAACTTTATTTCGGTCAGTATGACCTTAAAAGTACAGACACAGTACAAACAGATACATTTGAAACTACAAAGAAAATCAATTGCATGTAGTGAAAAACAAATAATAAAAACAGTAATGGACATTGCTGGCACACATATGAAGTAAATAATTTCCACACTCAATATAAAAATGCCCTCTATTCTAGTTACTTCACCAAAGGAAAGCGAGGGCAGTGGATATAACAGAGGGTTGGTCAAGGCAGAGGACAAGGATTCACTTTTGGAAAGTGCATAGTGCAAATAAATAAATAATTTAAATAAAAACAGTTTTCATAAAAAGATGACCGCTATTATTACCACTAGTTTTATGCAGCAATTGGCACAACCTAGCACTGGGGACCCCACAATGCAGGCTGCTTCTGCGTGGGGTTTTCGCAACAATTATAGTAGTAGACTAGTAAGCTACTCAAGGACAGGAAACAATGCTAACATTTTAAAAAGCATTAAGAACATATAAAAAAATATACATACTTTAAAAAACATATGAAATAGAAAAACAATTTTCCTGTGACATAATTGGAAAACCTACATACATAGCTCAGGTAAAACTAATCATGTAAAAAAACAAGACCTAATTTTAAAACTGGCAAGAGTGACCATAGATAGATATTTTTCCGGGAATTTGATAAAAAGATTATTTCATTTCCTCCAGAATCATTGTCTTAACTATTTAAGGATGCTTTTAAAAATATCCTGCGGGTACACCACATAGAAAATAGAAAACCTGCAACTGAGTAAACAATCGGGATACTACAGTCATGTTTCAGTATCCTGAAAGCATCAGAACAGCGCCTAGTTCCAAGGTTTCTACAAATCTGCACCAGCCATCGTTTTCTTGCCTTATAGTAGCCAGGACAGCTAAAAAACACATGGAGTACTGACTCTGCAGGGCAGTCACATGCCGGGCACTTCAGGACTTGCGGACCCCCACTTGTGTGTAGAACAGCGGAGAGGCAAAACCCCGTGCCTAAACTGAAGAAAAAGCTTTCTAGCAGCTGCCGGCTTGATGTCGTCCAAGGCCGGCTCAAAGCTATACCTATCTTTGATTTCTAAAAAGGCTAAGGTTAACTTACCTACTCGGGGGTTACTAAAAAGCGGAGCCATTTTATACTCCCCATAATGGGCCTTTAACGATTTCCTGGGGAGTGAAATACAAGCAGGCTCAGGGTCAGCCCAGAGTTCCCCCAACCTCATACTAGCTAGCATATGCTTGATATACGCAAGCCACGGCAGTTTGGCTGCCCCCGCAGGTTCATCACTTCTTTTAATTCCTCCCTGTATGATAGAAGTTCTGGAGTAACCCACAGGCGGCGCCAATATAATAAAGGTCTAAGGTTAGATTCATCGGTGATTGCCCTAACACCCAGGTCTAATCGGAGCGGAGTTAGCGGAGTGCTCCGTGGGAGATTTAACAACTGTCTGAGAAAGTTGTTCTCTGTCTGCGTTAGGTTCTCAGAACTAGAGTGACCCCATAGTTCTGCGCCATATAGCGCCCCTCCCCTGGCTTGGACCTTATAAATTTCAATGGCAGGACTCACTGGTTTCTGGCTGGACTTACAGAAAACCTTCATGATACCACCTGACGATTGTGACCATTTTAGTGATGATTTTTTGATTTGCGCCCCCCAATCCATAGTCTCTGTGATTGTAATGCCGAGATAATCGAAAGAGGAGACTCTCTCAAGGGGTTTACCATTTAGTGAAGGGTTTACTCGTGTGCTTTTAGGGCTATTAAACACCATAAATTTGGTTTTCTGTAGGTTAATTTCTAATCCTCTTTCACTACAGAATGCTTCAAATCTATTGAGTACCCTCTGAATCCCCATGGGTGATTTAGATACTAATAGAGTATCATCGGCAAACATCATTGCTGGGATTATACGCGAGGCTAGCTTGGGTGCATCGAGGTCTTTCTCTACAAGTAAATAATCTATTAAACCGTTTATGTATAGACTAAAGAGAGTAGGGGCAAGCACACAGCCCTGTCGAACACCGCGTTTGATTGGGATGGGTGCAGTTAGCTTTCCATCCTTACCAAACCTGATTTGGGCAAAGTTTTCCTCATGCAGCCGCTTTATGAGTTGGGATAGATATACAGGTACCCCCATCTCATGGAGGACTGCCCACAATTTTTCCCTTGGGACCAAGTCAAAAGCTGACCTCAGGTCTACAAATATTAAGTAGAGGCTGCCACCCTCTAAACACACGATCTTCCAGTGCAATAGTTGTAGCCTGAGAATTTGGTCCAAGGTAGACAGTTTTTCTCTAAACCCTGCCTGTAGGGGGGTAAGTATCTTCCGTTCCTCCATCCAAGTTTGTAACCGAAGCAGCAATACACGTGCAAATTTTTTTTGCGTAATGTCTATGAGGCTGATCGGCCTATAATTGGTTGGTAATAGCGGTGAGCCTTTTTTGTAAATGGGGATTATTTCAGCTCCGGCCCAACTGGGGGGAATCTTCATGCCTTGAAATATGGCATTAAATAGCACCCAGAGGTATGGTGCCCATACAGATGGTTCACTGCGGAAAAGATCCCCAGGAATTTTATCTAATCCAGGTGCTTTACCTGGAGCTATTTTGGCAAGGGCTCCCTTAATCTCATTTAAACTTATACTTTTACTAGAGCTATCGTCAAAGTGTTCATTGATTTCCCCTATCTTGGGGGAGTAGTCAGTCCCCCCAAGGCATCCCTCTATTATCTCAGCGTTCAGTATATCTCCATTAGAGTAGAGAGATTCAAAATGGTCCCGCCAGACCTCTGCTTCCAAATTCGGCTCTATCGGTAGTACTTCATACCAAGTAAAACACTTGTAGGATATCTGGGAAGCAGGGGTGTGGTTAGTAAAAATCCCATGAATAACAATCTTAAATATCTGGATCCCATCCTCTCCCACCAAGCATGATCCTCCTACCGAGAGGGGGCAAAATCATTCTAAACCTTTCTAGATGGCACAGTGGGAAGCAGCAGTCCAAAACCAGTCAGTCATTTAGATTAACACTAAACCAGATAATCTCACAGAAATTATAGGAAAATTACAGGTAAGGGGTATTTCATCGACCTTAGTTTATTTAACCTCAAAGCTCGTCAGCTGCATAGCAATGGTGCAGCTGAAAGTAACCATCTAAGATTCATCGCCTTTTCTTAAAGAGGTCAGTCAACAGTTAGTCATGTTCGAATACACACCACCTTCAGAGTAAATGTGGGAAAAGGTCTGTAGAGCATAACACCACAAACTGATAATGGACCTCTTCTGTACAACTATAGTATACACTGTACTTTCTACAGCCATCTTTTAAGTGCTGCAGAGAGTACAGGTAAACTAGGGAGACAGATACTGGGATCGTGCATTTTTGATCAAGACTAAAAGCCAAGCAAAAGCTCTTATCTATTGGTTTGAAAGGTGGCAATTTCTCCACTAAGCCACATCACCCAAACACTAACTTACTATCACTTACGGTAAACGAGAAGGTCACCAATAAAGTGTGCGTACCCAGTTTTTGTGTCTAGTGTGTCTCGAGACGCTATGTTGAAATCCCTCTCTGAATACTGCAGGGTGGATAAGCGATGCGTAAATCATAGGCAGTACCACTGGAATAATGTGATTCTACGGCCATGCGTTTTTCCTCATAATTATGTTTCTGTCACGTAATCCATCTCCTGCATATTTAGTCAGTTTCAACAAAGAAGACCTGGTTGTACCTCAAGCAGATCAAGAGTTACTTAAAAAGAAAAAGAAAAAAAAACATGTGGTGATGCACCATGGTAAACACTTTGCCAGGGGTACCTGGTTCCTTTTCAGTTGATTGCTGCGGGTGTTAAACTGGTATTAATACGATGAAATTGAGGCCCAATTAGAATGACGGTATCTTCTTAAATTGACAAAATAGTGAACTGATACTGTCAGCGAGCGTCTCATAATTAGCCTTTTCTTGCAGTGTAATTCAGTCAACCTGGCAACATAAATTGGGCTTTCATTGCCACATAATTTCAGTGGTCCTCAGCGTACAGTTATATGTAATTTCTTGCGTACCATGCATGCTCTTTAGGGGGAGGGCGAGTGCATGTCCAAGGAAGAGGTTTAGAATGTGTCCTGCTGCGGCCGTACTTCGGATGCCTTAACGCACACCATCCCAGAAGAGCTCACTGCTGACACACAGCATGTCAACACCTTTCTACCTGGAATAGCAGGCAAGGTGCCTGAGTTATTAGCAAAAGAGCTTTACGAAATGTGGGGTGGGGGTGGTCCTGAGTGCCAAGCCTTTATTACCAGTGCCAAAGTCACAGTTTACAGAAGGGACAGGAAATGGTGGAGAACAAAGAGGCAAGTGTAACATTTATTCAGACGTCCAGGGCAAGCGCAGCTCAGCGAATGAACAAACCGTCACACAGAATTCTCCTCAAAATACAACATTCCAGGCCAGTAGCGCGAGGACAGCACCAAAGAACATAAAAAAACAATAACATGACTGCCATCCAATAGACACACTGTACTAAGATGATTAAACAACAGGATAATAAGGCAAGCCCCCCATTTCCTTCAATCACAGAGAGACAATTAGGAATGCAATTGGATACATAGCTAGACCATTCGCATAAAAAACAATTAACAACCAGTTTTCCTCTAAATTAAAAGCACTGTAAACTGAGTGGTATACCGACTCATATTGAATAACCGAGGCTACTGCAAATATGAGAGTTGAAGGCTGCTTTCCAAATAATTATGCTTTTGCCACAGAATCCATCATCTTCTAGGTTTTTTTCCAACTGAAATTAATTAAGTGTCTAGGAATGCTGCTATCCGTGTTGCTGCGCAGTGTCCCATTTCAGTTGCTCGTTGCTGTTTTTAGATGTTAACCTAATGCTAATGAGGTGAAACATTTGCCCAGGAAGTGTTAATATTGTGAAAGAAATCACAAAATAGTGAAGTAATTCTGCCAGAAAATGTGCTGCATAAATTTCGCTCTTCTTGCCGCATAATTTTGTCTTCCCCTATCATATAATTCCTGTGATTCTGTGCATTATTTACGACCACTGCACCAGTTACAACTAGCACTACAAAGTAACTCTGGGCTCCACAGAGTTGCATGTAGTCCGTTAGCAAAGCACGTCAATGCCTTGTCCGGGGTAGTGCTATGTAAATACACAACAGAATACCATAACGAAAAGGATCAAGGTGAACATGCAGCAAATGCGAGGCTGTGCATTTATGAGGCAGAGGTCAGATATGTGGAAACCTGGCGCGACACAATCTCAGTTGTAAGATCTAATGGCAGCCCTTCTGGAGACAACTTCCACCAGTCCATCGTCCCCGTTTGGTATTTTCAAGATTAGAAAGCCTGGCTTCTGTGTACACGCCAAGCAGCTGATATGTTTTTAGGTGTGCCGTACAGCTGCTCCTAGCATGCAAGGCTTCACCTGCCAGCCTGGCCACGTGTGGCTCGGATCCCGCCTCTGTCCTCTGCCTCCGGGTCTCAAACAGGGGCAGTGATGTCAAAAGCGGATTCCCGAACTGCTCTCAATTAGATTAACAGAAGAAACGCCTTAACACACGAAAGCACCAAGTGGGGCAAAAATTTTAAAAAATGCATTTGCAATGCAATAGGTCTCACATTTACTAGAGTTCAAGCTATTGTCATTTACAATGGCAATAGCTCAAACTCTTGTAAATGTGAGACCTATTTCACTTCAAAGAAGCGGCCTCAGTGTCCGGGGCTGCTTGAACGTGAAAGAGCGCATGGCGAGGAAAGCACGTCGTGCCTGAAGTAGGAGAAACCCATTAAAGAAAATAGTGCTTACAGACGTACTGTGTCGCAACAGAAGTAAAAGGGCCAGTCGCCATGGGAGGTTACAAATGCAGACAAGGCGGTACCGAGGAGAGACTAACAAGCCTAATAACGACTCGCAAGTCAGCGTTTACGAAGGGCAATGACACAAGCCAATGACAAATATGGACGGAGAGTGGGTGGGGCTTCAAAGCCATACTGCACTACTGCATGCCTTGCAGCAGCGCATGCGCTGCCCAGGCTCGACCTAAAAAAAAAAAAGTACCTCCTTGTAATTGTGATTATAATTCTATTTATGTAATGCCTACTACCACTGACGAGGCGTTGAAGCGCTTTTCGGCGAGTAGCACTTGTGTTACTAAAATGTATTTAAATGAAATGGTGAAAGCAATATGGAGAAAAATACAAATGTACTCTAAGATCACACACAGCGGCAAAGTAAACCAATGGGAAAGGACCTGTCCGCACAGAGAAAGGATGGAAGAAGGAATGTTTCCTTAGTCCTTTAATCTTTAATGTGTATAATTTGCCAGTAAACAAAACTGAATAGGTAAGCTACTCTTTTTCCATTTTAAGGATGTATTCATAAAGTGCACATTGATCCACACGGACCCTGGGATAATTTTCAGTGCTTCATCAAGCATCACTGTGGTCCCAAATAAACAAACCGAAAACAAGACAGTAGACATGTTATGGTACAGGCCTAAGTTAATGCCATTTACCAAAATCCTTAACAGTTTCCCTCTATGATAGTGAAGCCTATGCACCTTCTCTGGACCAAGCACTTGTTGAGATACAGATGACCCCCAATAGAAAGACATGTGTTCCAGGTATTTTTCTGCTCACCGCATTGAAGTAAGCAGGGTGGACTCTCACTTTCAACTCCGAAACACCAACTGGTGAACATGCGCGCAAAAATTGAAAAATATTCATGAAATGTATGTCTGCATCTCCAGTGTAAATAAACTAAGCAACCTTAAGGCAACCACTGGAAAAATCTAATAAGGAAGCAGCGCAAGATGAAATGTTACAGACCATTGTTGCAGATCTTTGAGCAGGGGCTACAACCTTGTGGAATACCTACAACCACATCACCAAGACTGTGCTGATTGCCGCCAACCAAGGACATCAGAACATTCCTCGACCATGGAGAAACTGCGGCCCTCATCCTCCTTGACCTCTCCACGGCATTCAACACCGTCTCCCACAACACCCTCATCAACAGACTTCACAACATGGGCATACAGTAAGACACCCTCAAGTGGATCGCCTCCTTCCTCACAAGACGCACACAGAGCATCAGGCTGCCCCTCTTCAGCTCGGCACCCAAAGACATCATTTGCGGTGTACCCCAAGGATCATCCCTCAGCCCCACACTGTTCAACAACTACATGACCCCCTTTGCAGGCGTTGTTAAATCCCACAGCCTCACCATAATTCCCTATGCAGACGACACTCAACGAATCCTCTCGCTTATGGAGGACCCCACCAATGCCAAAACCACCATCTCCAATGTCATGACTGATGTAGCCAACTGGATGAGAGACAACTGCCTCAAACTCAACTCTGACAAAACAGAACTACTGATCCTCTGGAACAACACCTACGCCTGGGACCACAGCTGGTGGCCAGCTCAACTTGGACCAACCCCCACACCTACAAACCATGCGTATAACTTGGGGGAATCATCCTCAACAGTCAACTGGCCATGAAATGACAAGTCAAAGTAGTTCCCCTCCTCCTGCTTCCACACACTTTGCATGCTCAGCTCAATCTTCAGATGGATCCCAACCAACACCAGAAAGACCTTCACTCAGGCCCTCGTCACCAGCCGCCTCGACTACGGCAACACTTGCTACGCCGGCATCACCACAGAAGGCTCCAGACCATACAGTACGCTGCAGCCAGACTCATCCTGGACCTCCCCAAATGGACACACATCGCACCCTACCTGACAAATCTCCATTGGCTCCCCATCCAGAAGAGATGCCCGTTCAAGATCCTCACTCACGCCTACAAAGCCCTCCACGACCTAGGACCCTCCTACATCAACCATTGACTCAACTTCCACCAATCCTCCAGGCACCTGTGCTCCGCCAACCCTACCCTTGCACACACACCCTGCATTCGTTGCAGCCACAGCGGTGGCTGCTCCTCCTACATCGCTGCCTGGAACCGGAATGACCTGTCCCTCCATCTCCGTACAGCCCCTCGCTGGCCGACTTAAAAGACTCAAGACCTGGCTCTTTGACGGAGACACAGCGCCCAGATACCCGTAGGGGTGTGACAGTGCTGCGCTTCACAAAGGTTGATTGATTGACTCAGGCTTCAACAAATTCGCCACTGACCAGTTATGGCATATACGGTGCATAAAAAAATGGACTCGAGATAAGAGACATACTTGGAAAATACGCTGTGTAGGCGCAGTGCAACAGGGATATTTTCTAACATGAACCTCCCTGCACCCAGTATTGCACCAAAGATGAAGTAACAAGAAGGTGCAAGTCACACCCATAAGTTTGAAGGATATAAGAAAGAGATTGTCTTTCTCATGCACATTGATCAGGCTTCCTGCTGCTGTGCACAGTGCTGCCAACACCTCAGTTACACATAGGAGCAGGTACTGCTAGTCTTTAGGGCCAAGTGAGTGGAAATAAGTCAATAAGTCCTTCTGCACCGTACGTAGTCCACTTGACTGGCAAACTGCCACACCAGAGCAAAGCTTTGGGAGAGATGTGCGAAACACTCACTAGTCTAATTTGCACTAGAAGCATGGCGCTATCCTGCAAAATTAAACATTAGGAACACAATTGCACTGTGAACCTTCAAGCACAGGTTGGCCTACACGTATTATCCTTCTACAAAGTTATAGTGCAGCGTCCCAACTCATTCCTTGCTTACCTCTGACTCGTTGTGACCTTGGCCTGCAAACACCATTCTCACTACTCATTGGTGTGTCATCTGGCAAACAGTATGGACTCGCACGGAAATTTATAGTATGGGCTGGAAACATGCCCAGCTTCATAGCAAAAGGTTGAGCAACAACTAGATGTCCAGAACCTGAGCCTGCCCCTTGGTCGCGCGCAGCAAGGGCTTCAGGTGGCAGTCTGCTGGTGGTAATGGGCAATAAGGGGTCTTTGACACTTGCATTGGACTGATGCTTCCTGTTTGCTGCGATTTATGTCGGTAGAGGAAGGTAGTGCTTGCTATTACTCCTAGAAACTGTTTACTGTGAGTCATCATAGGCCTGCTTTATACCTGGTACTTGCCAGTTCAGAGTGCGCCGCTCTCTGCCCTTCAGCAACCCATGCCACATCCTAGGCATGGAATGCGCCCGCTCCACCCTGATGATACTGCAGGAAGTTCTGCATTCTCTGCTTTATCAAGCACTGGAATGTCATACATTCCAAAGCCCTGACTTACCTGAAGACAGGAAGTGCCTTCAGGAACCTTTGTTCATTGTCCTCCGGGTAGCCATGGAGCGCGGGAACACAAACGAGTGCAGTAACCCTCTGTGCCCTTTGCTGCAAGAGAGGACGGGGGAATGCTCCAGGTAGCAGGGAGCTGGTGCTAAATTGAGGCTCTCCTGCACCTTGTTGCATTACTACCTTCTCCAGGGCATTTACTGTGTAAGTGAAGAGCTAGAATATAATGCAGCTATGCTTACTGTGCCTGCTAACTTTAGTTGTACCAAACCAGGACCTATACAACTGTGCTGTGAAACTATGACATACATAACCCTTGCATTTACTTCTAGAGAGGTCTATGACGCTGTATAACTATATAAAGACTCCATCCAGTGGCAGTCACTTTGCTGCGCTGGTTACTTAAAGCTCTCTACGGAGCTACACACTTTTGCATTGCACATCCTGCCCAAGTAGAAAGCGTCCACTCTTGAAAACTTACATGAGTCTCTGTCCGTCCGTCCGTGCTCTTCCATCTCTGCCCTTGAATACAGCACGCGATACAGTCCCAGGGCATCCATGGCCAAAGCACCCTGCCAGTAACCATGACCGCTGCAACCAGGGATGTTTGTCTCCGTGGTGCTACAATGCCTGGTGGTATTGGGGGGGGTCTGATTTCTGGGTTCCAGATTGCATGGTCATCTTGTCTGTGTTCTGCCCCCTTCTTCCTCAAAAAACAACCTGCTCCAGCACCACCACCCCTCGGTGCTGTGCCAGGGCTTGATGTAGAGTTTGGTTCATCACTAAAACGGCCTAAACTGGCAGGTTTCCTGTCAGTCACACAAAGTGCACTGGCCCCGGTTTCTCCAATGTGTGGTAATGCTACAGTTGTACCTCCGACGAGCCGGTGCCATGTCTCTAGCCACATACCTCCGTCAGTGGCTCTGGTGCAGAGGTATCCTTGAGTTAAAGAGAAAAAAAAGAATTGGCTCCAAAGTGACGTGTATTTGATGATGTGAAAAACAGGGCATGGCAATGCCCCTGCGTACCAAGACCATCTCAAAATATGCCACTAGTGTTCATCGATATGCGTGACCGAATAGGGAATAGTTCTTAAATGCTTTCCGTCGCTGTGGATACATTCCACAATGCTTTCGTGCAGTGAACGTGGTACAATATCTTTCCACTGTTTGGCAAACTGTGCAGTCTGAATTCAGCCCGCTTTGATAACTCTTTTCGGCTGACCTTCAACCAGTTGTTGCTGACCGCAAAGGGGAGCAGCGAAGGTTGCACCGCAGAGGTTTCACCCACTCTGGTGCAAACTGAAATTCGGCTAAAAAACTAGCACCATTTCGTGTTTGGCCTCCTTTACTCAGACCCGCGTGCCCTGCGTTATAATTTTACATTCTTCCTTCATTAGTCACTCAGTCAATGTGCACGTCAGTTTAAAAAAATTTAATCGTTAACTGGAAGGAATCTTAAGTAAGAAGATGTAAGAATGGGCTCCCGGCCCGCAACCATTTCCTCGATGCGTTTCTCCTCCCCCTGAAGCCGAGTCCGGGGCAGGCTTGCTGGGCACAGAGGGCTGCTGTTTGCGGCGGCAGTTTATGGGTCATGTTCGGTGGTAGACCCGTCACCAGCAGAGGCGCGCGCCATAGAGGCCGCTTGTACACACACAGTCTGCACCCAGTAGAAACGCAGTGTGCGCGCGGCGGAAAGTTTGCCTTCTGGGCGCGGAGGGGAAGTGGCAGAGGGCGTTGTCAGGTTCACGGGAAGGGTGGTGCTGCAGCCGCGATCATGTATAAACTTGGACGTAACCTTATGGTGACTACGTGATCCAATACCAAGGGAGCCCCCCCCCTTAGTTTCCTTAGATCAGCAGATGACTCAAGCTAACTAATCTATACATCTGAAGGACTTGAGTAGTGACAGTCTGCCAAGCATCACTCCGCCAATTGCGAGATAGTTATTTACCAAGGGCACAGTCATTACCTTACAAACACTGCTACTTTGCCAACCTCCTGTCTATGGCCTTCAATGGAAGCCATTCAACTATTTGAAAAGCCACCACTTAAACTACGAAATGCGCCGCGCTGCCCTGCTAAGGGCCTCTGTGCACTACATATATGCAGAATAACAGCAGTAACAAGAACTGTAGTCCCACGTGTGCGTGTGAAGGGCGCCGATGCAGCCACTATGCCTCCTTGTTGAAGGGACGCTGCGGGTTGACAACAGGGCCTCTCTTGACACCACACACTGGGCGGCCAGCTCTCTTGATAGTCAGGCCTCCGGATACATCAGTGCCACACCTGAAAAAGCGCATTCTGCTTCTGCAGGGAAGTTGTCCATCTTGCATTTGCTGCCGAAGTCAGACACGCACAAGAGCGCCCTGGGTGTAATGTAAACGCATAAGGCTTGTTGGTTTCCAGTATGCACGTAAACGAAACACAGAACTCCCCTATCTCTGTTCTTGAAATGAATTAGTTTGACAGTCCAAGTTCATACTCAAACCACCGTTGTAAGTCTAGTCACTGACTCAAAACTACAAACCCCGTGAGCTCGATGGGCTCAGATGAGAGCTTGGCACAGATCTTGTCTGGGGCTTGGTGTGTCCTGGCCAGAGACCGAGCTCAGACCTTACAGGTGAAGTCTCTGCCTCTTCGTGGGCCTGGCAGACCCTTCAGCTCTGGATTGCTGGTGATATCCGAGTTCTAACCCACCGATGTAGTAGTAATTCTTAACCAAAACTAAAATTTCCCATTCTCTCTCCTACTTCTGAACTAAAATATACACGGCTTGTATTTTAAGCTTTCTCAAAAGCTTTGACACATGTAATGCTGTAGTTTTGGTATTCTCTCAATGTGTGCTGGCAAAGCTGCACACTTTTCATTCTTCTTAAAATTATGTTTGTCATGCTTTGGTGTTATTTAGCTTTCGCAGTCTCTCTCGTTCACTCTGCTGTTAGCCTGATTACCAAGAAATGTAATTTACGACATGGTTGGTCAAGAGCAGTAATGTAACTTGGAGAGTTAGGCATTTGTTCAGGAACGGCAAGCTTGAATCCTGGCTGACTTGACATCTTTTCATCATCATTGGGCAGTCAAAATAGTTCAATTCAATTGCTATTGACATCTATCATTCAGTTGTTTCCAGTCATGCTTGTGGTGCACAGAGCAGCGAGAAGGGAGGTAGGCTGCGTTGAGTTCGCTAGCTCACTTCACCTGGGCATTGCTCGCTCATTTGGTTTCAAGCTAGCCTGGCTGATGAGGGGTGATGCCCCGAAACCGGTCCCAGGATGCTTGTTTTCCGGTCCCGGGAGGATCTGGCTTGGCAGTTCGGGCTGGACTGTTCCCATGGGAACCGGGTCAAGGCTGATTTACATATGGCTGGGTCCAAACTGGAATGGTGTGGGGAGCAAAAAAACGATGGATTAAACCCAGATCTGTGACTAGGGGGGAGAATGTTTGACAATGTTCAACATTCCGTCCGTCATCATTTTGTGTTGCATTACTCACTCATGGCCATGTGCTGTCACTGAGCGAGCGAGTTTCTGTGCATTCTTAGAAATAAGTATTACAATACATGTAGTAACTTGTCTAAGTTAAGGGACTTAAGTGCTAGTGACAATAGAACAACGGAGGACTAATTTGCCCATACCAGCAGAGCGTACCATGTCTGCCTGTTCATTTACCTTAAACTCTTCCCACAGTCTGCAAATGGGCCATATGTTCCTCCCACTTTCCATCTATGACCCCTTAGTCTTCATACAGTTGATTCATGTGCCCTAAGCTCCTCATACGTTCTGGGGCTCTAGCTTGACCAACTGGGTGGTAAAGGGACGCAATGGCTTTCAGGAAAAGAACAATAGTGGAATCCATTATTCTCCCACACAGCGACCCCCACTAACCACACACAGGCTTCAAATGCTGAAATAATGTAGAGAACCATCAGCTTTGCCTCTTTACTTCTCTGTATCAGCCAACTTGTCTCACCATATTGAATCATTAGTGCTTCAATAAATAGTTTGAGTGGCGCAATAAAATCGTGGCAGCCACGTAGGACTGTTATGTGCTTTCAAACTCAAACTAGAAATATGCACTTGTACTGTTTGATACTAGATGAATTTCATTTCGAGATTTTTATGGTAATTGTCATAGGCATGGGGCAAACGTGTCCTCCCACCCAATAATTTAAAGAAACTAGCAAGCCACGCACTCTCTCATGCATCCTGTGTGCATCCTATGTGTGTGTGTTGTTGTGCCATCACATGTCACTCATGCCTCCGGAACCTAGGGACTAGGATGTGGTGGTGTTGAAGAATGAGGCTGCCCTCAGGATTGCGTAGCATCTTTAAAAGTAAAATGCAACAAATCTGTCATGTTGGTGTAGTGATTTATCTACTATTTGTTTCAATCCCAGTCAGTCGCAATGTTCCAACAAGCATTGGCATAGCCAATAGGTCTGGCGTTTGGGACCTTATAAGTGTTTAGCCAGAGCTATTGGCTCTGCCAATGTTTTTAAGATTTGTTGTAGAGCAGCGTGGCTGCTGTGCAGCATGTTGAAAAGTTATAATAAAAAAGTGTGAAGTATTTTTGTTACTGTATATGTAACACAAAAGACATTACATACAACTGAATGACCCTATTAAAAAAAAAAAAAATGAACATGAAAAATGTCATCTAGTTTTTTTCTTTCCAATGCTGGCAAGAAACTGCCTGTTCTAATGTTTGTTATAACTTATTTTTGTTATGTGGGGGGGGGGGGAAATATAAACAAAGGGAGGGTGGAGGTTGGGAAATAGTACCTAAATTACAACTAGAGCAGCGGATGGACACTAGGGGAGAATCAACATATGCCAGATTCCGAGGGCAGGCTGAGGTGGTGCTGAGTGATGCTGAGATGGTGGTGTGCTGGTGCAGAGGTGATGCAGAGTGATATTGTGCTGGTGCTCAGGTAGTGTTGAGTGGTGCCGAGTGATGCTGAGTTGGTGAAGCGCTACTGCAAAGGTGATGCTGCAGACATGGCTTGTGCTGATGCTGTGGTGGGGCTGCGCTGGTGCGGATTTGGTGCTGCACTGGTGGTGGTGCACTAATGAGGAGGTGGGCTGTGTTGATATTGGGAGGGACTGGGCCAGCACAGACAATGATTGAGGTAGGATGAATAAATTACTAAACCTGTAGCCATGGGAAATCATTTTTAGATTATATGCACCTTGCATTAGAAATATATGAAATTACACTATCTAAAATAAAAGATGACCAAATCGCACACTTTGATTTTCAATGCACTGTCAACCCAGCAAAACAAAGCTCAGTGCTCGCTGCTGTGACTGGCCACTGATTGGCTGCTGCACTGCAGGCTCGGGGCTGGCTGAGCTGTGCTCGCCGGATTTAATCACCGTGGGTGGCAGCACGTGACATAATCGTCACGGTCGGAGTCGGACACTCCAATGATTTTGCCAAATACCAGGGCCGTTGAGCCAGAGACTGCTGACTATAGGCGGCGGGAGCAGGCGGCACTCTAAGTTTAGTTTGGTTGGAGCCCGTCCGCTGCTGCTCGTACCGCAGCTAACTTGTGCTGCCATTTGGTGCCCCCTGTAGCCCCTCTCGTCAAGAGAGATTAAGCCATGCAGCCCAGCCGCCCGCCTCTCGAGTCCGATGTGCTGCTGCCAGTGAGAGGCTTGTGCCTGGCTCCTCATGATAATACTGCGCGACTCCGGACCGAGCCTGCTGGCGAGAGTAACTGGCTTACTAAGCTCTCGGACAACTGATGTCTGAGGTATTTATAAATCCCTTGTATGTAATTTTTTTAGAGTGCTGCGACACTCCTCACCATTCACGACATACCCAGAGCCCTTGTTACAGCACATAGGGCTCTGAACTGACTGCAGGCTGCCGTGCTAGCCTGGGGACATCATGGACGGTGTCACAACGGGCCGGCTGCGCTCTGCAGTGACCACTTGTTAGCTGGTCTCCAAGTGTCACACATTGTCGTTGAATGTCACGCACATGAACACTGGAAATTGGAACATGTCACACTTAAGCAATCTGAAACCTTGGCAGCTATGAGAGAAGCACAGGATATGTGCAGCCGCGAGTGCCCTCCAATAGTGTTGCCCAGCAGGGGAAGATGCGAAAGCTGCGTCCACCCTCGAGAGGGGGGCGGGGCCATGACATTACAACAGGAGGACGAAAAGGTATTAGCAGGGTTAGACCGACAGCATGACGGCCGTGACGGCGCCTCCATTGTTCAGCTTGTCTGAGGCATGGACGCGCTTTATTGTAAAGCAGCAGGGAGTGTGCACCGTGATGTTGCCTCTGTTGTCACGCTACCCAGGAGTCAGAAGGTGATCAACACGACCCAGGGGAGTTGGACACTGTTTTTGCACAGCGCAGTCTTGGCAAGTGACTCGGCTTCTAGGCGGTGTTCCGAGGATGACGAGTTCCAGCCGTTTTTGTGTTGTGGATCATTCCAGAATAAAGTGCAGATGGTGTTTGGGAGTAGGAAGGAAAGAGGAGGGAAAGAATAAAAGAGATGAAGAGAGCACGAAAAAAACTGGAGAGAGTTTGCAAGTCCGGAAGGAGGCTGGGGAAGGGAAAACAAAGTGATGGAGAGAGGATAACAAACAAACAAGCACTGACCAGCAGCGGCGACGGCGGGCAGCAACTGGACTGCACAGGCGGGGTAGGCGGAAGTCAGCAGGACTGTTTCACGGCACGCACTCAGCATCTGCAAAGGCACAAGCGAAAAGCAAAAAGAAACCAAGCGAGCATCATAAGAAGTGAAGGGGGCGGGTCGCGCGGCCATGAAAGTGACGCGGCCGCGAAAGTGAATGTGAATGAGCCATGACGAGAGAGGAAAGCCAGATGGCGCCTCTGCTCGTGCCTGTGCGCGTAACCGCACGCTCTATGCCACCCAAAAAGCTGTGGTCGGCTTTTTAAAGTCCACTCACTAAATGTCTCGCCAGAGCAGCGCATGCGCTGGCTCAGGCGAGACCTAAAAAGGTCCACTGATTGCAAAAAAAAAAAAAATGATTGTGATTGCAGGCGAAAATTCACATGGTATTGTAAGGCCGGTATACTCAGTCATAAAGCTGGTAAACCATGCCAGTCAATGATCTCTCACTATTTCATTTGATTCTTCACGCTGCGTGGCATGTTGTAGTAATAATGGCTATAAGTGCAGGCTGATTTGGCCCAATGGTAAATTTCTCTGTAAAGGAAGAACATTTTATCTAGTATGCTTTAAAGCATATAATTGGGTAAATGATGAAGCGTAAATTTAGCCACCAGAAGTTGTGTACCACAGTTGATAAGGGGAATCCAAGGCGTCATGGCTCAAATGGCTACTTGAGGTAGTTATACATAATTGTGATGTCTTATGTTAACGTGATATATTTAGATGAATGAGTTGTAGCACAATGGAAAGTCCCTTGATCCCGTCTTATCAAGGTGTATCACGGGACATTTACATGTAAGCGTGGTATCTCGTCATTCAGACCTAGATATGCGTTTCAAGGCGGTACATCCATCTTTATTTCTTAGCAAGTAATAGCTTTTGGGTGGGGAAACATCCATTGCTGGTATTAATCTCCTCTATAATGACCCCCTAATGTAATGTTCATTTTGTTGAATTTCTAGGAAATTTGCTGTTATTCCGTTGGTACCTGATGCTACTTGTATGTTCTCCGATGCGGATACAGACCTTCGTAGACATCATACATGTGTAGAAAAGTCTACAGTGACACATGATCATATACATCGCATTGTCCATGTTACTGTTGGCATGTGATCTAATTTGCAATGACTGGTCTGATACCAGGCCAATAGTTTTGGTCGCTGAAGTAAAGCGGCAGGCACTGCATCTACCACATGGTTAGTGTCCAGATGCAGGCGGGAGTCCCCATAATGTTGTGGTTGCATTAGTTGGGTTCTGTATGTGTTAAATCCCTAATTTTTTTATCCCCATTTGAACGATAATAAGGGATGTCTCCCAATTGTGTCCATTAGTATTGAGGATTTTCCATTTACTTGAAATGCAATTTTTTAATTTTTTTTTTTACCTCATTGGAAACAGCAGAAAACGTTGTAATACATGTTAGTTTCCCTTTTTTTCCCCATTTCGGATGGGTCTCAAGTAGAAATTTGCAACAGTAGCACCTGCTACGAGACGGGGTGGCTGGGCGTCGATGGGAGGGAGGGGAATGAAAATTATTCTTTTTAAAAATACTCTTACCTGGCTACGGCCGGCCGCCGCCTCTCCTCTGTTCTCTTCATCTTCCTCGAGTCCGGCAGCAGTAAACACCCGGGCTCCCAGGCTCCCCATAGCAATCACAACATGGCAATTGTTAGAAATGGGGGTCTCTAGTTGGCAAGGGCTTGCACCTTTGTCCAAGTAGGGACCCTTCTTCCTAGTCAGGATAAGGGAGTTACACTCCTAAAATAACCCCTGCTCACCCCCTTGGTAGCTTGGCACGGGCAGTCAGGCTTATCTTAGAGGCAATGTGTAAAGCATTTGCACATAACCAACAGTAATACAGTGTAAGCACTACAAAAGGACACCACACCAGTTTAGAAAAATATCCCAAATTTTTATATACTTAAGACAATACCAAAAACGATAAAAATCCACAATACAGTACTTTAGAAATCTTCAGTTATCAAAATAAACTTGAACTAAAGTTCCTTGATGTCGATAGCTCATCCGGGGCTATCACGGCATCATGAACAAACAAATCCAAACAGTTCTGGCTGACCGCGGCGTCGCAGGCCAGCTACGGTGTCGGGAAGACCCGCAAAACAGTACCTTTAAAAATGCAGGGCGTCTGCAACCTCTCGTTGAGCTTCTGAAAGCACGGCGTCTGCAGGCGTCTGTTCCGGAGGTCGGTGCAGGAGTCGTCGGGCCCTCGAAGTCACACGCGTTGCAGATCGAACTCCTCGTGGTTGAAGTCAGGAGCGCTGGAGTCAGCAGGCGCCGGGTGCTGTGGTGCGAAGTGCAACGGTGCGGCGTGCGATGCCCTCAAGTCGCGGTGCGAGCAACGGCTCGGTAGCGGCGTCGGATGGCGTCGTCGGTGAGACCAGGGTCGTGGTGCGAAGTGATGCGTTGCTCGTCGCGGTGCTGGCAGGTCACGGTGCAAGCAGCGTCGCCGTCGTTGCTGAAGCGCTGTCGTCGGCTGACGAACTGGAGTCGATGGCGCCGGCGTCGGTAGGCCAAGGCTGCAGTGCGGGATGAGGGCAGTGCGTCGTGTATCTTTACGAGCGGTGCCCTTGAACCACGGTGCAAGCAGCGGCGTTGATTTTGGCGTGGAGCGACGTCGTCGGAGATACCAAGGCAGCGGCGTGAAGCGAGGTGGTGCGGAGTGCAGTGCCCACAGGTCGCAGTGCAAGCAGCGGCTCGGTGGCGCCGTCAGGCGTCGTCGGTGAGACCAGGGTTGCGTTGCGGCGGTGCCCTCTGCCGTGCCTTCAGGACACAGTCGGCAGCAGCGTCGTAGACGGCGTAGGGTTGCTTTTTCTTCTGTTGCAGCACAAAACACACAGTCCCCAGTGCTGAGGGCAAAAGAACTTGAAGTCTTTGCTGTTCCTGAGACTTCTTGAACAGGGGGCAAGTTCTACTCTACCTCAAGCCCTTGGAGAAACTAACAAAAATAGATTGCAGAAAGTTCAAGTCCAGTCCTTTTACTGCCCAAGACAGAAGCAGCCACTGCAGGCCAACACAGCAAAGCACACAGCAAAGTGGTAGTTCCTCATCACAGCTTCTCCAGCTCTTCTTCTTGGCAGTCTTCTTGGTCCAAACGAGTTCTAAAGTTCAGGGGTTTGGGCCCCACTTTTTATAGCCCAAAATCCTTTGTCCTCTCCGGCAGAAAGTGTCTGTGCCCAGCTAGAACCAGTTCTGTCATCTCTGGTGCAGCTTCCTGGCAGGAGGTGGAGACGGCATTGTCAGAGGCAGACCAGGCCCATTCAGGTGAAAGGAAATCTCCTCCCCCTACTCTAAAAGCAGCCCAGGTCTATTCAGCCCTTTCCTGACCCACCTAGACTATCTGGAGCCACTGCTCCTCCCCAGCCCCAGCCCCTGTCATCCAAAACCCAGACACTCAATCCACAAACCCAGCAGAGGCCTACTGGATGTCTGAGCAAGAAAATACCTACTTTCTAAAAGTGGTATTTTCAAACACAGAATGTAAAAATCACCTTCACTAAAGATGCATCTTTAGATTCTGAGTTCAGGCATACTAAACTTTATTTCTCTAACTAGTTCCCCAGGGCCAGTTATGTGTATAAGATGTTATAAACAAATTCCCCATTCTGTCCTATGGGAACAGGTAGCCTTGCAATAGTGAAAAACGGAATTGGCAGTAATTCACTATCCGGACATGCCACACACACCAGGGCATGTCCTACCTTTCACACACACACACTGCACCCTGCCCACAGGGGTACCTTGGGCCTACCTTAGGGGTGACTAACATGTAAGAAAAGGGAAGGTTAGGGCCTGGCAAGTGGGTACACTTGCCAAGTCGACATGGCAGTCCCAGACTGCACACAGGCTCTGCAATGGCAGGCCTGAGTTACATTTACAGGCTATTTGCGTGGGTGGCACAATCCAGTGCTGCAGCCCACTAACAGCATTTGATTTACAGGCCCTGGCACACTCAGTGCACTTTACTAGGGACTGACAAGTAAATCAAATATGCCAATCATGGAAACACCAATCCATAACACAGTTTACAACAGGAACACTTGCGCTTTAACACTGATCAGCAGTGAGAAAGTGCGCAGAGACACTAAGCCAGCAAAAACAGAATCAGAACCGGGAGGTCAGAAAGCAAAAACTCAGGGGAAACACGCCAAAAGATGCCAAGTCTAACAGCAATGCAGCGTTATGATTGGTCTGAGTGGAGGTTCGGTGCTCAGACAGGCAGTGGGAGCCTGGGCATGTTCTCCACCCAGGCTGTAATGGAGAACAGACAAAGTGTGGATGACGGTTTGGCCTGGCCAAGACAGCCGGCCAAACAGTCATGCGCACTTACAGAGTGCCCACCACTCCTCCCCCTGCAGTGCTCTGGCGTCATGGAGCCAAGCCCCACCCGCACATAAGGAACCGAGCCACTGCAGTTGAAAAAATAAAAAGATAACGTTGAGTTATCATTATATTTTTCCTTTTTGAACTGCTCAGAGAGCAGTGGGGCGACGGTCCTCCGCCTTAGCAGAGGAGCTGCCGCTGCTTTGCAACAGTTGTTGCATGCTATTTTCTTTGCCATTTTTATAATCTTGTTTGGGTAATTAGGTGCGATTCCTTTTTGGGCAATTCAGAAGCCTTTTTATCATATCTAAAGATGATGTTAGAGCATTTTGTCTGATTCTTAAGAACTGTTCGAAGAGTAAGTCCTCCCTCAGTGCTCCTGGATGATGACTGTCAAATCTCAGTAATATGTTCCTATCTTTAGGTTTTTGGTAGGCCCGTTTTAAAACCACCATTTTTGCACTAATTTTTATGTCGAGTGACACAAATCATTATGACTTAAGGTATGGGTAAACTTGACAAAAGGATCTCTCCCACTGAGCCATTTGATGGAATTCAGGGCCTGAGTTTCTTATGCTGTCCAAATGATTAAGATGTTATCCTTGCAACAACGCCAATACTTAATGTGTGTTATGTGGGGTTGCCATCTTGGTAAATGAAATTCTCCTCAAGTCTGTTCACATATAAATAGGCTACATTTTGGGAAAGGTACTAGCCGTGGAAGTGCCTTCAAACTCAATGAAATTCTCAATGAGGGCCAGCCTAGCACACTCAACCATGAAGTGCGTTGGGGTTATGCATTTCCGATCAGTATCTGTTAGAATGGACTCCTATTACCTGTAAGGACTGTTCCTGTGGATTTTTAGTGCGGAGTGCTTCAGTTTAAAGGCCTAGGAAAATATTAGTGTTGGTGTCAAAAGTTATGTCATGTAACACAATAAGGACACTTTTGGTATCCTTCCAGTATGAAGGCATGGGACTTGCAACGAGTTGAAGAGACCAGTCACAGAAAATGGACAAAGGTTCCAGCACAGAACCAATCCCAGACACAATAGGTCTGTCAGAAGGTGATCTTTAATGCTTGTGAATTTTAGGCAATGGGTAAAAGTATGGTACGCGTGGATTTTCTGCCACCAGGAAATCTGACTCCTATTTATTGATCCAGCCGCATTGTCTACTATACTTTTAATGGTTCCCAACAATCTATTGGTGGCGGATTTGTGGTTGGCCAGTCACTGGAAATTTCTGTAGACTGGGAGGCGGAGGAACTTAAATGTGGCTTTGGGCCACTCTTCCAGTGCCCGAGTCCAATACTAATGGATGGGTCCCTGCTTCCTGCCAGAGAGTGAGTGTGGGTTGCTGATGTGATGTACAGGGTGGTTGTTGCCTATAGCAAAGGTACCATGGTTTCACGTGGGAGTGCAATCCTCGTTTCGAGTTGGTACTTCGGGTCAATTCATCTGTACTTGTCGTTACTGAGAAGCTTTCCTCAATTTCTGCTGAAGGGTGATTAAAGGTGTGTGTGTTTGTGATGGCCTTGATATTTCCTTTTTCTTGGTTGGGGCTACACAAAGGCATTTCCCAGGCTGGCTTAACATTAGGCTCGCTCATAGTTGTAGAGGGGTTTTTCACTTCTGAGGCAGATGGGAAGCAACCTGTTCTGGGCATCCAGGAAGGCACAGCAGGTCTTCTCAGCTCAAGTTGGTAGTAGTCTTCACATTGATGTAGCTGAGTACTAACTTACACCTTTAGTTTACACTTCCGAGGAGCTCTCTTTAGCTGTATCACGTATGTTCCAAACACAAGCCTAAGTGGCTTAAAAGAACTCCTTATACGGAGCCCTTCCAGTTAAGGGAAGGTTTGCAGCTTCTTCCCACACTTAAGAGGCTCTGCCTGGATGGTTTGTTATCTGGTTTGATCCAAGACTGCATGGAAGAGGAGAATGCTGGCGCTGCTGAGTCAGTGAAAGGGGTCAGCCATATCACCGTACTTGCAAACATACAATCATCCATTACCATCATGGTGCCCTGTTCGAAACGGACAGAGAAGACTGGAGCTTACTCGCGTATGCACACCGATGTAAACTCTTTCACTATGTAAACCCTAAAGGTTTGGGAAAAAGGGCACCAGTTACTTGGAGCTCGCTATATTTAACTTTGGTGGTCAGTGTATCTCACCCCAACAGAGATGTTGTAACACAAAAGTTTTAATCGTTGTCACCAACAAGTCGCCTCCTTTTAAGAGGGTTAGGTTGGTGCTGCTCTTTTCCCAGCAGCAGAGAAGATCTCGGTTAGGAGCACTGGAGCTGGTGTTAAGGTGGTTTTTAACATTAGAAGCAACTGGGCGCACTAAGCAGTGGAACTAAAAGGGCGGGGAGCAGGGGACTAAACCCAGCAGGTGGGACAGCTGGCACTAACAGCTGTGTATTTGTGTCCGTGCATCTGGTTTTAATAAACTACTTTAATACCACGTCTTCTGCTCTGACATGCTCTGTAACTTGCAGGACTTAGAACCTTGTCTTTCAAGAAATGCAAGTCTTTTTAAGAAGCAGAAGAGCTGGCAATTATCCTGCTGATTTTAGATGTAGACAGCCATTGAACCACTCACTGACAGATGGTTGTGACAGTTGTGATTGCACGTGAGCTTTTCCGCTGAATCCCCTGACGTGGTTTACCTGGAAAGGTATGTGCTGTTCATCAATTAACTTTATTTGGTTCAGTTAAAAGCATCAAAGTGTACACACAATCATTGAAATGTATAAAACAGTAAAATTAACAATACTTCGTTGGTCAGGATAAAAATATATATATATAAATATATCAAATACAGAACCATGAATAAAGTGCAAAGTGCAATCCAGAGACATTTTGAAATATATTTCCTAAAAAAAAAAATTACTATAGCCAACAATGCAAAGTACTTCAATTAACCGCAGTTAGCAGCTATTCACATCGGTGTTAAAACAGTTATAATGGTTTCCCCGTATTAACCGGCTGGTATCAATGCCAATTTGTGGCCCTCATATCCCCTGGGCTCTAACCCGAATAGCCCAGCACCATCTCAGATATTTAAACCTCTGCACATACTGTGACTTCTCTGGATTCGCTGCATAGTAGTCTGTGTGAGGAGCGGTACTGCCAGCATCTCATCAGCCTACAAATAGTCAGGATCCACTTCTTCCTTGGCTGAATATAACCTAGGCAAAAAAAGAAAAAGTGGGCTAGAGACTCTTCAGCGCTACAGCAAACTGGGCAAGATACTCTACCAACAGTCTGGGCCTGCCACTTTGCAGTGAAAGATAGAATGGGCAATATGCTGTTTTGTAATTTAAGAAACAAAGATCTGTCCCCTGTAGTCAACAGGAAGTCGGGAAAGGGCCTGAAAGCACAATGCGGCTTGATGAGCAAAAAAGCTTGTGTCAAGGAACCAGAATCATGCCTTCGAAGTTCTGTCTCAGTGACCCATTTCCAATATGAATCTTTCAACATCTCTCTAGACAGTGGTGGAGAGCCATCAGTTCAATATACTCCCAGGCCGAGTTCTGTCAGCGTGTCCTTGACAGAAGTCACTCGTTTGATAGCACAAGACTTGTCCAGGGTAACTATTTCTCTAAATGCCAGTTAGTACTCGAGAAGGACAGGTGTATGTTTGAGTCTCCACCAGAGAAGGAGGGGCCGTAATTAAATCTACCCATTATATCAGGTCTGTTAGACATTGCTACTCAATCATAAGGTCCGATATAGTAAATGCCGTCCGTCTTAGTTGCGCCAACAGTGTGGAGGGGGAAACGGATACAATCAAACTCACTCTGAGATGAAACTCTTTAGTGGAAGGCCTATGTAGTTTAGGATGGTGCAAGGACCCCACCAAAGAATACTTCTATTCGATTTAAGCAAAACTCCCCTGAGAACCTACTGTCGCAGCTTAAATCAAACTTAGTAACCCCTGCCATTTCAGATACTTCTATGGTTGACTGATTGGGAGTTGAGGTATTACATATTGGTGTGAGGGATGCTAATGTTGTGCCCACAGTGATCCGGAACCAATGATAATGACTCAAAATTGGGAGGAATTAATCCTGAGTCAATCTAATGAAGGAATTATGACACTATTGCCTTACCCCAGGGAGTAACCGAGTGATACTTCAAAATGTATAATCTTGTTTCCTGGAACATAGCTGGGGTCCGCTCTAAGCTAGATGACCCCGAGTGGGGCGCATTTGTTGAGTCCTTTGATATACGTTTGCTTCAAGAAACCTTGTCTGTTGACTCTGTCCATAAGCCCGGTTTTGTTACCTTCCATAAACCAGCGCTCCCTAGTGTAAATGGGAAGGGACAGCCCTCAGGAGGCCCTTTAATCTGGATTCATATCTCATTAAACATGAAAATTTGTCTAGTGGATATTAACTTGGATGGTATTCTGGGAACTGAACTTGTAGGGGCTGACTCATCGCTGTATTTCATTTATAATATACACAACTGAGGGTCCCAAGGAGGCAGTGAATCCAGGACTATCAATCTGCTCACTAGCCATAGGAATATATTCCCAACCCAGAAAAGGCTTATTATTGCAGACGATCTTAATGTAACCTATGAGCCCCTGGTTGCTGGCTGTTCTATGGTCCTTGATGAGTAGGACAAGCTACGGGGGATACCGTCATTAGAGGTGGGTCAGTGAGGAGAGGGACCAACTTAGCTCACCAACTATTGGCGTTTACTGCTGTTTGGTCTGAGAGCCTGTAATGGCCGTACCTTATCCAATCGGAAAGCAGCCCGCATGATAAAGAGTAACAACTGATAAAACCCAGCGTAAGTATTAGCGTAGTATGAATGTATGGGCCCAAGTGAGTATGGTGTATGAATGCTGTTTGCTAATATCGCGCTGGATCAAAGGGACCAACACCATAACTGATCTGCAAAGTCAGCAGAAAGGGATCCGATCCGATCTTACCACTGGTTCCCGGTATCCAGAATGGGAGAACTAAAGGGTATGGTCCTGCCCCAGCTCTTCCTGGTGCTGACGGGTGCAGACTGGCCCGCCCTTGGCCAGGGTTTTGCCTGGGCGCGTGCTGCACTGCAGGACGCTTTTTAAGGCGCCAGGAAAACGGTCACAGCTGCTCAGCCCAAGGGGGATTGTGGGTTGAGAAGTCCCCAGCGGCTGTATCGGCACCCGCACCTTTTCCCAAGTGATGCTGCAAACACCAGAATCCTTCTTCTGGGCAGGGACAGCCGAAACAACAGTCTCCACTTATGACGGCAGCCAGGCAATTAGTAACATTTCTCCTAGGTGTTAGGACACAGCCCCCCTGCGCTGTTGCGCAAGGTCCTCCTCCCGCCCCCATGTTGATCTGGCATGTGAAAAGTGATATTGATCAGAAGTTCATCGTTGTTGTTCGAAGATAGCTGCCGAACACAAAAGGACTGTTCCCAAACAGTGACTGTGGAAGTAACTAGACATGACAGCTGGCTTGTCAAAAAAAGGAGAGCCATTAGTCTATGCATTAAGTGTGAGGACAATAAAGCATTTCAGATTATTACAATTGCTTGATCATCTCGTATTTCTGACGCAAAATCTGCCTACCTTCTAAAACTGCCATCCACTTCTGGTGGAAGGTGGGATCTTCTACATACAGGTCTAATCTGCATATATAATCACTCCCAACATTCCTTTCAGCCAATGGTTAAAACTTGTTCTCACACCCACAAAAGGGCCAGTAACTTATCAGCTGTTGGCAGGATAAGCTGCAAACAGTAGATATCTTGAGGTATCTAAGATCATGGCGTTCGCATTATGAGTATACAAAAACGTGTGTTTGAAATTGTGAAGCAGTTGTTTTAAGGGAGATATTTAAGACAGTAGTCTTTCTTAGTTTAAGATAAACATTCATTCCTACAGATCACAAGCATAAAAATTATAATTTGTTGCAAGAACATATTATGACAAGACCGAGAAACTTGTTGATGGTTTGCTATTTTCACATAAAGTTTATGGTTCATTTATAGAGTCACTCCCAGTTCCACCTCCCATATCATCTAAGTACTTCTATCATAAGACTAGGTGGCTCGTTATATCACAAGACTGAAGTAATTTCACCATTCACCTGTGGTCTGTAATATCTGGTTTGCCTCAGCAGAGCCCAGGTGAAATGTGAGCGAACACCAGTTTAGAGCCTGCACTGTATTCCATTTGGTAGGCTGGGTACTGTATCCTCCCCAAACGTCACCTGTAGCATAATGACAGAGTTAGGATTCTTTAATAGGATCTCAAAAACGATATTACACAAATGTTACTAACCATCTACTCTTCTCACATAAAGGGAACTCTTGAGGGAAGATAGCTTTTTGGGGTAGGGGCTCTTCGGTACTGAAGAAAGGCAATTGATGTAACAGTACACTGACCGCGCCGGAAACATGTCGAACCATAACAGTTAACACCCCAATCCTTTCCATGTATTTAATCTTGTGTAATACAGAATTAACCAATCACAAAACACTTCATATTATCATGCTTCATAACCGTTTTAACCCACTTCTCACAACCCTTCACACTCCACAAACACCTCATCTAAAAAAAACAACTCAAAAGAGCTCAGTATGAGCCCACCTTGCACCATTCTGGTGCTGGTACAGGAGTGCCCCTTTGATGAAGCATGCCACCTCGTGTGGGTGAGAGGTTACATCTTTTTGTTTCTAATCAGACGTCATCTACAAATCTCCCAAAATGAGGACGATTGAGTCCTAAACCATTTATGTAAGACTGCAGATTGCCGGCATTACTTCAGTCTTGTGAGAGAGAGCCCCCAGTCGTATTATGTAGGTTCACGTTTGTCGAGTGCCGGTATTATGCACCTCCTCTTCTCTGTCAACTGCGTGGCACTGTTCATTGGAAGCTTTACATCTGCCAGTGATAATTATTGCTCAGCTTTTTTCACTTAAATGCCTTTCAATTCAAAATATGTATATTTTCCTTACATGACATCATTACGCCTTGCAAAGGTGATTGCAGTGAAATTGCCAGTCTCCTTGTTTGATGATGTCTGGCAGGGAGTGGAATAGAAGAAGTCACTCTGCATAGTCGACGTTGACTATGCCTACCTAGAATAATATTGTATTGTATTTATATAGTGCTTACTACCCCTGACGAGGCGTCAAAGCGCTTTTCAGTGAGTAGCACACTCCGGAACCCAAAAGGGTTAGTGGTGGTGAAATTTGAGTTAATTTGAGTGGTGGACATGTGAGTCTGTTAGTTGAATTGAAAAGGAGAATGGGGGGAAAGAAGAGGGAAGAGCTTAGAAAGTCTATATTGTGAGATCCTAGTGGTAAGATTAGGTATGGGATGAGTATAAAGAGAGATGGAGGGGGAAGAATCTATATGATGCCATTCGTAGATTGCAGGAGAATCCACAGCCGGTTGTTATACATTGACCTGAAGGCAAGAGTTATGCATGAGTGTTTCACTTGAAGAGTTGCATTGTTTCTAGAAAAACAATTTTGTGCTCAGTGTGTACCAAGTTTAACCGTGTAATAATGTATTAAGGATAAGTTACTGTCGTCATGCAATTTGAAGCTTGTGCCGTACTGGCAAAAACTTTTTTGTTTATTGTACGATTCATGAAGAGCTACTATTCACAGTAGATCACATGTGATGTGCCCACTGCCAAAAAGAAACACGTCACTCAATATCAATTTGGTTAACATTTATTTTATTTTATCATTAAGTATTTTATTAAAAGTGCAAACAGGACAGTTAAGTTAGCCGGTTACTTTTTCTAAATGATCAACAATGCAAAATACAATTCTTCAGAACTTTGCACACATTTTGGTAAACTGGCGGATTGACCTTGGGAGCTTATTGGCTCCTGGGTGCCCAGTTGGTAACAGATAAGCTCTGTTTTCACAATGCTGGTGTTGCTTGGAGAGATTTGCCGCCAGGATATTCCAGGCTTGGGCGGCTCCGGTTGGATTCAGAGACTTTGGATGAGGTTCTCGTAGAGCCTCATAAGTTTAAATTCCATGCACACCTGGGGCAGATGAGGGAACTGAAACCAAGCGCATGAATGTGGTTTGGACACCAAAGCAGGGTGGTACATATTGGGAATAGATAAGCACACTCCAGCGTTCTCACTAAAGCCAGTGGTACGTGGCACAAAGCCAAAGTATGCATTTTATCATGATCACTTACTTTAATTCATTTTGAACTGTATTGTGTAATTGTTCGCATAAAACACAGGTTTCAATTTATTGGAGAATCGTTACAAATAGGATTGAATCAGTGACTTTTTTAAAATACCACTTATCCTATTTTTATGTGATCATTTACATCAAGCCCTCTATATGGATCTTCTCCACCTCTAGCCAAGTAGGATTCAACTATTTATTCATTACCATACACACATCATTATTCAGGTGGCCGCATCACACATTAACCCAAAATCGTATCTCACTGCCACCACTCTCCTAGTGATGGAATATTAGGGTCTCTAATAGTTCACACATTAGTATTTCATTTGTGTGTACCAACCTATCACACCTATATGTATGTGAGTCTGCCTTTATATGGCGAGGCATATGTGTTAATATAACGGTGCACAGTTGGGAACAGAGGCTGTATTTACGGTCGTCATTTTTTGAATTTAAAATGATTTGACCACACATGCACATCTGCACTTCAGCAACTTAAGGAGTCCTTATAGGAAACTCCACAAAACTGTGAAACCATAAGACAGTGTAGATCCCATATAAATCAGTGGTAGTACCCAGAAATCAGCATATCAGAACTCAGGCCTGGGAGGACCTCAAGCTGCTGCACAATCTAGAGACTTCAGGGCCTTTTGGGAAGTGGTTAACAGCTCTTACTTCACCGAGGATAATCAGCCTAAAGTAGAATGCCACATTCCCCTGGAGGAGTGGATTGGACATTACTCGTATATCTTCTCAGTTCCACCACTCAAGTCCGTACCAGAACTCCAAGCTCCCACAGACCTAGACATTGGAGCCCTGTGTAGTTCAATTAAAGTTGAAGATGTCACACAGGCGATCTCGCAATCTGATGCCGGCCAGGCTCCAGGCCCTGATGGGGTCCTTGAGGCTGTTTATAGTCAAAATCCTGCTTTTTGTGCGCCCCTTTTGACTAACATCTTCCGCTCGGCAGTGAGAGATAACATCCCTGACTCTTGGAAGGAATCTACAATTGTCCCCTTTTTAAAAAAAAAAAAAGGGAGATAGAAGTTAACCTTTGAGTTATCGTCCCATTTCCCTCGTGGACTCCTCGGCTAAGATCCTGGGGAGAGTCCTGTTGCAAACTTTGGAGAAATGGGTACTCAAGAATAATTTTTTCTTGGAGACACAATATGGTTTCCACCCAGGGGGTGGCCCGGTGGAGCAATCCCTAAATCTTCTATTGATTTTGGTGAAATATGTTCAAGCCAGAGGTAGGGCCCTTCATATGTCCTTTATGGACCTCTCTAGCACATTTGATCTGGTTGCAAGAGGTAAACTATGGCCTATGATGAGTAGCGCTGAGATTGACCCAGTCCTGATAAGTTTTAGCTCATTTGCACAGTGGGACCACAGCTAAGGAGCGTTTTAATCTAGATGGGGATTTTACCGCGCCCTTTAATTCCACCAAGGGCGTGCGCCAATGCTACATTCTAGCCCCATTTTTATATCTTGTCTATATAAATGCACTGGAATCTGTATTTATAGCTAAAGGTAAAGACCTCCCAAGAGTTGGTAACTATTTAGCTCTGGTATTACTATACATGGACGATGCCATCTTAATCGCTTGAACTGCTAACGGTTTGCAATTACTTCTTGATACTTTTAACAATTTTATGGGGGATCTTAACCTGGAAATAAATCACCTGAAATCTCACGTTATGACCATTGGCCCCAAAAAGACTCATTCATGTTCTCTTAATGGAATAACAGTTACAAAAGTTCCCATCTTCAGGTACCTCTGTGTTACTTTTTCAGAAAAATTGGCTTGGGACGAGCTTCTAGATCAAAGAGCATGCAAATTCGCTGGGGCAATCTGTGGAAACTTTAGCTTTTCAAAGAAATTGGGACAGAAACCCGTTAAGGAACTCCTTACCTTGTATAAATCTAAATGTCTACCCCCAGAGGCATTATGGGACTGGAGTTTGGGGTTACACCATTCCCAATAAGCTCCAAAGAGTTGAGAATAACTTCTTGTGTAGACTTTTAGCAATCCCTAAAAGCACTGCCAGCCTCATTGCTCACTTGGAGGTCGGACTTCCTTTTTTAAAGGATTTGGTTCAAGTTATGCCTTTACTTATTTGGGTGAAGATCTAGCTCTCGCAGCACACCTCTTTTTCACATGCGGTCCTAGGCGACTGTTTAAAGCAAGATCGAGCCTTTTCCATCCCCTGGTTCGCTTACGTTAGGAGGGGCATCTCAGACATTGGTCTATCACATATTTTCTACTTCCCCCAAAGAAATTGATAAGAACACTAAACATTTAGTTTAATATCTTTTTACACAATATAAAAACGAACTTAGATTTACCAAGTCCCAAGGTATGAGTTCTTTTTTTGGGATAATGCGATTTGAAGCGTATAGAAGGGACAGAACACTGCTTAACATGGGTCGCTAATACCGAGCATAGATTTTATTTGATGCGGTTTAGGCTTAGCACTTCGCACTTTTTGGTGGCCTTTCCCTATCAGGGCTCCTGATTTAATTAATTACCGCTATGACCTTGTGACAAAAGTTCCCAACAGTCTTTCGCACATTTTATATTCTTTTGTAGATTTTATGTCTACCCAAGATTGCACTGTTTGCGCCCATTATTATGTACTTTTGGCTCAAGATCTTATAAAGAATGTTTATAGTATTTAAATTCAGAATTTTGGTGTTTGTGTTGTAAACTATGTAGGCCAAACCTTTAGAATCAGAAAAACGTTAATAAATGCCTCTATCAATGATATCTACACAACCATATGTCTGTTTATATTTAGCTTTATTAGGATTAATTCTGCTGGCTATCAAATTATCTTTTTATGGTACTGCGTATTAACTTGCTGAATTTATTGATATTTTATGTATTTTTAAAGTGTGTTTTTTATTATGTTCTCCTTTTATGGCTATTTTCCCGAATAAAGGTCTTTGATCAATTGAGAGGATTTTTTTTAAACTCTTATGTTGAGCCTGCTAGACAAATTTGGACAAAACATCCCAAAAAGTGTACATTACGCAAGTTTGACCCTAAAATATAGAGCACATTGGTCCATGGGATGCATTTTCCAATAGATATGTCCCAAAAAGTTTGATTTGCTTTTTATCTTCTTTTAGTGAATTGTTCCTCTGTTCTACAGCTGGATGCATTTACACCATATTTGGATGAAAGGGTAGTGTTTGGTTTCATTTAGGACTTTTTAACTGATTTGGTGAACAATCTGTTAGCGGTTTGCTTCAAACCTTTTTATAGACCTGTTACGTTTGAGGTTGTGAAACAGTTTGCAAACCAAAATTTGAAAAGCGCTTATTATTTTGGACGTGTCAGTCATTTTCTTGGCTTTAACCCCTTGCATGCGTCGGACGGCCCCCGGCCGTCCTACGTCACGGTGAGCGTGTGCGGAGGACGGCCGGGTGCCGTCCGAACTCCGCCCACTCATTAATTCGCCCGCACAGCAGGGGAATTCGCGCAGCGCGCAAGGGGTTAAAACAGATTCACAAGGCTTACTGTGGAAAACCCAATGACCATGTGTTCTTGTTGAGGATGGAGGCACATTGTTTTACAACCAAAATGTCAACTTTGAAACTCTCCTTTGTAATTTAAGGTTCCTAGAAACACTACCAGAAACATAAGAAATGGGGAAAAGTCTCAAGGCCACCTGAGATGAGGAGTACAGGGGAAACCCAGATCTGTGACTGGGGGTGAATGTTTGCCATTGTGCAGCATTCCGTCCATCATCTTGTGTGTTTTGCATTTCGCCCTAAGTGGGAAGGGTATGCCCAGACGTGGGTCCCGTGCTCACTACGCCACTGGAGTCAAGCTATCCTGGCTGATGAAGGCTGATAGCCCGAAACCGGTCCTAGGATGCTTGATTCCGGTCCAGGGAAGACATGGCTTGGCAGTTCGGTCTGGACTGTTCCCATGAGGCACAGGGTCAAGACTGATTTGGATATGGCTATGTCTGAACTGGGGTGGCGTGGTGAAGCAAAATAACGATGGATTAAACCCAGATCTGTGACTGGGGGTGAATGTTTGCCATTGTGCAGCATTCCGTCCATCATCTTGTGTGTTTTGCATTTTGCCCTAAGTGGGAAGGGTATGCCCAGACGTGGGTCCCGTGCTCACTACGCCACTGGAGTCAAGCTATCCTGGCTGATGAAGGCTGATAGCCCGAAACCGGTCCTAGGATGCTTGATTCCGGTCCAGGGAAGACGTGGCTTGGCAGTTCGGTCTGGACTGTTCCCATGAGGCACAGGGTCAAGACTGATTTGCATATGGCTATGTCTGAACTGGGGTGGCGCGGTGAAGCAAAATAACGATGGATTAAACCCAGATCTGGGACTGGGGGTGAATGTTTGCCATTGTGCAGCATTCCGTCCATCATCTTGTGTGTTTTGAGTACAGGGGAAAGCCTACATCTTTCCCCTTAGGTTACACTTACTGCTGAACCCTGATCACCAGTATGACCAGGTTTCTCTAACGAATTTGCAGCTAGTTGCGCCTTCACCATCACAGTGAGTGGCCGAACTCCTGTGACGCTCATCAGCTACATTATGAAACGGTACACAGGGGAGGCAAATCAACAGGCCATGGCCATGCGTACACTTGCTCACATGGTGACTTGCACCTTTACTCCCACTTGAATTTCACACCTCACTCCAACCAGTCTTCAACGTACGATTTGGTCTGCATTTTGATCTGTTCCTGTTTCTGCTCTTTCTTCTTCAGATGCGCCAGCTTCTACGGAATGTTGTCCCATGTGTGGCTTCTGTTTCAGTCTCCTTCTGAGGACACTCTACTAGGTCTTTTTCAGAGCATCAGCGAGGCCCCACTGTCAGGACAGCATGTCCACTACCATCCTTGACCACAGACTTGTGACTGCCTCTATTATACCCTGTATGAAAGGGACAGAGCATAGTGTTATTTATTGTGACGTGCATTTGGGATTCCATAACTAGCACAGCTATCCTGACCCTATTTTTACCAGAGCCTAGCTTCCTCATCAAACAAATCTGCTGTAGCTCTACCATTATTGGCCCAGTTACTACCAAACTCTACCCTTCCCCACTCTTGCAGGTACCTAGTACTAGATTACTTGACATATTCTGCCCTGCATCCTTCCCTCGGGGTACGCTCTTCCCTAACAAATGGGCACCGGGCATTGCCGAACGTGACAGTATGACCCCCCCAGTACCAAATTGGAGACATTGGTCCAGGCAGTAAAGAGTTGCTTTAAACCTGGTGTCTTCAAGACTGGAGCCGCACAGAGAGCCATCTTGAGTTTATCAAAGTTCAACGGATGCTTCTCAGTCCACTAGAATGTTGAGGTTGTCGGGAGGACAGTACGGTGAGGGGGTGTGACTGCAGAGCCGTGGTACTCCACAACTTATCAATAGTACTTAGGAAGGACCATGAAGGTCACCTAGGGATTGGCACCTCGTCATCGCCATGATCCTGGTTTTCAAGGTGAAACTTGGCTTTCATGATGGTTAACTGAGCCCATTGAAGTCCTACAAAAATATTTCAGAGGGTTACCTGATCCTCCCAACTGGCACTACACACTGTGGCCCTGATTAAGAGTTGTCCTGTAAAGGGTGAGATATTTAGCATGCCTGAAAAAATACCAATATCCTCAAGTTGAGGTTTTTATGGGGTAATAAAATAACTTGTAGTCCCAGTTCTCATGCAGAAAATGCACAGTGACGCTGTATCGGTGTTTACTGCACCGCATCGTTCATCCATCGGAATTTTCCTGCTCATTCTTCCGCCTTAAATTAGGACAGATTTGACCTGCTGAAATTTGTCAAGCAGAAATTGTAATGTTTGCCCCAATTTTTTGTTTGTTCATGGATTAGAATTTAGCCCCGCAATCGTAGCCTTTGTTGCCTAAAAAGCCGACACAAAAGTAATTGCTGACATGATTTACAAACCGCTTGTGGATGCCCTTGTTGAAGTGAGCAGGCTGACGCAGCCTACTAAACGCTTGCTGCTGCTGCCGCCATCTTCTTTCACCTACAGGCCACAAGTTCCAAACCCAGCAAAGCCAACTGGGTATTACAAACACCTGCAAAATAGTGCCATGAAACTATCGATATATAGAAATTATTGGTATTCACCTTTTTTTAGTAGTGTTATTATCATTTATATACTTTTTAAATATGCTGGGCAGATCAAAGTAGCAGACTCCACCTCCTCAAGGAATACAAATGTATAAATCAACAGTGGTTTGGGAGAATTGGTGGCAACAAAGCTCTTTAAAAATACAATGACATGGTCTGAGATCCAAGCACAGTCCTCTCTTAAAATGAAGCCCAAAACGAGTGTTACCAGAAGCGAAAGCCCAAACAATTTTGAAAATAAAGAGGATAACTACCAAGACAGCACAGGCTATCTGAGTGTGAGAGACCTATTGGGAACTTAGTGTACTTGGGGCCTACCCATTGCTTACAGTTTAACCATGTTGCTCTCATTAGCTTGCTTTTTTTTTTTTATTCTTGCCTTTTTTTGCTTGCCTTTCTCTTCTGTGTTTGTTCCTTCCCTGGAGCACAGTGTCTTTACGTCTGCTGCTTACTTTCCAGGAACAACTTTTTTGGTTAAGCACTCCACGAGAGCACACAAGGGTTTTCCAGCTGTCCCCTTCATGTATGTATCTTCCGGTCCCTCTGTTGTCATTGCTATTTTCTCTCACTGATATGCTTCTCCCTCAGGTGTTTTCCCCATCCCGCTTGCTGTAGCTGCTGCCCCTCCTCACCTCCTGCTCCCTGTTGCTGCCCAGTCCCACTGTTGCTGCCGCCACACTCCTGCACCCTGTTGCTGCCAACCCCTCCCACTCCCTGTTGCGGCTGGCCCCACGCCCCGTTGCGGCTGGCCCCACGCTGGCTTCCTTTGCTACCGCCCCTCCTGCGGCCCCTTCATGCCATGCCCTCCTAGTTTTTGCCACCGCCATCCCGCTCCCAGTTGTTGCCACCCCCTCCCACTCCCCTTTGTCACTGCCCCCTCCCGCTCCCCTTTGTCACTGCCCCCTCCCGCTCCCCTTTGTCACTGCCCCCTCCCCTTTGTCACTGCCCCCTCCCCTTTGTCACTGCCCCCTCCCGCTCCCCTATGTCACTGCCTCTTCCCGCTCCCTTTTGTCACTGTCACCTCCCACTCCCTTTTGTTAATGCCCCCTCCAGCTCCCCTTTGTTACTGCCACCTCCAGTTGCTACTGCCCCTCCTGTCTTCCATTGCTGCTGGCCCCTTCACCTCACTTCTGGTGTGTTTTTCTTTTCAATCAAATTATTTGTTTTGGGGTGCCCTAGACAGCAAATTGCTGCAGTTCCATCCGCCGTAAATTGAATGTTATGCTACTTCTATGCATTTGTTTTTTTATCCATTTGCCAATACATTTTGGATCAGTAAATAAAAAAAATGGTGCCTGCTTCATTTTAGCAGTGTGTAGGAAAAAAAAAAAAATCAAGATTTTTTAAATTGAAAAATGTAGCCTCCCTAATATAATTGCTCAGTGGGTCAATGTGAATGTATCTAGAGTTCTACGTGTAACCCAAATATCACAGATTAAAATCTTGGTCGGACTAACTCCGCCCTTTATACTGCTGATCTCAATAAAATGACTACTGGTAAGTCACTTAATAGCAATACTTATGCTTACAGTGCTTGAATAAATTAGCAACATTTAAGCACTACGCAGATATAAGCTTGATCTTTCTTGGGCACTCCTGCTACTCTCAAATAAGACCACATTAAGAGACTCTAGGGGTAGGGTGGGACTGGGACAGAAAATAGGCCTGGGCGTCAAATTAAAAGTGGACCCCTTTTGCGAATCAGGGCCGTTTTAGACTTGTAAAGACAAACTGCTTTGGTGTTTTGCTGAGCATGGTGGACTGCATGCATTTGTGCTTGCTGCAGTCAATGTTTGTGGTAATATCAGAGAAATCAATAGTAAAAACCGGCCGACTAAACCATAAAACAAGCTCACAAACAGCCAAAAAAAACAGCCCTTCGGGCACTGCCAGATTGACCAATAGGCAAGTGTAATGAAGACAGGGACACTGGATTAAGTTGATATAAGTAAAGGGTTTATTAACGACCCCATCCATCGAGGACTTGAGTCAACTGACTCCGCTAGAACACTCCGCATTCAACGTTCCATGTTCTACCATGGAACTTACGCGACATCACACTTCTTCCTCTTTACATTTTAAAATGACATAAAACGAAATTAGAACATACAGAATCTAGGTACCCCATAAGAGCGAAAGTATATAAATGTTGCCCACACCTTTCCTCCCACTGATATGAAACAACAACAAAAAAAAAAAATACAAGAGCCACAACAAAGTATCTATAAACAAAATGACTAATTTCTTATAAAATCCTTAAGATAAACTGGACACTTACAAGATCTAACACTCTTGCGAATGGGTACAAAACACTTCTTTTGTGAAGAGAAACCCCTAGAACTTTCTACTTCACTTGCATTATCATTTTTGGATTTTACATGAACAACTCGGCTAAGATTCCAGATGCGACCATCATTTGTTTTCAGAGCATTCTTGAATATCTTTACAACTGTCCTTACATCAGTGAATTTCGACCAGTTGCGACAACCAACAGGTGCTTTAACTCTAACTTTGTCTCCCACTTTGAATTCCACAAGTTTAGCCGATTTTCGTGCGTCAAAATAACTCTTCCTTTTCCTTTGTAAAACCAATTCTTTGTTCCTCCACTGACCGATGTCATTATCCTTTATCCCTTTATCCACTGCCATCCAGCCAGGGCAGATAAAGGTATTTGCAGATCTTCCTTTGAATAATTCAAAAGGAGTCTTCCCTGTTGATGAGTGTGGCGTAAATCTGTAAGCTGTAATTCTGCTTTGTAATCCTCTCTCCAATTCAAACTGTTAACTCTTGCTAACTGAATACTTTCTTTCAATGTCTTGTTCAATCTTTCTATGGCCCCATTTGTCTCCGGATGATAAAGCGATGTTTTTTTATGTACAACCCCACACTTAGTCAAATATTCCTCCATTTCACCTGAGCAAAATTGTGGGCCATTGTCTGATAACAAAGATCCTGGAAAACTTTCACGTTTAAAAATAGCATCTAAAAACTTAATCACAGCTTGAGTAGAAATGTCACGTACAGAACTCACTTCAATCCAACGTGAATATAAATCAAGTAGAACTATTAAGTACGGAGTCTGATGCTCACCATGAAGAGGTCCAACAATATCAATGGCTATTTCATCCCAAGGACACATGGGTAACTTCCTGCAGACCATAGGAGTTTGTCTGGGTTTAAGAATCTTGTCGCTCATGGAACAGGGGACACAATCACGCACCATGCGTTCTACCATCAAATCTAGGCCAGGCCACCAAAAGTCCTGCCTTATGCGTTCTTTTGTTTTACAAATACCCATGTGCCCCTCATGAGCCATTTTTATAATGTTGTCCCTTAAACCCACTGGGGGTATCAGCCTCATGCCTCTGGTTAAAATGCCATTAGCAATGGCCAGCTCATCACACACCATTTGCCAAGGCTTCTCAAGATTGCTCCCTTTATCTTGTGTAATCATCTCCATCACTTTTAGCATTTCCTTGTCCTTTTTACTTCTTCCCTCCATTCAACTTCTTTTATGGCTCCTGAAGTGATTTCACAAACTTTCACATCAAACTCATCCACCATGTCTTCCAACCCTAACACATCTTGACATTCCACTGTATCTACCAAACGTGAGAGGCAATCTGCCGAGACATTACTTGCTCCTGGAATATATTCCATAGCAAAATCAAACTCCTGAAGTGAAATCACCCACCTCCTGATTCTCGACGAAATTGAGTCCAACCCTTTTTTCTCGAAAATCTCCTTAAGCGGTTTATGGTCTGACCTCACAATGAATTGAGTACCCCAAACAAATTTCTTAAATTTATTCAAAGCCCAAAAGATGGCTAACGCCTCCTTCTCAATGACAGAGTAATTTATTTCTGCTCCTCTTAAACATCTTGACGCACAAGCGACCAAACACTCCTGACAACCTCTTTTCTGGATCAACAATGCACCTAGTCCTTTCTTACTCGCATCCGTCACAATGTACGTCAATTCACCAGGTTTGAAAGCTTGTAAATCAGGTGCATTTTTAAGATCCTGCTTAACATTCTTGAACTCTTCCTTACACACTTCATCCCACACAAACTCTGTCTTCTTGCACAGCAAGCTTCTTAGATGACACGTTTTATTTGCAAAATTTTGTATAAACTTGCCATAAAATTCAGCCATACCCAAAAATGATGCCAGCTCTTCCTTCGAACATGGTTCTTTAAGATTTACAATAGTTTCTACCAACTCTTTTTTGGTTTGACTCCACTACCAGATATATGATGGCCCAAATAATCTACTTCTGTCACCCCAAACTTGCACTTCTCAAAACGTAGGGTCAAACCAGCTACCGTTAACCTGTTCAACACTTTTTCCACTCTCCCATCATGTTCTTCTATGGACTTACCATAAATTAACAAGTCGTCCTGATAACACCTTACACCCTTAATTCCTTTAACTACATCGTTCATAATTCTCTGAAAGACAGAGGCGGCTGAGACCAGTCCGAAGGGCATCCTTAAAAACTTGAATGCTCCCATGGGTGTAATGAAAGCAGTAAGCTCCTGTGAACTCTTTTCTAGCGGCACCTGATGATACGCCGAAGCTAAGTCGAGTGTACTAAAATAACAAGCACCATCCAAAGTTGAAACCATCTCATCAATATTAGGTAATGGAAATTTGTCCACAACCACCTCCTTATTGAGTGCACGTAAATCCACACAAAGACGAATTTCATTATTGCTCTTTCTAGCCACAACTATGGGAGCCAACCACTCAGTCGCTTCCACCGGCTCAATCACACCTGCCTCCAATAACCTGTTAATCTCTTTTTGTACAGGTTCTTGTATACTCAGAGGAATTCTCCTCACTTTTGCTGCAATGGGCTTTGCACCTAACTTCAACTTGATACAATGGTTGTAGCCCTTCACACGTCCCAAAGAGTCCTTGAACAATTCTCTAAACTTGTTCACATATCTCTCACAAACGTTCTTTATAGACTGCACCATTACGGGAGGATTCCCATTGGGATCAAGAATAATCCCAAGCCTCGCTTGGTGTGTCCAACTCAGTAGGTTATCCCCTTTCTCTGCTACATAGATCTTAGCATCCGTAAATCTCTCTTTGCACTCCAGGCAAGTTTGAAAGTATCCCAACATTTTTATCGGAGTTCCTCCATAACCTGTTGGCCTTACATCGGTTTTTAATAATATTACTTTGTTTTTAAAGTTTTCTTCAAAAATCTCCTTCGAGATAAATGTGAGATGAGAACAAGAATCAAACTTCATCTTTATTTTCACATCTTCTATCTTAACCCATTCAGAAGGATGTTCCAAACCACACGCCTCATTCACCTGAAAACTGACCTCTTTCACATCAAACTTCCCATCTCTTTTGTTTCGAAAACGACAGTTCTTTGTGAAATGTCCTTTTCTCCCACAATAGTTACAAACCACACTGAGTGGCGGACAAAAATTTGCATTCGCTTTATGACCACTTCTCCCACAACGATAACAACTCCCCTGGAAAGGTAAAACATTTCTTTTTATATCCTCACCAGGCTTGTTCCTTTTCTCATCCTCTCCACTCTTTTTATTATCAGTGTCTGACTTATGTACCGCCTGACACACAACTTCTTCTACCTTTTCTTGAATAACTGCTGACTTCCCTACCTTGCTCAATTCATTCACACATTTTAGCATGTGTTCAACCCTTTTGCACTTATCATTACTTCATTTAAAGGTGGTTCATCTTTTAACCAAAGTTCCTCTCTTATTTTGTCACTACCACATTTTAATACAAACTGGTCACGTATTCTTTCTTCTACCAGTTCCCCAAATTTGCAACTTGAAGCCAGTTTCCTAAGAGCAGTGACAAACTCCTCCACAGTTTCTTCCTTTCCTTGCTCTCTTAACCCAAAATAATATCGCTCCATAATGGTGCTCACCTTAGGCAGAAAGTGTAGGTCTAATTGTTTTACACATACCTCATATTCGTTCAATCCTCTTTGACATATTTGACTTAACACTGGCAGATTTTCTAATACTTCTTGCCCCTCTCCACCTAAACAGTGAAGTAAAAGTGCCTGTTTTCTTTCCGCACTTAAATTTGAGCCACATACCCTCGCATAATTCTCAAAAATCTTCTTCCACTTCTGCCATTTCACCAGTGGTTCGCCTGGATTTGACATGAAAAATGGTGGCGGAGTTACATTCTGCATTTTCTCTTTAAATTTTTCCCACCCCTTTTTTTTTCAAGTGAATCACACCCTCCACAACTTCCCTAACTGCCTACTAATCTTCGACCAGCTTTAAATGTAATATTTGTCTTCTTATACTGTAAACTTACTTCCAATATTATGCTCCGTAAGCCTACACCCAAATCCCAATTTTTTTTATTTTTTTTTAAAATCTTTTTTTTTTTTTCCCCCCCAAAAAATGTGCTTGTGACCGTGTACTCAAAATATGGAGATGTTCTTTCACAATGTGACAAACTTATCACAGTATCTTAAGGTGTGCTTGTCACCGTGGTGGCAAGCTTGTAACAGTATCTTCACCGTTTTCCTCTTCTTTTTTTCCTTCTTTTTTTTTAAAGTTCCACCAAAATTCTCCACCAAAATTCTCCTTTTAACTCCTCCTTTCCACAAATAGCACAGATGAGATGTCCGCCGCTATCACCACTCAACCACTCTGTCCTTTTTCCCTTTCAAATTACACATTTTTCCTTTTCCCACTGCCTGACTCAAAAATGGCCGCCGCCGTCGTCACCACGCAATCACTCGGTCTTCTTTCATTAGGAAGTTGTGCTTGTTTCTTCTGCGCAGCCCTTGCGTGCCATTCAGACTTTTTTCAAAGGGCGAAAGGGCATGTCACTCACCAACCATCAATCTGAGTGAAGCGCAGGCGCGATCTGCGTTCCAGCAGCCACTTCTTCCTCGCGCTTCACAGGGAATCCACTTTCTTCCTCCAAGTGCGACACAGTACCGCAGATGACCGCTACTCCGATGACCGCTACTCCGGTAAGGCGTTTCCGCGATCCTGCTTTGTCTCCTTTCCCTTTTCCTTTCACAAACTGCTCCACTTCCAATCTTCCGCTTCTTCCCAATGTTGGGGTTGATTATCCCTCTTCCTTCACGCGATCGTCGCCAGTGTAATGAAGACAGGGACACTGGATTAAGTTGATATAAGTAAAGGGTTTATTAACGACCCCATCCATCGAGGACTTGAGTCAACTGACTCCGCTAGAACACTCCGCATTCAACGTTCCATGTTCTACCATGGAACTTACGCGACATCACAGCAAGCCCGACCTGCCTAGGGGTCTTCCTCGAGATATTCTTGTCTGCAAAATGTTAGTCACAATTGCATTCCATTTAAGCAAACTGAATGTCAAATGGGCTGGGTTTGGAAACATTGCAGGATGGAGTTCGAACGTATCTGTTATTAATCAGCGAAGCAGGCAAAACTGCAATTCCTTTATGAACTTTCAAGTCATGGCAGCAGCTTTCAGAACTCCCTTCCCCAGGGCCTCGCGCTTTGCGTGTAGGGAAAGGGCGGCCTTCTTCATTAAATGTTGCTGCAGCTGCCGAGCTCCTCTGTTATGAATAATGCACGTGCGAGTACGTGAACTAACCTGCGTTAGCAAGTTAACATCGCACGTTATTTTTTCACCTTTTGTAATCAGTGTGCATAACGCAAGCGGAAAAAGGAGCAACCAAAAGTTACATTCAGATCCATTTTTCACCGTTTAGTGTAACTTTAATATTTGCAGTTTCAAACCCGCAATCGCAGGGAAAGTGCTTAGAGGCTAAGTAATTGGCGAACGCGCGCTGCATAAAAACTGCGTCACATGTCCCAACACTGGCAGAATCCCCCCTCAGGCGGGAGCATTGGTTAGACTTCAGGCCAGGATAGCCTGCTGGCGCATGTGTTATGGGAACCTTTGGGCAGCGTCAATGTGACTGCAGATTCAGATACCTGCGTTAGGTCTCCCAGAACGAATATATCGAGGCCCCTGAAATTCTCTTGGCACCACTACATGAAAAAATGCGCAGTCTTACCCATGGCATACTGGGATTTGTGAGCCCATTCTTACGAGTTTAGACGTGAAAATAAAAGTTCCAGAATATATGTTGTTTATTTAAAGGCCAAGACTGGCCTACAATGTCACATACAACATAGGGGCCGGGCCCAAATATCTATGTTAAATGGGAAAAATCTGAGCGCAGTGTAGAGAATCACTTCTAAGATGGGTGTTTGTAAAGGGCCAGCTCCGTAATTGGTACTGTGAAACTGTGCCGTCATGCCCTCTGATCATAATTTTAAAATGGATATTTCAGTGAAGGAGTAAAGAACTGGAAGGGTTCATGTGTTTTAAAATTCATGAATGTCCCTCACTTGATCTGTCTGACCTCGGACTCTCCTTTTCTGATAGGCGAGGTGGAGGCACTGGTGGCTGCCCTGCAAACTGAGGCCGCAGGCTTCAGACCACAGCAGGACAACAGAATTTTATTTTCCACAAAGACATCTGCCTTCTGCTGACCCCCTAAATAGAACACCTGTAAAGCGAGTGCCCACTTGGCCTCCCACGCGCTCATCCCAAAATCCCTCTTAAAACCCATGTCCCTTGCCTAGGCCCTCTTGATTCCCATATCCAGAAAAGCCAAAAGGTGTCACCTATGCAAGAGCTTATTGACTTTGCCAATTTGTTTTACCAATATTGTACACCAGTGTGGCTCCTATTCCACATGGCTAAAAGTTATTGGGGTAAAGAAGAGCGTTGTGGAGTGTCATAAAGTGGAGTGGCATACAGTAAAGTGGTGTGGAGAGGAGTGAAGTGAAGTGGAGTGTCATGGGGTAGTGTACAGTGTTGTGGCGGTAGTAGTGTCATAGAGTAAAAGGGTGTAGAGTTGAGTACAGTGTCAGAGTTGAGTAGAGTGTTGTACAGTGGAGTGGCATAGAATGTCGTGGAGTGGTGAAGAGCAGAGTGGAGTGCCATAGAGGGTGTTGCGCAGAGTGGAGTAGTGCCGTAGAATGGCATAAAGTAGAGTAGAGTGCTGTAGAATGGAGTTGACGTGGAGTAGAGTGTCAATGGAGCAGAGTTTAATGGAGTAGAGCATCATAGAATGGAGTGGCCTGGAGTGAAGTGGCATTAAGTACAGGGATGCAGAGTAGATTGTCACAGAATGCAGTGGCGTAGAGTGCATTGGGTTTTAGTAAAGTGGTGTAAAGTGCAGTGATGTAGAGTAGCGTAGAGTGCAGTGGCCTAGAGAACAGCGGTGCAGAGTAGAATGCAGTGGTGCAGAGTGCAGTGGCGTAGAGTGGAATGGAGCGGAGTGGCGTAGAGTGAAGCGGCATAGAGTGGTGCAGGGTAGAGTGGAGTAGACCGGCATAGAGTGCAGTGATGTAGCGTAGAGTGCAGTGGCATAGAGTACAGCGGTGTAGAGTAGATTGCAGTGGTGTAGAGTGCAATGGCGTAGAGTGAAGTGGCATAGAGTGGAGCAGTGCAGGGTAGAGTGGAGTAGTGTAGGGTAGAGTACAGAGGCGTTGAGTGCAGCAGTTGCATAGAGTGCAGTCATGCAGAGTAGAGTATCAGAGCGCAGGTTCGTAGAGTGGTGCAGAGAACAGTGACAGACTACAGTGGTGCAGAGTAGAATAGAGTGGCGTAGAGTGCAGTGACATAGAGTGCAATGGTGTAGAGTGAGGTAGCGTGCACTGGCATAGAGTAGAATGTTGTAGAGTATAGTGGCGTAACGTGCAGCAGTGCAAAGTAGTTGGTATAGCTGCAGTAGCGTAGGGTGCATTGGTTTTGAGCAAAGTGGCATAGCGTAGAGTGCAGAGGCATAGAGTGCAGTGGCGCAGAGTTGATTGTTTAAGAGTGGAGTGGTGCAGGGTAGAGTATAGTGGCACAGGGTAGAGCGCAGTGGCATAGAATTGTGGTGTGGAGTAGAGTGGTGCAGCTTTGATTGCAGTGGCATAAAGGGGAGTGGCGTAGAGTAGATTGTTTTGAGTGGAGTGGTGCAGATTGGAGTAGTGCAGGGTAGAGTAGAGTGGAGTGGTATAGAGTAGTGGCGTAGATTGGAGTGGCCTAGTTGGAGTGGTGTAGAGTGCAGTGGTGCATAGTAGAGTGAGGTAGAGTGCGCTGCCATAGAGTAGAGTGGTGTAGAGTGGTGCAGAGTAGAGTGCAGTGGAGCAGAGTGCCATAGAGTTCCGTGGCAGAGAGTGCAGTGCTGCAAAGTACAGTGTCATAGAGTGCATGCAGTGGTGTACAGTAGTGCATTCGTGTAGAGCGCAGTGAAGTAAAGTGGTGCAGAGTAAAGTGACAGAGTGCAATTTTGTAGAGTATAGTGGCATAGAGTGCAATTGCACAGAGCGGAATAGAATGGCGTAGAATGCAGTGGTGCAGAGAAGATTGTTTCAGAGTATAATGCAGTGGTTCAGAGTAGATTAGAGTGACGTAGAGGGTATTGGCATAGGGTGCACTGGCGTACATTGGAGTGGTACAGAGTAGAGTTAATTGGCGTAGAGTGCAGTGTTGCAGAGTAGGGTGGCATAGAGTGGAGTGGTGCACAGTAGAGTAGTGTGGGGTAGAGTGCTTTGGCATAGAGTGGAGTGGTGTAGAGTAGAGGCGTCAAGTGGTGCAGAGAAAAGTGCAGTGATGTGGAGAGGCGTAGTGTGGAGTGGTGCAGAGTAGAGTGCACTGGCGTGGAGTGGGGTAATGTGGAGTATGCATGGTATAGTAGCGTACTTCCATTGCAGACAATGCTTCTTAAATTGAAATTACCATTACATTTGCACTCAGTTTTACTGATAAAAGTATACTTCGCACAAAAGATAATGTGTGGAAATGTCATCACCCAATGTGTTGATTTGATGGTCAGAACAGTTAATTTACAGACATTTAAATTTTATTGTGTGCTAGAAAAAAAAAATAACATTGTACAGCCTTCCTCAAGCAGACCCCCAGTAATTGTTATATAAATACTCACACTTTGAAGTCAGAGAAAGAAAAATAAACACCAAGCTCCCTGGAAGACACAGGCTAACATTTGACCTCTGTCTTTGAATGCACAGCAAATGTTACAAGATAAGAACAGGATTTAAAGGTATGTTTACAGAAAGCAAGCCATGGAAGAATACAGTAAACAAGGTTTGGGCAACGCAAGGGGCGAACTCGAGGTGGACAGCTTAAAGCAAATAAAGCTAGCAAATAGAATGCCAAAAAATGTGTGCGTTCCAAACCACAAAGCCTATGGTAAGCAACAGGTGGAATGCATTCCTAGGTCAACTTTCTGAAAGTCCCCAAGATGTCTTTAGCAAAGCAGACAGCTGTGCTGTCTGATTAGCAGCGACCTAATAAAAGGAAGTGTCCATCATCACCTCTGAACTGCTGAAACCTTTAAATTAATATAATTCTCATCCACCACATGGATGGTCTCAGTTTATGCCCGAGATAATATCTTTATAACACCTTTGGTTAAGAGTAACTGGAGGTTAGGCAGATCAGATTATATTGCACATTGGGTGAAAATGTTTGTATGAATTTGAAATCCTGAGAGTCTGTATATTTGGAACTTCATTTCTGTATTGTTTTATTGTTGTTTGCAATTGGTCTTCTTAACTCTGAACTGGTGCAGTGTTCTGCTGCTTGCTGTGCAACCTTGCAACGGAAATGGCACCCATCTCTTCATCACTATAAGCAAAACTTTGTCCAGCTTGTCTCTGGTCGTGAGCTGGCTCTGATTTTGCTTTCATTGTAAAAGTCTCTGCTGGGACTGATGGTGGAAAGGTATTGTCTGGCAGTGCTTAATTTGTAAAAAAAATAAGTGCCAGGGCCCTTGTCAGAAGGCCACCGCATTGACTCTGTACTTACACAATCACTAGCCATCACACTCAAGTGTGACAATTTTGTTTTTCTGCTCCTCTTTAAATTACACAAACAGCCCCACCATGTGGCAGCTGTCATAAGTGCTGGTTTAGGGAATTAAGGGCCGGTGCCCTCAATTAAGTGCCGGTGCCGAGCACCGGAAACCACAGACTCAAATTAAGCACTGTTGCCTTAAGTGCGTTGAAGATAGAGAGAGAGACTGAGACTCTGTTTGCAAGTTCTGCTTCGACTCCATCAAACCAGTTTCCCTTCAGACAGATGGTTGGCAATGAGTGTGTCCCGGCCAGGCTCAGCTGCTGGCCTTGGAGTGACCCACTCCGTAAGACTATCTCTGAAGTCCCCTGGTGGTGAGCTTGTATGACGAACTCTGTTGAAATAACTTGCTGATTTCTCCTCCCACCTCATTCTTGAGGGAAGCATGCAACACAAAGTAGAAACATGCCTCATATAAACACAGCTGTTGGCTTTAATATATCCAAATGATGGAGTAGGTGAAAACTGGAAATGTCTCTAGTCCAGACTGCTGTACATGAACATTGACACTGCGCCGACTCGCGGTCTAAGAGCCCTTTTAAGTCGAACTGCGCATGTCTGTTTTGTGCCTTCAGGACCAGGACTGTTCACTTTAAGTGAAAAAGCAGTCATAGGGAGTCGTGCCTTGTGTGCTTCCAGACCGTTTGCAGAGGCACTGAATTGGTTGTGAAAAATACATATATCCAGCAGCATCATTCCAGATTTTCTTTCTAATTTTTGGCATATTTTTGACTTTTGTAAGAATGACTCCTAAAGCCAAAAAAGCTGTGCCATGCCTGGCATATCTGGGTTTGTCAGTGTGAAGAAAAACCCAGCTGTCAGGTTCAGCGGTGGAGCCTATGATATTTTTATTTCTTACTTTCAGTGTAGGTTCCAACCCTGTGTAAATCTAATTCTCAGGGTTGCTCATCTTAAAAACCTTTCTTCTGGTTAGTGTTCTGTTAGCACTCCCACCAAGACACAGTCCTGGTGCATACGTGCTAAGGAAAAATATCACTGCCATTTACTGCAACTTCAACTCGTAACCAGGCCCGACAGACCTCTCCAAACGCCATACGATCTCATCCAAAGAACCAATGCTAACCACTTGGCCCGTCATCATCCTAAAAGAAACTGCAGCCACTGTGAAGTCCATCCACTCGGGGGGGGGGGGGCCCATCGAACAACTGCTTCACCACGCCTAATCCAGAGGACTGCATCCCATCAGCACAATGCTCATACCCATTCCAACCACAGCACGGAAACTGCTCGAATCACCACCACGGATGACTTCTGCATGACTCTGGATGGAAGAGACACTGCGGGCCTCATCCTCCTGGACTTTTCTGCAGCGTTTGCCACAGTCTCCCACCCCAGCCTCATCCAACACCTACACAACATCGGAATCCAAAGTCAGGCACTCTGATGGATCTGCTTCTTCTTCACTGGAAGGACCCAGTTCGTGGCCTCACTGCGGAGTTCTGCAAGGATCCTCCCTGAGCCCGACCCTCTTCAATGCATACATGATCCGTCTAGCCAGCATCATCCTCTCTCATGACGTCAACATCTTCTCCTACGCCAACGGCACACAACTCATTCTCTCCCTCATGGACGAGATGCCCAATCCGTGGTTCAAGTTCAATGTCTGCATAAGGGAAATTGCCCACAGGATGAAGACCAGCTGCCTGAAGCTGAACACCGACAAGATTAAAATCATGATCTTTGGGAAGAGCACTTCACTGTAATACTCCACCTGGTGGCCAGCAGAGCTAAGACCAACAGCCACCCCAATACCCACGCCAAGAACCTCTGACACGTCCACGACATCAAACTTGACCGCCCAAGTCAATGCTGTCACCGCCTCATGCTTCCATACCCTGAAGATGCTGAGGAAAATTTTCAAATGACTCCTAATCAGCACCCAGAAAACCATCACACATGTTCTCGTCATAAGCAAGCTGGACTACAGGATCACCCTCTATGCCGAGATCAACAAAAAACCCACCAGAAGGCTGCAAACTATTCAGAACTCAGCAGCCAGAATCCTCCCATCCTGCACTTGCATCACACCATACCAGAATGAGTGCCACAGGCTCCCCATACGCAAACCAGCATAATTCAAACTCCTCACCCACACTTTCCAAGCACTACATAATACTTGCCCCTCATACCGCAACAATCGCATCTGCTTTCACAAACATTCCAGATACCTCCACTCGTCGGGACTCCTGCTTGCACACATCCCACGCATATGGAAAACCAGTTCTGGCAGTCGAGCCTTCTCCTACATCGCTTCTAAAGCTGGAATGACTTGCCCTACACATAAGAGCCTCCTCCTCACTTGAATTCCTCAAGAAGCTGAAGACCTGGCTTTTCAAGTAGACTCACTATGCCCTAGGTTTGGCTAGACTCGCACCTGCTGAGCCCTGCTGAGTGCAGAGCGCACTTCCGGGAGACAGTGCTCTCTGCAAATCTACATGACGAATCAACATGATCTAGTGTGTCCAACCTTTCTGTTCCACTGGTCTATGTGTTGACCATCATTGCTCTCCTGGTCAGGGGATGACGTTGATTGACAGGAAATGAATCTGAGACGAGCACTGTAAGCATGCCAAGACTTCCCTCTCTGTCCCAAGTAGCCTATTCATCAGTGGGAGCTCAGGTCAAATGTCAGTCTTCCTTGCAATCCTGGGAACTGAATGCCCCTGAATCCTGTATAAATGCTGGGCCTGAGCCCGTTAACTTGACAGACCCTCCAGACCTCCTATTCTTGGCAGTAAAGCAGCATTGAGGCCTTGGTACTCTTCGTTCACTCGCCTCATTAGGAAAGACTTGCAGTCTTCTGCACAGCAGTTTAAAATGCAGACAAATCTAGTTTTAAATCTTCTGTATGCGGAACAAACTTGATGCACAACACACTCTTGCAGAGGTTACAGATGCAGTAGGGCTAAAGCTATACCTTTTTGGAGATTATGCTTTTCTCCTTGTATCAATGCACATCCGCGCTACTATAAGTATCCTAGAGACTAAAGACAATTTCAATAGATGCACCTTAATATTTGCTCAAAGCCCCTTCATTTTTTATGTCTGGCACTAGCCAAGACCTTTTGATTTTACAATTTTTTTTATGTATAACATACTTATAGTGGCTTTCATCCCGCTCTCTTTATCCATTTGTGTGTTATTCGCATTTCTTCGGTCCACTACTGCATGCAGCATGGGGTAGTTGGTAAGAACACTTAATCCATTGGCTTACCTTCACTGCAAGTGACCGCTTTCTGCCCTTTCACAAGGAGCACATCCGCACTCGCAAATTAGTTCCCTGCATGCCAGGGGCATCAGTAGCAATGCTTTCTTTTTGAGACCCAAAAAATATTTTTCCTTTTACCCAGTGTTTGTGTGTGTGTGTGTGTGTGTGTGTGTGTGTGTGCGCACTTTGGCTGCAATTCATAGATGATTTGTTCCTATTATGGAATGGGACTGAAACTGAATTCATGGAATATTTCTCTATACTCAATAATAATGAAGTCAGTTTAAAATTTACTTACAACACGAGCGTAAGAGAAATAGAGTTCTTGGACACAAAAGAATACATTGAGAACAATGAGATACAAACCACAGTGTTTCGGAAGGCCACGGCCACCAATAGTATCCTTAACGACTCAAGCTTCCACCCTAACTTTTTGATAAAAAGTATACCCTACGGGGAATTTTTAAGAATGAAAAGAAACTGCTCTGAGACCAAAGAAATGGAATCAAAATTCAAGGATACAAAGAAGAGATTCCTACGGAGAGGATACAAACATTGTGATATCAAACGTGGTGAGGCCAAAGCGAGATCTCTGACTAGGGCACATACCTTTGTGAGTAAAGAAAAGAGGAATACTGAGGAAAGTGATGAAACAATCTGGATGATACTAACGTACAGCAAGGAAAGCTACAAAATCCAAAAGATTCTGAACAAATATTGGAATGTGTTACGAAAGGATCCGGACATTGGAGAGAAATTGGGCACTAAGCCTAAAATAACATATAGTAAAGCACCTTCTTCGGCAGATAATTTGGTAAATAGCCACTTCATGATGAAAAAATCACAGAACTGGTTGCAAAATCGACAAAAAGGCTTGAGCAAGTGTGGCAAATGCAAAGCGTGCAAAATTGTTAAGAACAGGAAAACCGTCAATGACCCACGAGGAAAAATCTTCAGCATCAATGAAAAAATCACCTGTGATTCAATGTATGTAGTCTATTTGTTTGAATGCTTTTGTGGGAAAAGATATATAGGCAGCACGATATGCCCACTCAAGAAACGAATCTTAGAGCATATAAGAGCAACACAAAACAAAGATACAACTTATGCAATCGCGAAACATATGATGACACACAAAGGGAAGAAATGGCTTAACATGTCATACTCGGGGAATAGGTTCCAAAAAATGAAAGAGGTGGTAATAGAACCCTCAACTTGAGACGCTTGGAGTCACGACTCATTATTAGATTTAAGACCAAGACCCCTTCCTGCCTGAATGGGGATGAAGTGATGTACATTCATTTAAAATGGAACTTGAATATATTTAAAATTGAAGTAAAGTAACATGATTCAGAAAAATACTAAGATGAAGTAAGGACTATCGGTGGGGTTTGTATTGTAGTATAAGGTTGAATACACATAGAGAGGCATAATATAGTTAGGGGTATACATATAATATGATGATATAAATTATACTTTCTGAAAAAACATACAAATGGAAATTCGGGCGCTAAGCCGAAACTTCAGATAGGGATTGACACTCAGTTTTACCCCTATTTTGTCCAACAACTCACAAGAACTTCCATGAAATATTGACATGAGAGACTGCGAGGGTACTATAGCAGTTGCATTATACTCAAATGTGGGTTTGACTACAAACCGAGATCTCAGGAAAATATATGAATTATATACACTATAGTATGCCATTATATTTTATAACTGCACATGTATATAACACCACTGGATAATCATTAATTTGTGACTAATTTTATTTTGAAATGAAATATGTTGACTATCAGTCCCACAATGCCTCATAATGGGAGAAGTGGGAGAGAGGTATTCAAATAAAAAGTAATGATGGACTAAAACTATTTACCGTGATCAAGACCAGTGTGGTTGAAACGCGTAGGAGGAGTGAGTTGGCTTTCAATAAATAACTGGAAATTCCCTGGCGAGTGCAGCGTTATTTTGTCTGTCTTGGAGAATATGTTTTCAGGGGTAGTCGAGCCCTGACGCATGCACCAGCTGTGCAAAGTGCACCCTTCGTTGTGGACTGTTTTGTTGGTATGTGTGTATATATATATATAGATAGATAGATAGATAGATAGATAGATATATGCGTGCTCTTTTCCAAGTGGAGCAGAGGTTTCTTTTGAGATTATATATATATATATATATATATATATAGATATAGATATTTTAGATTGATTGAGGCGTGGCAGCTTACTCAACAATAACGTTGTGCAAAAAAAAAATCACGAAATAAACCAAGCGTTGACTAAGCCGAATGGCCGGCGGTCAAAGTCAGAGCTATTGGCTTTGTCAGTGCTTGTTTCTGTTTGTTAGCTGCCCATCAACAGTATACAGAGTGTTGAGCTGCCTTAAAGCGAGGGCATGTGATAGTTTCTCAGGCATTTAAGACCTGAGACTCAAAGTTTGCAGGAAGTGAAAATCTGTCACCCAAAAAAATAAGCGAATTTATTCAAGGTCGCAAGTTTGAAAAACTCATAATTGAATTAAATTTAAAATCAATCTAAACCGCCCACCTAACATAATTTTTTGTATCCATTCTTGTATTAAGAAACGTATTTTCTGCCGTACATATTTTGAAATATGTAAAAGTTGTTCCATTTGGTTGTCTGAAATTTGTTGCGAACTTACAGCATTATAGCATTTGTTCAATAGTTTATACCAGAGCACCCCAATTTGCATCAGGTTCCCAGGCATCCTTTTGAAGGGCATGGTTGGGAAGGGGGTTGGTTGTGGGTTGGCCTGTTAGTAGCTATTGAATGAGGTATGCAAGGTTTTTAGATACCTTCTGAACACGGTGAGTCGAACATCGCTGTATACAAGCACAAAGTGTTGCACAGTGTCTGAGGAAAGCTACAATCCCACATGCAAATACCTACCTTCTTTTTGGGAGTGCTCTGCATCCGTTGCTGTTACAAACTGTTTTGTAGGACTTACATCTTGCCATTGGCAAGGCCAATGAGCATTTTCTTACTTGCAACAGGCAAATAAGACCATGGTAGGAGTTTTGCTACCCAGTCTACTGTCCTTCATCAGGCTTCCAGCCGAAGGAGACAAAGGGCCTGATTTAGATCTCAGCAGACAGGTTACTCCATGACAATGATGACTGATATCCTGTCCGCCGAAATACAAATCCATTATATCCTGTGGGATTTATATTTCGGCTTACGGGATTTCCGTCACCGTTGTGATGGAGTAACCCGTTTGCCGAAGTCTAAATCGGGTCCTAAGTCACTGCATGAGCCATGCACATGTGGGTAAGTAGGAGTAGACAATCCGTGTTTACCTCCAGGCCCAAAAACAATTGAGTTCTTAAGAGAACTCCGCTTGTTGGCAGCGGCGGTTCCTCCGCTAAAGCAGAGAAGCGTAGCCTCACTGCTCTCTAAGCACTGCAAAGGAAAAATAAAATGATTATAACATAACGTTATCATTTTATTTTTAGTTTGGAGCCAGCTTAGGGCGCAGTGGGGCTGGGCTCGCATCAGAGGGAGAAGGAGTAGTTGGTGCACCATAAGTGTTTTCGGGTAGTGGGTGTTACCAGGGTTCACACACAAAGGGACAGGACCCAAAGTAGTTGTTGCACAAGCCTATTTGGTGGTTTCACCCAGGGGCCACCTGGTTTATGGACGTTTTTCAAGTATGATAGGCTTGTGCTCTCAGTGATAATTTATAATCACATGGTAATGGAATCCCTAAATCTGGATTTGACGGCTTACCCGACCGCACAGAATATTTCACACATCCCGCTCGGGATGTTCCCTCAACCACCTGACTTTGTTTACGACCATAGACTTTGAATTCGGAAGCTGCTACGAATTTGCCTTGAAAAAGCCCTGGCCTGCTGGCCTCTGGGCGAAACGCGTGTCGGCTGTTCTTGATTGCACTTGCATTCAAATAAAGAAGATAAGACTGAAGCTATATTGTTCGCTATTCCTTGTATCTACCACGTCAAATCCAGATTTAGGGATTCAATTACCTTGTGATTATAAATTATCACTGAGAGCACAAGCCTATCATACTTGAAAAAGCACCTTAAGCGTGCATGACGGTTTGGCCGGTTGCCTTGGGCCGGCCAAACCGTCATGCGCACTTAGCATGTTCTCCACCTAGCTGTATTGCACAGCCTGGGTGGAGAACATGCACAGGCTCCCACTCCGTCTGGGAGCCTGGGTGCTGCCAGGAAAACAAGGAGGACGGAGGAGAGGCGGCGACCAGCAGGTAAGTCTTCTTTTTTTTTTTTTTTTTTTTTCCCTAACCCCAGCCCCCTCCCCCACATCCCTCTCCCGCCACCGTTCCCTACCAGCTGCCACTGCTTGTTGGGCTAAAGACGCTCTCATATGAAAGGGGCCTCAGTCTGTGGAGTGTTGGTTCCAAGCAGTCTGCCACACTGATTGTGTAATATGATTTGTAAAAAAAAAAAAATTGTGTAAGTGTTCATTTAGGAATAAGTTTTAAACCATGGTGTTTCTAAAGTCACATTGACTGAGCACAGTCAGACATATGTTGCACGTTATCAGTACACAAATGGCGCTTCATTTGGAATGAAGAGTCCAAAGACCATGATGTGACAGGGAGCAATACTGTAGCCGAGTGAAGGATCAGTGGTTCTGATAGTGGATTTCATTCCTTCGGGAGGCAGGTAAGGAGACTCGGCGTTTACAGTTATAAGCAATGAAAACCACTGAGGGGACGGCTCTGGTCAAACCATTCATAAGTGGACCCGTCTCAGAGCTGCTGTGAATGCAGCCCTGCAGCGCTTCGCCAATAGAATCACGAAACCGAACTTGTACGTCCACGAGGCCCCCGCCACTTCCTCTTCCTTCCTCGATTGTCTTGCACATCTTTAGAGATGTATGGCTGCTCAGTCCACCCCGCTATACCCCCCATCCCTCCTCCCACAGCCGTGGAGGTGCTGCATCGAGATAAACTGTTCCTGCAAACAGGATGACTGCCCGGGGCCCAACGAGGCCTCTGTACCTGCAGCAGGCTTAAAGGGTGCGCAGGATCCCCCGCCTGAAACCTGTTGACGGGGGCTGCGTGAGGTGCTTTCCATCTGCAGGTTGTTAGCGGATATGTCACAATAGCTTTATTTGGGGAGCAGTGCTGCGAGTTGGTCTGGCAGCATGCTTCATTCCCTGAACCCAGTACCAGTGGAATTATGTGTCGACGGAGGGATGAGTTATTTGGTTTCCTAAACAATATTTAGATGTGAGAAACATGCCTTGCCTCTTTCACTGATATACACAGACACACACTCGGACACTTTATATCCCTGTCTGTCACTCGCTGCCCTAAATGACAGGTACTGACTGCCATACTATATTATAGTTAACAGCCTTCGGCACAGCTGTCAGCGCCTGAATAGACTCACGACCTTCCCCTTTTGTCATTCATTCTCAATGCAATAGAGAGAACTTGCTCTTGATAAGATCAAACGTTGCATATCAGGGAATGATAGTTTCCCGAAGACGCCGCAGCATAAAACAGACGTGAGGTCATATTCTGTCTTTTGCACCCTCTTGTCACTGTCATGGACTGTAACCTTAGGTGAGACACATGGGACAAGCGCAATCCTGAACCGGAAACTAAAAGCTGCTTCTCTTTTGTTGTAAGAATACAGACACTTTATCTTTCTAAACTGTCATTTCTGAAACAGAGAACGCGGTCTTTTAATAGTTAACATATTTCATAAGTCCTATCATATAGTAGTGCTTTTTAATTAAGTCAAAATTGTACCCTTGCACTTGTCGGTCAACTCTGCCTTATCTGTTTAGGCTAGAACTATTTTGGAGCGCAGGTAAGCCTCAAAGAACTTCTCATAAACTGCACACATTAATCACGTAAGAAGTCTATGCGCTGGTGTTAGACTTGGATTTTTCAGCGGGTTCACCCCCATACTTTTTGCCCTCCTGTTTTTGACCTTGTTTTGGTTAGTTTTAGGACTCGGGGCACTTTACCACTGCTATTCAGTGCTAAAGTGCATATGCTCTCCATGCAAATTGTGTTTATGGATTGGTGTTTTCCATGATTGGCTTATTTGATTTACTACTAAGTCCCTAGTACAGTGCACTGTGTGTGCTTGAGGGCCTGTACATCAAATGCTGCTAGTGGGCCTGCAGCACTGATTGTGCCACCCACACGAGCAGCCTTTCAAAGTTGTCTCAGACCTGCCACTGCAGTGTCTGCGCACAGTTTTTACTGCCATGTCGACCTGGTGGGCAATAATTTCTTTTCACATCCAAGTTGGTACTGTCGGATTTTGCTCCCACAGAGTACCTTGCCCCTGTTTTAGGTTTGCAATTTTGTTTTCGTGCATTTTTCTGCACTACTTTTGTCTCTGGTTTCACTACATTCTGAATTAAGACTGGGTATTTACTCGGACACCCACTTGGCCTACTCTTGCTTTCCAGTTTGAGAGCGAATATCTCGGCAAAGTTAGTCATTTCTGCAGTTTTATAAACGTGCTCCATGGAGCCCTTTTATGTTAGTCATATTCTGATATTCATAAACATTAATCTTCATAAGCGAATGGGCACCTTTGGGGAACGTTGCTGAAAATAGATTTCTCTTTCTAATCGCAGCTGTGCAGGGCTCTTTCCAGTGATGGTCTGGCAGGAAGCCTAAAGAAACAGAGAGGAATGACTGGCTTGGAAATATGGATTTACCAATAGGCCTGTGACTGTGGAAGGCTGGTAGGGCTGGGGATGGTCAGTTACGTCTCGCTTACTGGCCTCCATGTAGCATCCCATTGCCACGGTAGACCCATTCTCCAAGGGACATACGAAGCTGTGGTTTTCGAATAAGAGGTGTCCCCTTTACTTGTCAGCTTTCCACTGTTCTATGAGAAAAGCTGTTCACTGAGAGAAGAACCTTACAATTAATTGACTCCATTGGCTCTTCAGGCTCCGCATCAATACTCTGATCCCCGTTTTATCCTTCAAATCCTGCTTATCCAGGTCAATTGATGTGCAAGGAAACACACTTCTTACAAAGCTTCCTTGGTTGTATTTACCTCTCCAGCCAGAGAGTGTGGTTGTCCCCACCTTTCCACTTTTTTGTGCTTTGCACTTTTAGATGACTTTAAAAAAAAAAAAAAACTTTTTGTTGGTCATTTTCTCCTGCTAGTTGTTTGGTTTTTTGGGATGGCAAAGACGGCTAGAATGGAAGAGCACATTTGACCTCTTTTTATATTTTTTAGATCTGACTTGATGGCGCAGCAGTTGCCAGCCTGTAGGTGATCAACTGAAAAAGAACTTCCTAAAGAACTACTCAGAGGGGCTTAGGCTCCGCCCACATATTGATTACCTTCATTACAACATTTGATTGGGCTTTGGGTGTGTGCTTCCTTTGAAAGAGTGCTTGTACTGCAGTTTTTGCTTTGTGAGAAAGCTGATACTCCGTACAAAGGCAATGTGTTTGGTATGGTGGCAAGGTAACGATCAAGGCTGTATGGCTCTTCTATTTATTGTGAAAAAATTACAATAAAGGCAGTAGGCCGGGCATATTTATTGTGAAAAGTATTTGTTAAAGCTAATAGGTTTTTAACAGTTCCCCCGTAGTCACTTTGTTGCAAGCTGTAGACATGGAATTTTGTTACATGAAATCTCACAGATTAAGCTAACCGATTACCTCAGTAAACAATGTTTTTCGTGTTGGTCACCCCCACTGGCAATACCTTGTGGTAGAAGATTTTCATTGTGATAATCCTTTTGGCCACTCTGCAAATCTACCACATTACCAGAGGCTATCTGCTCCATATGAAAATCGGGAGACACTTCTTCCTCTGGCCTGCCCTGCCTCCTTTTTTAGTTGAAAATGGATCCTGGGATCTGTCAAATGAATAATCGGAAGAAGTTGTGGTTTCAGTAAACGCAAGTGCCACCTTTTTATGGTCTGGCTTTACAGCGCAGTAGTCAACAGACAACTGTATGAGAATAGAGGGGCTTTGGCTCCGCCCACATGTTGGGAACTGGGAGTACATGTTTTGATTGGGCAGAAGCGGTGTGCTTCCACAATAAAGTAATTACCCTCCACACATCTTTGTTCATTTTGTTAATTTCTCCAGCTGCTTGTCCTTGAACTTTCAGGTGCACACACGACAATCTAATGCTATTAAAGTGTCTTGGATGAGTAGATAAGTTATGGTGTTTTTCTCACTCTGCAGCACAGATGGGAGGAGGGCAGTCATTAACCTTCATGATGTTTAGGTCTGGTTTGACAGTGCAACTGTCACCTGACCTTTTAACCTACTTTATAATAACTTTTGCAGTTCTTTGCTTCCACACAAATGCATAGCCATTCCACTGCTCTTTGCTTATTATAATGCTTTGCATTTCCAGACAAATTTGCTTTAAAGCCAGATCTATTGGCATTGGCAATGTTTATTTCAGCCAAGTGTCTTGATTTTAGAGTTAAGGCCAAATAGTTTAGATAAATGTAGATGAAAGAGTTGGAAGTACCGCAAAGGAGAGACTTCTATAGAATTCGGATATTGTTCATTGGCTAGGCTACCCGCCATAGAAAAAGAACATTGTGATATAATCTAATTACCCCAATTTGGCTAAACTTTTATTAGATAAGCAGCATTAATTGAATTCTGCTGCATAACCCCTAACCTGCTGAGGCTGACAGTGCGAAAAGATATAAAATCAAGTTTAAAGAATTCAAATACTTTATCTTACTTAGTCTTGATTTTACATGTTATTGCAACACTTTCGCACCCCAATACAGCCTTTTTGGAAGCACTGAGTGGCGGGAGTACTAGAGTGAGAGATTGCCACCAGGAAGTTAACCGAAGAGCAAGCAACATAATTGACTGCGTTATTTAAGATCTAGTATATACATTTGGTGGAAGTTAAGCTGTCAGACCTTTCCAGTAGCTTTCAACATCTGCTTCAGGACAATTGGGCGATAGTGCCAAGTTAATCACATTTTTGGGTAACATCTGTTCCTTTCATTGCTCTTCCTCACTTCTAGATGTGTGCAGGACAAGAGTTTCCCATCCTGCCTATATTGCTCCTTATGAAACAGCAAAGCCGGCATCTGTTCTATCTACCTTCCTGGAGAGCAATAACTGTTTCCATTCCTCCCAGATGGGTTTTAGACCTCAACATGGTACAGAGACGGCTCTTCTGGTGGTAGTGGAAGAGGCGAGAAAAATCCTAGACGCAGGAGGCTGCGCAGCTATTATCCTTCTAGATTTAAGCGCAGCCTTCGACACGGTTAACCACCAGCTTTTGATAGAGAGACTGGGCGAGGTAGGGCTTGCGGGGACTATGCTCAACTGGCTCCAATCTTTTTTAGAAGACCGATCTTTCAAAGTTTTTGAAGACGGCATTTCTTCTAAATCTATACCGCTGACTTGTGGGGTGCCTCAGGGCTCCTCCCTCAGCCCCACACTTTTTAACGTGTATTTGAGGTCCTTGGCAGAGATTGTGCTACCATTTGGGATTCGGATAATTACGTATGCTGATGACACCCAGTTGGTTGTCTCTGTCAACCAGCGGGATCCCTCCAGTCCCTGTCTTGCCCTCTGTCTAGAAAAAGTTTCAAGGTGGATGGAAGAGTCTTTCTTGAAACTCAATGGATCAAAAACAGAATTAATGCTCCTAGGGAACAAAGAAAATATATATACTCTGGCCCAGCTCCTTTGGTCCTGCCCCTACCCCCAAACATCAAATTAAAAGTCTGGGTGTCTGGCTCGACCAGAACCTTGATTTTAAAGAACAAGGGCAAAAGGTAGCGGCAAGCTGTTACGGGATCCTACGAATGATCCGTAAAGTGCTCCCACTACTCCCTTTCCCTGCAAGAAGAGTCCTAATTCAGGCTCTCATTTTATCACGACTTGACTATGCCAATGCTCTTTATCTTGGAGCCCCTGGCTCCTCGATACGGAAGCTACAAATTGTTCAAAACTGCGCCGCCCGCATGCTTATGAACATCCCAAAGCGGTCTTCCGCTAAACCAGCTTTGGCACCTTTACATTGGCTCCCTATCCGTGAGCGCATAGAGTTTAAGGCTCTATGTATAGCCCACAGGTCACTTTCAGGTAAGGGACCTGTGGTCATTCAGTCCCTTATCCATCGATACCGTCCTAACAGAGCCCTCAGGTCAGAAACTAAACATCTACTGGCAACTCCAAGAATAACGAGAGCACTTAGTGGCGGCCGCCTTTACTCGTATAATGTGGCCAAGATCTGGAATGGCTTGCCTCCGCAGATCCGTGACCAACCTAACTACCTCAGCTTTCGGAAGCAGATTAAAACATTACTCTTCCCTAAATGAATAGCTTTCAGCTTAGTGTGTTAGCAGGCACCAGCGCGGGGATGCCCATGGGTAACCAGGCGCTTTATAAATCTTGTTTTCATTTCATTCATTTCATTAGAAGATTTCTTTTTGTTAATTATGACTAAATTGCAGTGAATTAGGATTTTCTATCATTTAATTTGGCAATTGAACTGTGGAATGCAGCTACTAGGGTATTCCCTCAGAAGCTCTCTCGAGTGGTTTTGTTTTGAACTGGGCAGATTCTATTCAGTAGCATCTGGATTCATATGTATCCTCGTATAATTTGTATGTGTACAAAATGGGTCCGTTGAATAAATGCTGCTAATCTTTGACAAGGTAGTAAGTGCTCATCATCTGCAGTTGACTGGGACGTGGAAGATGGGCATGGGGGTAATTTTCTCAAGATCGTTGTCTCATCCGAAAGCTGGAAGCCAGATTTCTGACCCAGAACTCCTTCATCTCTTTATTTTTTTGTCTGAATACATTTTCGCCTCAGTTTTCTTCCAAGTTAGATAGGCACTTTAAACGAGACAAGATGTAACACCATACATAGGTGCACATCCTATTGCCAGGCAGTCTGGTTTCGAGGCACTCTGCTTCTCTCAGAGGCCATCAACGGCGAAGGTTCCTTGTTCTTTCAAGGTAAATTCCAAAGGTAAAGAATAAGGGCCAGATGTACAGTGCTTTTTTGCAAACGCAAAAAGGCATTTTCAAATGTACAAAGTGCAAATTGCGATTCGGTAACCTGTTACTGAAGCACAATTTGGGATTGCGAATCGGAATTTGGAAGGGGCCTGTGTAGGGCGTCCGTTCCTAATACCGATTTGTATTGGTATGTACACCATGTATGCGACCAAAATGCAGTTGCAAAACATTTGCATTTTACCACCACCTCGAAGTTGGTGGTAAGCCATTCACAAAAAGAAAGGGGGCCCCGTGGGACACCTTCCCATTTGAGAACGGAAAAATATATATTTTTCAAGAGCCAGTAGTGGTCCCACGGACCACTGCCTATTCTTAAAAAATGAAACTGAAAACTTTTCCTTTCCTTTTTTTTTTTTTTATTTAAAACTCATTCCGGTTTCATTTAAGGAAAACGGGCTGCATTTAAAAAATAAAAAAATTAAAAATTGCTTTATATAAAAACAATCACAGACTCAGTGGTCTGCTGACCCAAATAGGTAATCATCCCTGTGATTTTTGTGATTCCCAATGGGTCACAAACTGAGACCTATCTCATTAATATTCATGAGGTAGGCCTATTTGCTACCCCCTGGGAATCTCAAAGTGCAAAACACACTTTCGTACATTAGTGTTTGTGATTACCAAATAGTGAATCACAAAAATTTGCAATTAGGTAATCACAAACAATAAGCTTTGTACATCTGGCCCATAGTGCTGTATTTTATACCCAAGGGGGATGATGGACGGAGCGCTTGAGCAAATCAAACACTCACCCCCAGTCAACTGATCTGTCCATCATCATTCTTTAGCTCACTCCACCACCCCAGTTCAGACATGGCCATATGCAAATCAGTCTGACCCTGTGCCTCATGGGAACAGTCCAGCCCGAACTGCCAAGCCATGTCTTCCCTGGACCGGAAACAAGCATCCTGGGACCTGTTTCTGGCTATTCAGCCATCATCAGCCAGGCTAGCTTGAATCCAGTGGCAAAGTGAGCAAGGGACCCACGTCTGGGTATACCCTGCCAACTTAGGGCGAACAAAGCGATACCTGGCTGATGAGGGTTATGAACCCGAAACTGGTCCCAGGATGCTTGTTTCCGGTCCAGGGAAGACATGGCTTGGCAGTTAGGGCTGGACTGTTCCCATGAGGCACAGGGTCAGACTGATTTGCATAGGGCCATGTCTGAACTGGGGTGGTGGAGTGAGCTAAAGAATGATGATGGATTAAACCCAGATCAGTTGACTGGGGGTGAGTGTTTGATTTGCTCAAACGCTCCGTCCATCATCCCCTTTGGTATCGCTTTGTTCGCTCTAAGTTGGCAGGGTATGCCCAGACGTGGGTCCCTTGCTCACTTTGCCACTGGATTCAAGATAGCCTGGCTGATGAGGGTTATGAACCCGAAACCGGTCCCAGGATGCTTGTTTCCGGTCCAGGGAAGACATGGCTTGGCAGTTCGGGCTGGACTGTTCCCATGAGGCACAGGGTCAGACTGATTTGCATATGGCCATGTCTGAACTGGGGTGGTGGAGTGAGCTAAAGAATGATGATGGATTAAACCCAGATCAGTTGACTGGGGGTGAGTGTTTGATTTGCTCAAACGCTCCTTCCATCATCCCCTTTGGTATCGCTGTATTTTATACCCGGCACCTCTTTACATTGACTCATACCAAAAGAAGAGAACAGGTGGAACCCCATTAGCTTTTGAAAGGTCCGGACTATGGCACTCTCTCCCAGCAAAAACCAGAGACCTACAAGACCATCTGCAATTTGGGAAGGAATTTGAGATCTGGCTTTCTCCCAGCTGCAGAGCACGTAATTGGACCCTTCAGTGTGGACCCTACTGGGTTGATCATACTGGTTGGACACTATAGGGCTTGCCCTTTGGCTGTTCCGCTGCTACCCCATTTCTCTCCACTTGGACCCTAGCAATCAAAATCCATAATTTGTTTGACACTACAAGTTATCCTTGACAAGGGATTCACGATTTGGAAACAAGCAAGACATTAAGCCACAAACTCCTGATTTGTGATTGGTTATAGTTGTCTGTCTTGTTTGTATAGAGTCTCCGATACTGAGCCTGGACGCTCCTGGCCGCATGTAACTAATATATGCCTGTGGATTCCCCTTTCCACCCTGGGTGGCCTCTATGGAACATCAAGTATGGCTGCATTTCTCTTGAATACCTACTCCTTAGCCTTGATTTGACAGACTCCGTGTGCATTGCAGTGATTGCCTGGATTCAGTGCTTGGCATAGGCCAGTCTTTGCCCAAACAGTGGTTGGGCGTTTATGCAGACAGTGGGTACACAAGGCTCGCTCTCCACTTGCACTCATGTGGGTCATGCTTCTACGCTTAGAATGAATGCTGCTCCTAGCGCCTGCCTGAGGGGTTATACCCGAAGTGTTTTTGGTGTGACTCATGAGATCAGCCACCATGGCTGACTGAATGCAGTCCATACCTGCCATTAACTCTTCTCCACTTCAGGCAGATTATATTGGCGTACTGCAATGACTGCCTGCCGTGCACTACTCTCGGCTATGGAGAGATTCTCTACAGACCCACACAGTTACGCAGGCACTCTATATCTCGTTGCTCTTCCTACCTTTATACCCCTACACGCAGACCTGATGCGAGCATCGCTCGGGTCTGTGGTGCACCACATCATAACATTTTCTACATAGCCCACACTGCAGTTCAGTACTCTAGCAACTAAGCACTCCCCCATGCTGTAATGTGAAACCCATTCATTAATGCGCTTAAGTGCCTCATCCGGATTATCAAGCACTATATAAATGCAATTACAATAAAATCCTGGCCCTTGGTGCTGTAGTCCAGTAAATGACCTCTGCCTACTTGAGTGGACTTTTTCTGGAACTAATGATGTGGGGTCATTAACAGCTTTAAAAACAATTACCTCCACAACAGAATGGGATTGATTTCTTAAGGGCCGGCATGGTTACAGCTGCCTGATCCTAACCCTAAGGTCTAGGTTGATTACGCTTTCTTACATTGCATGTGGCTCACCAGTGGCCTTGATATGCTGAGATTTGTTTAACGTCTTTTACTAAGTCAACTAAGTTAAGATGACACTGTTCCCCCTCCAATGCCTTTTTGAGGACTTCCATAAAGCAAACCTTCTTGTGTACTTCCTACACGTCTCAGTACTTTCAAAATTACCCTCCAACACCTCCAAAAATATTATGTTCATGTATGAGTTTTGAGGTTGTGTGAGGGCCTAAAATGTTGTAAAATTAACCAAAGAATTGAAGTTGTTTTGTATTTCAGAAAGATTAAAAAACTTTAGCACTCGAATATATTTCCAGACTACCTCACTGCACTCTTTAGTTATATTTCTCTCCTCTTGCTTCTTTCTTAGATAATGATTGAATTTTGTCCTGGCGGCGCAGTTGATGCAGTCATGCTCGGTAAGTGGAGCAGCCAACTATTGTAATGCGTGTTATTTCTTGATTAGGACTTATTATTGAACATGTTCGGCCATTCACATGCACTATCAGAAAGTACCACATTTCTCTATTTTTTTTTTTTATTTTTTTTTTTAAAAGCCTGCATGGAAAGGGCAGTACTGTTGGTGAGCTGCTCAACCTCTGACCACCTCTCCTGGATGAACAATAGAGCTCGCCATGAACAAAATTAGATTTGTGGTACCCTTTCAAATGACATTTAATAACTTGTTCCACTCCCATGATGATCAGCTACCCTCTGTCACCAACCTTGCCTGCAGCTTTTGCTTCCAGGTCTTCTCCAAAGATGTTTGTCCTGACGACTGTTGTGATACCAGGTTGCTTTCTAATGTGCCATCCTCTACGATAAGATAGCGCCACTATTTGGAACCAGGCCCGGCTCCAGGAATTTTTATTTGGGTGGGCCATTGGTGCATTCGGGTGGGCCACTGCGGGCCCGATTTGTCACTTATATGTCTAGCCAAGCCTGCTTCAGAGCCCTCCTTTATCTCTCCTTAGTCTTACAAAGGCCAGTAAAACGCATTCTTTTCTTTCCAAATCTCTTTCTAAATGTTATCACTCTGAAAAAGTGATTTTTTTCCATGTAATGTCCCTTTGATGGGAAGAGGAGGTTTCTTAGGTGGGATTATCAGGCAAGTGACACTTCTCGTGCTCTCCCTCATGACCTCTTCCTCGGATTCCCTCACTGCCACCCTCCGCCAGTGCCCCTCATCTCTCTGTAGCCCCTCCCCAATGACCTCCTCCTCAGACTCCCTCACTGCACCCTCTGCCAGTGCAGCTCATCTCTCCGTAGCCCCACCCCCTCATGACCTCCTCCTCGGATTCCCTCATTGCCACCCTCCTCCAATGCCCCTCATCTCTCCATAGCCTCTCCCCCAATGACCTCCTCCTCGGATACCCTCTCTGCCACCCTCCACCGGCGCTCCTCATCTCTCCGTAGCCCCTCCCCCAATGACCTCCTTCTCGGATTCCCTCACTGCCACCCTCCACCAGTGCCCCTCATCTCTCCTTAGCCCCTCTCTCATATGCATTTCATTTGTTGTATAACGCTACTCGTAGTGTAGGGTGTCACAGTACTTTACATCACGCGCACATTATACAGAGACAATGAATCATACAAGTACGTAAATCAGTCTACAGGGAATGTCACATAAACCAATGAGGATTACAAGGTGTAGGAATCACATGTCATCCATACAGGTGGGCAGTATATTTTAAGAGGGTTTGGTCTGGGGAGACACAAACTCAGGATTTAAAGAGTAAGCCAGTGCTTGGGGGTTGGCTTTACTAATAAAAATGTATATCGGCCCAAACTAACTCTTTTTAGCAATATTAGAATAATAAAAAGGCCTGGGAAGTTCGCACTATATCACAACACAAAAAAAAAAGCTAAGGTCTAACTATACCATTCAGGTTTGCATGCAGCTCTTTGATGACAGTTCATAGGTCACTGTCCTATGATAGGATTGTAACTTCTGAACTGCAAGTAACACAAGAATCTCTGTGACAAAGGCAGTAACCCACTGAGCTATCCACATAAAATACAGTTTATCTGCATTGCAAAACTACCAACAGACAAAGGATTGCTCTCCAGCAGGATTATTCATTACCAGAGTTATCTGGACATGTTTTATTATAAATGAAGCATACTTGAAGTATGTGTCTTGCTGGGCCTTCCCTGATTTTAAAAAGAAGAACAAATAGCCACACATTCACTTTACCTGCTGGTTCCTCTTCACAGCCAATCTGATAAGCAGCTGCGGGGCCAGGAAAGGTGAATCAGAATAAACAAACTTTTTTTCTCCAGCGTGGAATAGAAAATGAAATATCCAGGCAGCAGAACGCTTAAGGTTATAGTTAAGGTTGCCCGGTCCCAAAGAAAGTATTTGTCCCCTTTTCGTGACCCAATTGTACCTGCAACGAATGGGCGGGGACACAGCCCACCTTTCCAAAAGGCGATGCGTGATTGGGGGTGCCTGTGAGAGAGCCGAGGCCCGATCACGCAACTCCTAGGAAGAAAAACAACCTTCGGAAGAACGTTTTAAATGAAAGAGGCCATTTACTACTGGCCTTCTAGATGTCACTGCCAGGGCCAAGCTCATGTTTGGGTGGGCCAAGCTCATGTTTGGGTGGGCCTGGCCCACCCGGCCCACTCGCTAGAACCGGGCCTGTTTGGAACTGAAACCACCTTGGCGCAGCATTTCCAGGTCAATGCTGGTCGATCTCTTGAGTACATTTTAAAAATTGATATGACTCTTATTCCAGCGTCACTGCCTCACTTAATATATTGGGCTCTTCAGTTACTCCCCAACTTGTTAAGGGAGGTCTCATCCTACGAAGTTATATATATATATATATATATATATATATATATATATATATATATATATATATATAATGTGTGTGTGTGTGTATATATATGTTTGTTTATGTATATGTTTGTTCTGACGTAATTATAGATTTTATTTTTACTTTTTTCACTGTACCAACTAGTACTTTCACACAACTGATGTTTGTAACCACTTCTAAATAAAACTGTAAAGCACTGTGGCACCCCTGAGATAAGGTCGACTCTATCTAAAACAGCTAATAAATGTAATAATCAGATTTCAAGCAGTCCTCTCTCCCTCTCTGCTCACGCCACTATTTCCTAGTTAACCAGTAAATCCTGGTGGAACTAAATCGAGCGGAGAGGCTAGAAAACTCCTTCTACAAACCTCTTCCTTGCGCCCTGATATTCCCCATGAGATGCACTGTGCGCAGACATATGCATTTGAAAATGCTGGGGGGGGGGGGTAGCTATTCGAATGACAGAAGAGCTACTGGCATCAGAGGCGTAATGAGTTCCTCTGCAGCGAGCAGAACCCTCACCCTTCAGTCCCCCAATTTAGCCTAAGGTCTCAGGATATCTGTGAGAGATGGTAGTCTCAAAAGCCCCTTACCACATTCTGCAAGGGACCTCGTTCTTTTGTGGTATGCCATTGACTTGCACTTGACGCGTCGCACTGGTGTGCTACCCCTGTCGCCAGGGTTCATGCATCCAACAGGAGGAACAGAAAGTGAGCACAGCCCTGCGAGCCCATTTACTTTCTGCAGTTTCCACTTTTGGGCCATCAGGACATATAGAAATGCGTTGAGGGGATAAAAGTGTAACAAGTGGTTAGTCCCATGTCTGCGTCGGAGTTCAGAAAATTGTGATATCACTTCTGCTACCTCGGTGTTGTCTTTTCGTGTCCCTACAGGCTATGGTTTCATAGAACCCTGACATTCTGGGTCTAGATGGAACAAGCTTCTAAGGGTACTCACTCCTCTATTACTCAAGCCTTAAAAATCCTTCCCAAAGTCTAGTTCCGTCGCTTCAATACCTAGTTTGTCGTGTTACTGCTTAGGGACAGAAGGGCCCTTCAGGGAAGACGAGAGGTTGAATGAGGAGTATAGGCACTCTGTTTTTCTTGGTTTTGGGACAAAAAAAATTTCCTTTTGTGGAGGCTGTCACTTTAAAGCATTTTTAACGGATCCTTAGGCGTGTCGCCCTTTTCTGACCCATGATAATGCTTGCTGCTCTCATGTAGGGGCAGATCGACAAATTCCTGCCTGGGGCTTTTTTAGCTACTCCTGTCGACTTTCTGAGGAAAAAAAACCTTCCGCTGTTCCTGCTGCTGTAGTCATTTAGTGCAATTGCATGTCTTGTCGGGCCGCCACTCTCTGCAGGACCATAGTTCCCGATGGGATGCAGACTTTCCATCTATTCCTGCCCATCCCTCCAAACTAGCCTACCACATGCATCACCTGCCCATTCTGGGCAGTGCCATTTCTGTCAGCGTCCTGCAATGAGGCTACCCAGCCGGGGCAGTGTCTCCAAGCTGGTTCCACACTGCTAGAGCTTTGCATGCTGGCCTTTGAGTTTTTTGGACTTCACCAAGAGCCTACCCCTCCACCACACAGCCTTCACTGTGCGTTCTTTGGAGCCTTCAACATGGCTGCCACGCCATCCCCTAGATCCTTCAGGATGGCCTCTCCACATATCTCTTCAGTGTTGTACATTGCTGCAGTTGAAGTGTTACCCCTGGCTTAATTGTTATCTACGTTTCCCAAATAAAAAAGCATCTGTCTTACAATAAGCGTCCCGTGGACTCTCCTTTGCGGATCCCACTCGTGCCCTGTGGTTCCAACGTCACAAGCCTGCAAGAGTCCCTCATGAATTTTCCAAACAACCCGGTTGACGTCCCTTAGCTTTCACCCTCAAAGTAAGGACCCAAAGCGCAAGCTTTATTTGCTTTACCGGTCCTACATTTTAGATTGGAATATTGTTTCAGTGATATTGCAAAAGCTGAAATTAGATCTGTTTTATAATTGGGATTACTTTCTTTCACCCTTTTGCGACGGTGGTTGCGTTAGCTATCGAGGGTGCACGATTTTTGCAAGCCCCTCCCACCCGGGCCTTCCGCCTCCTGTAGCATGAAGCCAGTATGCTTTGATCACCCTTTCAAACAGGCTCTGAAGTGCCTGCACCCACACCTGCTTTGAATCGCAGCTTTCAAAAGTTCTTTCAACTTCAGACTTCTTACAAAGAACAAATGAAAAGCGACTGCCCTCTGAAAATGTCTTTTGTCCTTCTTAAACGATTACTTTTTTAAAATTTTAAATGACTACTTGGATTGTCTAACATTAAACCGTTTTCTGTTTTATTCGTTCTTCATCACCTTTTCTCTTTTACTTTTTAGGTCTGCATTATAAAATGATATATCCCTAACTTATAGGGGATTTCATCCAGCCCTCATTGTCCATTGTGTGATTCACATTTGTCTTCCTCCTACTACAGCATACAGGAAGGGGCACTGGGTAGTGGGTCTGGTGGCTCAGTGGACTAATGCGTCCACTCATCCTTTCATCCTTCTGAGGTCGATAAAATTAGTACCATTGAGTTGGGTAACAATAAACATCTGTTATTCAGCGCCAAGATACCCTTGGGTGAACATGTGCTTTACAAATACATGTTATTTCAGGCCACTTCAGCCATTGGCTAACTTCACTTTGAGGGCATTCAGGCTTGATCCAGGGGCGTAGCTATCATTGCCGCCGCCCGTGCAGTGCACCAGGGCCCAAGGCAAGAGGCCCCCTCTGCAATGGCTGCTCTTCTGTAAGCCCTGCATAAGCCCCTTCAAACCAACTTTTTAAATAAATGGTTTAAGGAGGAATGTAAGTGACTTCGCTGCAGGAGCTGACTGATATAAGGCATAATTTATGAACTGCTGGATTTCATCTTATTGTAACCATTGTTTCTGTGCAGTTTTGATTTTAATATTTCCAGTGAATGGAAAACCAAGATCGTAATTAGAGCTTCCTAACATAACAGGTGTGCAATTATCTCAAAAACTTTGCACTGCCACTCTATAACGGCCCAGACAAAGGCTCAGTGGACGGATTTCTCCCTCATTCTTTGAAAATAACCTTTTATTAACAAATGGGGATTATACTGTCTGTCTATCTGTATGTGTTATTTCTATAGCTCCAACCTAGCCAAAAGGTGGTGGAGTGCTGTTGCAAGGTCAAAGACAACATTTATGTTTGACACCTGTGCCAAAGCATAGTGTGTGGTGGTAGATTGTCTTCTTGAAGCTAGCAGGACCAGGCTTCTGTGCTTCATTCCAGAGAGGACTTGCCTCTATAATTCAGAACAATCTTCTCACTATAGAGTACTGCCAAATACACTGATTGGTTAGGATGATAGAAGTATAGCAAATGGGACGACATAAGGGCAATCCAGGTTCCACACCATTTCATAGCTACTTGGTGTCCCCATGCCGTGCATGATCACATTCTGTCAGTCTTTTTTTTTTTTTTTTTAAACCAATAGAGTATTGCGTATATGTAAAACCAGTATTTGACAAGGCAGACTGCAGAGACCATTCTCAAAGTTTTACTACTAGAATCTGAACTCCTAACTAAGATTACAATTATAAGTGACCAGAGAGGCACAGATCTATCCGAATGGTTCCTTATACAAGTTAGGAATAAAGCCTTGAAAAAGCCCTTGTCTTGCATGCCTGTTAGGGCGAAACACGTGTTGTCAAACCTTTCTTTCTGCATTCAAGAAAAAGAACAACATTCACTATACTGTGTGTTAGAAATGGGAGTCTCTAGTTGGCAGTGGTTTGCACTTTTGTCCAAATAGGGACCCTTCTTCCTAGTCAGGGTAAGGGGGATACACTTCTAAAATAACCCCTGCTCTCCCCCTTGGTAGCTTGGCACGAGCATACAGGCTTATCTCAGAGGCAGTGTGTAAAGCATTTGTGAACACATACAGTAATACAGTGAAAACACTACAAATGAACACCACACCAGTTTAGAAAAAGAAATATTCTTTATCTAAACCAAACAAGACCAAAACTACAAAAATCCACAATACAGTATTCAAAATATGACTTTTAAAAGGTAAAAATAGTTCTGTTCAAAGCAAATTGCAGATGCGACACTTTTCATACAAAGTACCTTGGATGCGTCGCGCACACAAGCAAAAACTGTCGCAGGGAAGTGATGTGTCGGTTCCTTACTTCAGGGGAGGTGCATCACCTCTCGGTGCCTTACTACCTCGCAGGGGCGGTGATGCTTCAGTTCCTTACTGAAGGGAAGGTGATGCGTCGGTTTCTTACTGCGACCCTGTTGTTCTTGCAGGCGTGGCGCCCAAGTGCGATGAGTGAGGATCGTGTATGCGTTGGTTCTTGATGCGGGGGCGGCGACGACACTGCTTTGTTCTCTCCAGCCGTGGTCCCACGATACGTTGGTTCTTGCATCCGCACATCAGGGTCTGCATCTGAATCAGTGCGGTGATTTGGCGTGCAGCGATTTCTTCGGTGATGCGCCGGAAACAGGTGCGGATGCGTCGCGCTTCTTGAAGTTGCATTACTTTTCAAGCTCCCAGTGGCAAACAGCTTCCAGAGGTCCAAAACAGCAGCAGGCACCTCTCAGCAGATCCGAACTCCCAACAAGGAAGTTCAGGGGAGCTGGTGGTGAAGTCTTTGTGTCTCTGAGACTTCAGAACAGGAGGCAAGCTCTCTTTCAAGCCCTTGGAGATCTTCAAGCAGGGGACACAGAACACAGCAAAGTCCTTTCTCCTTTCCTTGGCAGAAACAGCCACTGCAAGCCAACCCCAGACCGCAAACAGCACAGGGGCAGTATTCCTCCTCAGTTTCTCCAGCTCTTCTCCTTGGCAAAGGTTCCTCTTGATTTCCAGAATGATCTTTGAAGTCTTTTCTATCCCTGAGACTTCCAACAGGAAGCAAGCTCTACTTCAAGCCATTGGAGAAAACTCTAACAGCAGGATGATGAAAGCACAGTCCAGTCCTTTCCCTGCCCAAGACAGAAGCAACCACTGCAGGCCAATCCCAACAGCACAGGGGCAGTACTCCTCCACCTTTCCCGGTTTTTCTTCCTGGCAAGTTTCTTAGTTCAGCAGTAATCTAAAGTTCAGGGGTCTGGGCCTCACTTTTTAGAGCACACATTGCTTTGTTCTCTGGTGGCAGAGAAGCTCTTTGCAGACCGGGCCTATTCAGCCTAGCCCCGACTCATTCAGGAAAGGCAGGACACACATCAAACCCCCCCCCCCCGGTGGCCGTCTGAGAGAATGCACATCCCCAGCCCCTGTCATTCAAAAGCCAGTCAATCCACAATCCAGCAGAGGCACACAGGATGGCTAAGCAAGAAAATACACACTTTCTAAAAGTGGTATTTTCAAACACACAATATAAAATATAAAAATCATCTTTACTAAAAGATGCATTTTTATAGTATGAGTTCAGGCATACTAAACTCCATCTTTCTATCTTGTCCCAATGGGAAGTTATATTTATAAGATGTTATAAATATACTCCCATTCTATCCTATGGGACAAATAGGCTTTCAATAGTGGAATACGAAATTGGCAGTATTTCACTTTCAGGAAATGCCACACACATCAGGGCATGTCCTACCTTTCACAAACACTGCACCCTGCCCACAGGGGTACCTTGGGCCTACCTTAGGGGTGACTGACATGTAAGAAAAGGGAAGGTTAGGGCCTGGCAAGTGGGTGCACTTGCCAGGTCGACATGGCAGTACTAAACTGCGCAGAGACACTGCAGTGGCAGGTCTGAGTTACATTTACAGGCTGCTCATGTGGGTGGCACAATCAGTGCTGCAGGCCCACTAGCAGCATTTGATTTACAGGCCCTGGGCACACACAGTGCACTGTACTAGGGACTTGCCAGTAAATCAAATATGCCAATCATGGAATCACCAATCAATAAACACAATTTACAGGTAGAGCATATGCACTTTAGCACTGATCAGCAGTGGTAAAGTGCCCAGAGTCATAAAATCAACAAAAACTGGCCAGAAACAGAAGGCCAAAAAGCAAAAAAAAAGTCTGGGGATAAACCCGCTGGACAAGCCAGGTCTAACACTGTGAAAGCAACCTTAATGGAAAATATTCATTTCTAAGCACACTGATTCCCTACTGCATTTAATTTACTTGAAGGAACTTCTGGAAGCCTTTGAAGGACACTCATTACTGTTGACATTTGTAATACAAACTGTGACCTGAAGTTGCACAGAAACCTCTTCAACAGACGCTTAAATCATTAATTGTTTTTGCAGATTTGTTCAATAATGTAATCCATCTGTCCCGGGTCACTGGTTTTACTCATAGGTGAGATTCTCACTTTCTAGTATGTCTGATTCTATATAGTGGGTTTTGTGTAGTTTGCTTCATACCTTCAAATGGGAAAATTTCGGGTCTTGCTCTTGGCCAATCTCAGTTACTCTTTTGACTTAAAATGGAGTCTTGAGAAGCTTCCCATTGTGGTCAGCCAAGTAAAAGGGGCAGGAGACAGAAGCTAGCTAGTCTCATAGCCACTTCAGCATTGATGGACTTCAGCCTGAGGTCCTGCAGTACGGCTGCACTTGGGGATGAGCAGGACGTATTCTTGTGGAGTGATTCTTCGGTCATCTCCTGGGAAGTGAGTAAAGATAAACATGGAGACCACATTGAGTCTTCGAGTAAACAAGGTCATCATGGAGTTTGGGGACATATAGGAAGTTCAGTGATCTACAGAATGAACAGAACTTCAGGGGCAGGAAAAAGAGGAGGAGCTTTAATGATTATTGGTTGAGCAGAAGCCTCAGTGTCTGAAGGCGAAGAGAACCTTCAGGAACCTTAGAGTGACAGGTGTAAGGGGATCTGAGATTAAGCAGGTGAACAGGAGTCTTTTGGAGCTAAGGGTTTGCCTCTGGGAACAAAAAAATGGAGGTAGGAGCCTTTGAGGCCTGAGCGTACGCTGGTGCCTTGAGGACCTACATTGAGGAGGGGCTTTGCTGGAAACCGAAGAGTGATAGGTAGCCTGCAGCCCTTAGAGGTCAACAGGAGCTTTAGAGACTTGGTGGTGAGTGGAAACCTCAGGGTCTTTTGTGTGTGTAGAGCACTAGGAGTAAATAGAAGCCTCCTGGAATCTCATGGTAAACATGGTCTGCACTGACCCGAGGGTAAGCAGAAGCTTCATGGTAAGAGAGAGCAAGTGATACTGGGTCTAAGGGCGAACGGGGATCTAAGCTGACCGGCGGTTGAGCAGGATTCCAAGGCAGCAGGGAAGTGAGCAGGATTGCAAGAGCAACTAAAAGAGAGCAGTAGACTCATTGGCCCTTTGTATGAGCAGGATCCTCAGAGGGCTCAGAGAGTGGAAATTAGTTTAAGGGTCCTGAGGATGAGTGGGTCGTTTCAGGACCAACTGATGGTGAATATGGTGTCGCTGTTTTAGGGTGTGTAGGGCACTCTGGTCCTTTAGAGTGAATAGAAATCAGACCCAAGGGTGACCATGACCCTCTGGGGACTTCTGACTCAGTGGACGCTGAGGATCCCCATGAGTAACCAGAAGGTTTAGGACCTAAGACCATGGAGAGGACTCAAGAATATGAGGGTGCACAAGAGCAAAGGGAAATTCATGGACATGAAGATGAGCGTCCATAAACCAGTGGATGAGATGCAGTGGAATAATGGAATTTTCAGTCCTACTCAATGTTACTTGCCCCACAGGCAATAAATGTCTTTATTTACCCCGAAATTTTCCCAAAATGAATTCCCATCTACTAACCAAGCAATGCTTCGCGAAAAGTAGTAAACTTCAAATGTGAGTCACTTTTTTTTGGGGGGCGGTGGGGAGTACCAGAAGCGTAACGGGCACCTCACATTCTCCTCCGTGCAGGGGTCCCCAGTCATCTAGACATAAAGGGGGGGGGGCTCCCTCAGCTGTCAGCTCGAGGGTGTGGGTATTGCGAGGGGCCCCCTTCACCATTCCTTGCAGGGGGAGGGAGGGTGCTAACGTTTCCTTAGGCCACTGGGGGGAGCCCGGGTCTATTTGTGATCCCAGTCTGGCTGTGATGGATCCTGCCACTCCAGTGGCATTGAGGGTGATACTGACTCGATGTCGCGAGGACAGCATTATCAGGAAAATGGCCATTAACCTGGCTGGTTTCAGCCAGAGCAATATTTGGAGGATCGCTATTCTTACGGTTGGTTGTGCTGCATTTCCTGTGGCCCTGAACTCCTGCCTGATGAGGAATCTGGCCTGTGTGCTGTCTTTCATGCACTCAAATCATGTGATGTCACTTCCTGTGAAGCAGGGAGGGCGTGGTCAAAAGGTGTGCGATGCCAGTTTCGCCGCCACTGAGTTATCTGGAATTCCAGTGGCAATCCCCTTCGTTCTGCTTCTTCACTGTCCCGGTTGCACCTGCCCTCTTCCTTGTGCTTTAACAGCGACCACCGATTTCATTTTTTCTTCTTCTGCTTTTCAGTGAACTAGGGTTAATAGTTGAAGTGGGAGAATGACTGCCAAATTTCTTCAAATAGTAAAAGACTTTTCTCATGAAGATTGGGTTCAAGTGTCCTCTCCTATCCGCTTAAATAAATTAAGAATGGAGCATGCTGGGATGGGGTGATCTGAGGTGACCCAGCCTCTCTCTTGGGTTTGTTGGACCTGAGCACAGTCAAATACCCACAGGATGTCTTCATTTTCCCCTCTCCCGTGAGGCGCAACGAAATGATAGGCCTGCCAAACTCACACAGTGGCTCTTTGTGACTAGCTCTTTCTTTTCTTATCACACGGCCTCCTGGTGTGGAGCCAGTATCACACAGTGAGCAGTAAGATGAGCTGGAAACCCGTGTGCAACACAGGTTTCCATCTTGTATGAAAGCACTGTACTGCTGTGATCCATTTAGGGCTCAGTGGCGTACGCTAAATGATTGGGCCCTCTTGCAAAATGTGATGAGGGGTCTCTGCGTCTCCCATATCTCAAAGATAATTATTGATTTTGGACGGAATGAGCCCCAGTTAAGGGTTGCCCCACCTCCAGCACCACAGGGGCTGCGGGCCCTACGTTATACCCCTGTTAGGGCTTCACAAGCTCCCCAAAACGTGGACCGCGACTCAATAGGATTTCGTTCTTGCTGTGGGGCATGATAGCAATGCCTGTTTAAGCAGTGCTGAGGGTTCAAAACCACTCTCCCTCTCCATGCCCCTAAACCGTCCTATTCCATATTCACTCCGTCACGTATGCTCAATCCAACAGAGAAAATGGTTGTAAGGTCGACAGGTAATTGTAATTGTGTTTATATATTGCTTACTACCCCATACAAGGCATTGAAGCACTTTTCAGCGAGTAGCATGCTACTCTGGAACCCAAGGCGGATTAGTAGAGGAAAAATATAAATTGTTATTGGGAGTGGTGGACATGTGCGCCTGTTATTTAGATGAATCGGATAAAGGAGAGAAGAATTTGGAAAGGGTTATTTGGAAGTCCATAGTAGTAGGAGATGTTTAGGATGAGTCGGAGAGTGGAGGTACGGGAATAGTTTGAAATTAGGTTTAGGATGGATGAGTTCTATAGTAGATAGGTGTTAAAGGTTTTTTCCCTCTGTAGTCGACTCACACCCACACATGAAAAGATATAGATACTTAGAAATGTTAACATATACAAATATGAAAAATGGTAATCCAAAGGTGTAACCTATTGAGGAGGAATTTTCCCTGCTGCCATTACATTTTATTCCTACAAGTATTTTTTGAGAAACTACTTCATAAAAATTGTTATTATTGCATGTTAATGTCAAACTAGAGGACTGCGGGCCAGTTGAACCTACTGTGCCTTAAGTAAACAAAGACCAAAGGCGTTACGAGAGGGCAAAAACTGGGTGGGGTTGCTTGTTGGTGTACTTCACATATTTACTGGTTTAAATCCTGCCTCAAGCCTCTTCCTGAGTTGGCGCGTCCAGTTACGAATAACCCCCCTGCAGACCTGCCAACTTGAAAATATGTCAGTGTGAGGAGGGCGGCGGGTCTTTGTGCAAAGAGGCACTCTGATTCTTACAAATCCTCCTCAACCCTCTCCCAAAAAAAGAAACAAGCATTGGCATAGCCAATAGGTCTCGCCTTTGGGGCCTTATAAGTGTTTAGCCAGAGCTATTGACTTTGCCAATGTCTTCAAGCTGTGCTGTAGAGAAGTGTGGCTGCTGTGCAGCATGCTGAAAAGTTATAATAAAAAAGTGTCAGAAGCATTTTTGTTACTTTATATATGACCAAGAAGGCATTATGTAAAACTGAACGACCATATTAAAAAAGTATTTACAATAAAAAATGTCCTCCGTTTTCTTTTGTTCTTGCAATGCTGGCAACTTGTTTCTGCCTATTGCAATGGTTGTTTGTTAAAGCTTTTTTTTTGAGGGGGCATAAACAATCGGAGGGTGAAGGTTGGGAACTAGTACCTGTATTATAACACTAGCAGCGGCCAGACGCTAGGGGAGAATCAACAGATGCCAGATTCCGAGAGCAGGCTGAGGTGGTAGTGGTGGTGGTGGTGACTGTTGCGGAGACGATGTTGAGGTGATGCTGAATGATACTCAGGTCTTGCTGAGTGATACTGCTGTGGTGCTGAGTGATGCTGTGGTGGTGCTGAGTGATTGTCTTGGCGCTGAATGATGCTGTGGTGGTGCTGAGTGATATTGTCTTGGCGCTGAGTGATATTGTCTTGGCGCTGAGTGATGCTGTGGTGGTGCTGAGTGATGCTGTGGTGGTGCTGAGTGATGCTGTGGTGGCCCTGAGTGATGCTGTGGTGGCCCTGAGTGATGCTGTGGTGGCCCTGAGTGATGCTGTGGCGGCGCTGAGTGATGCTGTGGCGGCGCTGAGTGATGCTGTGGCGGCGCTGAGTGATGCTGTGGCGGCGCTGAGTGATGCTGTGGCGGCGCTGAGTGATGCTGTGGCGGCGCTGAGTGATGCTGTGGCGGCGCTGAGTGATGCTGTGGAGGCGCTGAGTGATGCTGTGGTGGCGCCGAGTGAGAGATAGAGTGAAGATATAATGCCCAATTAGAGAGGGTGGTGAGAGAGAAAGAGAGAGAAAGGGTGTACATAGAATAAAGAGTGGAGCGGGATAGAGAGAGAGAAAGAAGGGGAGAGAGTGAATGAAGGAGTTTGAAAGAGAAACAGATAAAGGGGTGAGAGAGAATGAAAGGCTAAAAAAGATAGAGGGGAGAGTTAATAAAGTAGAGAGAGAATTAGAGAGGGAGAGAGAGAGAAGGAGAGAGACAATAAGAGTGGGGGTGTGGAGTTTAAATGGAGTGAAGAAGTGACGCGGAAAAAGTAACGTTAAATATAGCTTTGTGCTTTGCGCGAATAAATATAAAAAAAACAAAAAAACTGAGTGAGACAAAAATACTGGTAATTAGGCTGTGACTCCCAATATAAAACAAATAGCGATATAAGGTGAAATCAACCCACCGAAGCAATATTTCTAACTAGACAAAAAAAGCTTGCATTTCAATGCTAATCGCTGTTGTTTTTCATGTGACTGTAGTCCAGGGCCGTCAGTTGGTAATGTGAGCTGCTGCTGCGATTGAAACATCAGAGTCCAGAGAGTTAATGAGCCATGACGAGGAAATGAGGAAGAGATAGGAAACCCAGATGGCAGCTGCGCGCGTGCACGCTATCGTGAACGCAAGCTGGTCGCCAGCCGAAAGCCAGTGGGTTTGCACTTCCAAAACCCGCTTACTAAAACTCTCGGCCAGACCAGCGCAAGCGCTGGTGCAGGCCGAGACCTAAAAAAGAAAGGGTTGCTCAGGCTGTTGCTGATGTCCTGGGCTGTTTTCACACCTATTAAATGACAGCAGCAGTTCACAGCCTCCAAAGACGAGCTGGGAATCCACTCTGCGCTGTGGTTCCAGCTCGTCTTCCCTGCCACTGTGTGATATCGGCTCCTCACCGGGTGACCTTGTGAAGGGACGCAATATTGTGTGAGACGTGGTGGCACCATGTGAGTTGTCAGGTTTGCACCTGCACTTCTCATCTCTTTGCATGCACCATACTCAAAGACGTGGAACAAGATTGTTATGGTGCGGACTGTCATTCTGCACTCTGTGCGCCAGAAGTTAGTGTGCTCTGTTCTAACCTGCGATGGGGGATATTGAGTGAAAGACGGACCAGCCATTCAGTCCTTGAGTCCATCTTCCTCTGCATTTTTAAAGAGGTGCCATACCCGTGGTGGGGGAAGGGGCAGGGAATATTGTGAGTGTGAACCTATGTGGAGGGTACCTAGAGGGTCCCTGGCGTGCCCGTGTCCCACCCCTGTCAAATAGCACCATCATGGAGCGCACTTACTGCACCACTTCCTAGGTAATATACAATTAACAACGTCAATACTACGTCACTGGCGCAGGGTCAAAGGTAATTCTAATTCCATAGTGCCAGGCCCCATTTAAATGAAGGAATTTCACTATGAAATCATGTGGGACAGAATCTGTACGCTGCAATCAGTAATATAGAAGGGACTAGCGAATAGTTGGTTGCACTTTCTCTAGTACGGAAATGCCAAACAAAGTTAAGCCCCCATGGCACTTTCATCATAGGGCCAATCTTTGTGAGCTGTGCTGACACCATTCATTGATGATGCATACATACTAACAGACCCGATTCAGGTGGAAGAATCTTGATTTTTTTAAAGCCCAACGTGATTTTATTTTAGCAGTTCCACGCCTAAAATTGTTTCTGTTTCAATGTTACTCAATGAGGAAAGTACATTCCCCAAATTTTTCGCTACCTCCCTCTTTCCTGTTTCGAAATATTGGCATGTAGGATGATGCAACATGCAGCTGCAATTGTGCTAAAACTACAGTGCTTTGTATCATCTTGCTTGAGCATCCCTGAGCAAGGCAAGTTCTTTCTCCTTGAAAGGACATTTGTAAAAGTCCAGAGGGGTCTTCTTCAGCTGTTTCTTCTTGGTACCCCTACCGGCTGGTCCCCATGCTGAAGCTGCTGGTACTCTCTTCTGACCCTCTCAGTGATGCTTCACAGTAATACGCTCACAAAACCGCTTTATGTCCATTGTACCTTCTCAAAGAAAAACCTGAACCGTACACCTCTCAAGCTGATTTTTTATCTGCTGTGCACCCCTTAGTCCTCACCCTTGGATGTGGGCAACTCCCCTCTTTCTGCCTCATCACAGGAGCAAAGAAATCTGACCAGTTAACTCCAATTTTGGAGGACTCTCATTGGCTCCTTCCTGAAGCCAGAACACTCTTTAAAATGGCCTACATTACACTTAAAGTTGTGCTTCTGGACCCTCCCAGCTAATTAAACAACAAACTTGCATACGATTGGCAGCATGAGAAACAGAAGGAAATCCATCCTTTTTTGGAAACCAAAACGTCAAAGGCAATAAGATAGCCAAACCTGATAACTATGGAATCAACTTCCCGAATAACTGAGAATGAACCGCAATTTTTTAGCTTTTTGTAGAACTGAAAATGTACCTTTTCAGATCCAACAATTTAGTGGCAATCGCCTCTAGCTAGCACTATTAGTGCAAAATTAAACTCCCCAAAAAGCAGTTAATAATTTGTTGCAAAAAGTTATTGGAATTGGATCGATGCAAGTCAGGTTAAAAAAATGTTGTAGCTCAGAAGGTGTCGAAGCATGCAGAGATATTCTGTCTTTCCTGTACTTACCTATAGCTTGCAAAAAATAAATGTTACCATAATTATCTCTTTTTTGCTGAACGCCGTTCGTTTTGAAAAACAAAAGGGAAGAATGAAGAGCCAGTTTTAGTTTTTGTTGTTTGAACTGCAGCCATAATCATTCTCTGCGGACTGTCTTTCACCTTGACTTCTGCAACAGGAATCCTGCCAGCACACGCAAACTGTAACAAGTTATTACAATAGAGCAGCTATGTCATTTGCGTGAAACGGGTTACTAGAGGTGTCTCAAGTGGCCTGTAATAAGGACGTAAGAGACGGGTTTTAATAGAGGGCTTGCAGGCTCCAGTGTATTATATAAGTATACCAGCATAATAGAAATAAATCTAATATATCCTGAATCTCTTCATTGCTTGACGGAGACAGCCCATGTCAACCTTCACCTCTGCCTCTCACACGTAGCAATAGCCCGCATCACAGAGGTGGCAGAGTGCATCTCAAGCGGATGTTTAGCATCTTTTCTAATCTGTCTCAAAAGCTAAACCATAAACATTAGTGCAAGGAACCTAAGACCTGTGTGATCATGAAGTCTCAAAAGCCAACGTACAGTTCCTTCGCTTATACCGTGTTCTTGTTGCGATAAAAGGTGAGTCAACATTGCTGTTGCATGCTCCATCCTTGAAGTGTACCACTAGGCTAATTCTCGTGAATATGACCTCTACGTGAAAGATTGGTCCCCCCAGTGGTCTTCTGGCCCTCAAAGAAACAAGTTATGACTAAGAATTGTGCTTAATGACTCGAAATTATTGCCTGGAATTCGAAAAGTAATCTACAACAGTGGGCGGAAAGCTGCCGGTGTATCTTGTGTGGGTTAGGGAACTGCGATAAACTCTATTCCTAGATTTGTATTTTTAGTCTCTGTGGTCAGTGAGAGAACTTCCTCTCCCTTTCACATCTCCTATTGAGCTTTCCCTGCTGCTAAATAACGGCTGTTAGGGGAACGTATGTTTTTTTTATTGTATCAACAAACAAATTGTGCTACGTGTGGGTGTAACTACTCAAAGGTAATGCTAAAAATAAATCAAAAAAGCAAAGTCAAATTCATGCATTTTCAGCAAACCAAACGTAATCAGAATATACATTCTTTATGGATTAATGCATCTCAGTAAAGAAATAATTCTGAAAAAATACAATTAATTGCTCGTTGTTGTCTTCATTCCAACCAAGGACCACTTTTTTCATTATGTGAGAAGTTGGCCTGGTATATGCTGTTCACTAATTAAAGTGGACACCTTGCACCAGTCCAATTCGACTCTTATGGTAGGTAGGTTTAAGACAACATTTATAGAAAGCTATCCTAGTGGTAGCTGTGGAGAGCAGCCTTCAGGCTAAGTCTTGAAGGAATGTAAAGCAGCTTGTTTTACCACACAATCTCTTGAATCACCAAATGAAAAGACACCACACAGGTATATATATCAAATATATATGTATTTATTAATAAACAACTCTCTACTAATCTCTTTATGAGATTAGAAGCCAGGAACATATATGTACAAGTCAATGTTTTATCAAAATAAGTTAGCACAAGTAAATATCACAATCTTATCTTGGCTAGACCGTGGTCTAGAGCATTTAGAATCGAGGGACCCCAGAGAACCACCCCAGGTAGTTGTAGGAGACCCACAGGGGACGGACGCAGTGTTCAGACACTGGTGCGAGTCCTGTACGAGTCTATGCGAGAGAACGCGATTGAGTTATCAATGTTACAGGTCCCTGGCGTGTTCGAGGCGAACACACCGATCGGTCAGTACGAGTCGAAGGACGCGGATACTGATAGTTACAAGGGAGTTGGACGCGATGTGTCTAACACAGACGCAAGCCCTGTACGAGCCAGTGCGATAATCGCACGGGGAAAATAGGAGTTTTAGGGCACTTCTAGGGTAGCTACAAGCAAGCCACTTACAGGGTAAGTAGTTCTAGGGCCCACACCCACGGGAGCACCGTAGTGCTGAAGTTACCTCACCCAGGGGAGCCGGTGCATAGGTGTCCTTTGGTGTCGGGTCGCGGCGTCGTTTTCAATGGGAGCCAGTGAAGACTTGCTGCTTGCGACGACAGAAGAAGTGTCCGTTGGAATCCAAGCCTGGATTCGGAAGGAGGAAGACCTGAAAGCAGAGGGGACAGTGTTCAGTCACTTGGCAGTGACTCTGGGCAAGGAAGATGAATGCCCACCGTCGTCGACAGCTTCGGGTCGTTCACAGGTGTCTTGACTCTTCGACCACGTGGTCCAGGCAGCGTCGATGATGACCAGGAGCTGGATTCGGTGTGTCCCACGACGTCTGCAGCTTACTGAGGTGTCGGCGACTCGATTGGAGCCAACAAGCCTTGGTAGCAGCAAGTCTCGTGGTGATGAGGAAAAGTCAATGGTGCAGACCAGCAAGGTCTGGGGGACTTACCCAGCAAGGGTAGGTCAGGGCAGGCCTGGAGCAACCAGGGGAGCCCTTTGGTTTCGTTGGAAAGTCTTCTGGGGACCCACAAGCCGGCTGGCAAGGGATCGCGAAGACACCTCGGGAGGATCCACTCAACAGGGGCCCACGGTCACTCGGGACGGTGTAGGCCTCTGAATTCGGGAGGGATCTCTGCTTGAGGCTGGGACCACACGTGGTCCAAAGCACAAGTTCGTAGAACGTCGTGAAGGGGTTGCACTCGACAATAGTGTACGGTACCCAGGGGCTGCGGTTCCTCGTCGCTCGTGGGGTCCACTTGCCTCAGCTTCGCTGGGGACTCACGATGGCCTTGGAGAAGTCAGGAAATCCTCTTCCTGGGCTGCAGGGACTTCGGGCTCCGGCGGGAGCGGCGTAGTTTGCGACCGTCGTTGTAGTTTTTGGTGCCTGCCAAGCAGGGGAGTCACTTCTTGACTCCAAGGGAGATTCTTCAGTCTTCCAAAGGTAGTGGAACGTCGAAGGTCCAGGATTCTTCTGTAGAGCGTCGTCCAGGGAGAGCTGGGTTGCAATGCACAGGTTCCCCCTCTTATCCTAAAAAGAAGGGAGGGACTAGCTCTATGACCCCACCTATGGGAGGGTCAGGGGAGTGGGTGGCTACACCCACTTCCCTTTCCAGTTTCGCGCCAGAGCAGGGGCAGGTAGCCCCTGAGCCGGTTTGAACTGGGGTATGCACAGAGGAGCCTTCTGCTCCCCCAGTGCAGGACTTCAAAGCACTCTAAGAGTGCACCCACCCAGCCCCAATACACTAAACCCTGTCTGGGAGGTGGTCACACCCCCTTGTGACAGGATATCTATTGTTGGGCTTCCTCCACTGTGAGTTTCGGTCATCAGCAGGAGGGCAGCCCAGTGTCTGTGACTGGTGGCATCCATCTTGTGATGCCAGGGCTCTGGAAAGAAGTTACCGGTTAGGCCGGTGTGTACATGTCTCTCCCTCTAGAAGGGTGGAATGCTACCCTCGCCGCCAGAACTGGCAGGGGGGTAGTATTCCAAGATGTTTGACACCAAACACGACATGTTTCCGTGCAGCCATCCCAAAGTTAGCATTTAACGCGAGGTTATAATGCGCTTAAGAGTATATGGTTAGGCTGCACTACAAACAGCATCAGAGATGGGTCTCTGAACGCTACAGAGGGGCTCTGCTCATGCAGGGACACCCTCCCACATAAGAACCAAGCACTCTGCCTTCAGGATTGATAAGGCCTGCCATAGGAGTGACTTATAGGTTTGTATGTGTGTATGTATGTAGTGGTATAGGTAGCCCATACCACAGTAAGGGGTGCATGCACCATCTTACCCAGGCTGCAGTAGCAGACCTGTGGTGTCAGATTTAGTCTGCTTCCCAGGGGTGGCATAATACATGCTTCAGCCCCTGGTAGGCCTGTGAAGTACCTATGCCCTTGGCACCTAAGGTACCATATACTAGGGACTCATAAGGTACCACAGTATCCAATCACTAGTGCACCTAGAGTGCACTCCAAGTCGTTTAGAGAGAACAGAGAGGCTGGGGCCCTGATTAGCAGGATCCCAGCCCAACTAAGTCATAAACCAGCAAAACACCAGGAAAAAAAGTGAGGGCAACCATATAGTCAGATTCCACCTTCCTACACATTATAATTGTTTTTCCTATGGTAAGTGAAGGTTGTTAAATCCTAGATCTAATTGTTACACCAAAGTCATGTGGCTGAGTGACCCAACCTTTTACATTTTGCATTAAGATAGACCTTCCTGTAAATATTTTGATTACTCAGTAGGCCAGTGCATTTACTCCCAATGAGGTACAAGTGTTACCAATGACAGATCCCTCTAGAACAGTGCTTCTCAAACTGTGTAACTTTTTAGAACAACAAACTTTCTCGACCCACCTTGCTTTAATCGACATTAGGCGGGCAATTTAGTTAATGTAACTAATTTATCGTGTAGCAGTGCACTGTCATTTACAAACAGCACATTTTCTTTTGAAATTGTCACTTTATTGGCACAGTTGTACTGATTAAAAACTACATTGCACACAAACAAAAATGTGTGGAAATTGTGTTTAAGTGAATATTTATCATTTGTGCATCACCAAGTGTCTTGATTTGTTTTGATTCTATTAAAATCTTTAAATCCATCACATTTCCGAATTACAGAAAATTGCTTAATTTTCATTTTCCTAACTGTTGAATGTGTACAGTTCATTTACAGTTATTTACATTTTGTTGTGTTCCAAAAATAAATGACATCCCACAGCCTTTTTTTTTTTTTCCCACACTTTGTACCCCAGCAAGGTTGTCACATAATTCACTTTACTTTGCTTTCTCCGACTGCAAACTGAGAGGAGTTTGTAAACACCAATCCCTTTGTTAAAAAACACAAGCTGCAATTTTCCAGAAGACATATCCTGACATTTGACATCAGTCTTTGGAGCGCATAAATGTGACACGATAAATACAGAATTTAAAGTCCTCTTTATTTATTGCTTTGATGTTCATGACCCACCAAAAATCTGCTTGCGACCCACAGTTTGGGAAACACTGTTCTAGAAAATGAATTGACACTCGCCAGTGAACATGTTTTTTTGGGATGGGTAGGCCCTCCTGGGGTCTAGCGTCAAGATGCACAAATGAGATGGCATCTTTCCTTAAAAAACAGTTAGGCCTGCAGTTTTGTTGGAAGAAGCTGCGTGGGCGGCCCATGGTAGAACAGCCAATTTGTTTCCGGCGACCTATTCTAATGGTTCTTTTGTGGTGCGGTCTGATTGCAGAGCTGGACAGAGGACTTCTTGAGCCCCAGCTCCGAGTGGTTTGCCGCCAGATGCTGGAGGCCCTCGCATACCTGCACAGCAAGAAGATTATCCACCGTGACCTGAAGGCTGGCAACGTTCTGCTGACCCAAGATGGGGACATCCGACTAGGTGAGCAGTAGAGACATTATTTCAATACCTAAGCCTAGGAATGTTGATATGCTTTACAGATAACCCGTACCATTACTGTTCGTATGTATTGAATAGCACCTTTTCGTGCATTGACTTAGGTAATGCGTTGTGTTTTGTGAGAGAAAGATAATAATTGTGTACAAGTTCTGTACTAGAATTTTATTGGTAGACAATGTGTATGTCACGCATAAGAGATAGAAGCATCCATGCTGTTCATCATTATGATACGGATTACTCTTTCAAAATGTAGTCGCAGAAAAAGCAAAAAGAGCTGGAGATAAAGCAGAGAGTACCTGCCGGCTCATCAGTGCATCCCATGGTGAAATCATCTCAAGTTTATGAAATAGCAATGAATATACACATAGCCACCGCTGAAGTGTATTACATGGCCATTTTTGCCGTCAACATTCATTGTTGATATCCTGAAGACCAAACTGAATTTTATTCCAGGGTGTGTCGAGCGCAGCCCCAAGTTACAATGTTCGGCGGGCAGGGCAGCAAACGGCCTACCTCGTCCTTGCTGCTGCATCTCTTCAGCTATTTATTCCATGTATAGATCTCCTTACAAGCTCCTTACAAGCTTTACAATAACGGTGCTCTTCAATCTATTTTACAAACTAAACATAAAAGAGCAGATACGATGTGCCACTTCAGCTTCTTTATGGGGTTTTTTAAGTACTACTTACACTTTAAAAGGCTTCATGTCAACTTATGCACTTTTAAAAAATATTTATATCTATTGGACAGGAAAAAAGCTTACGTGAGCGAGGCCTTTTCTTCTGTATTTACATTAACAGAAGGTCAGGGCTTTAAGTGGGATTAAAAAACTGGAGGGGTCTTTCAAAGGGGCGTAGCTGGTGTAATTAAGGGCGTGTCTTAAGAACACATAAGCTAACCATCTGTGCTTAGCACAGTGTACCGCCCGACTGGTATTTTGCTGCTTCTATCATTGCATCTAGAACTATAAAACAACAAGTAACATTACACCTACAACAAGCCAGGACTATTGGCTTTATTAGTTGCCTAAGATAAATAAGCAACAACTATGACTTTTTTGTATATGACATTGTAAATGCTTCAGTTCTGAAATGACGAGACTGTGAAAGAACAATAACGAGACTCTTTGAAGTTACAGCAAAGGCAGTGAAGGGTGGTACTGCTGCTGAGATAATAATTTCTTTACACCCTGAGGGTGAGGGCAAAAATGGAGACACCAATAGAGACCCGTCTCAGCACCTGCTTTTTAGAACTGCCGGTGCTGAGCACCGGCCGGACCTCGCCCACTTAAAGCCCTGCAGAAGGTTGAAGCTGCCAGAGAGCAAGGGCTTTATTTAGCCACACCTAAAAGGTTAAACAGACTAGTACATACTTTCTATAATCTAATTTACACTGAACGTTATGCCAGGAGCAACATACAGTATTTGCACAGTAATAATCCTTGAAACTACCATTCTATCAGATTAAAGGTTTATCCACAAGTAAAACCCGCGCAATCCGGTCGATAGGTGTCCAGGTTAGCCAATGAGCAGGCTCGCTACTAAATGGATTGTTGCTGGTTTGCGTCCTTAAAGTGCCTTCCTGTAAAACTCTTCCCCCGCACCTTGTCAGCTGTAATCTCTGCCTGCCAGCGGTCTATGCTCCTGCGCGTGCCAAGCGCGGAGAACTCGTGTGAAACTGAAAACCAGCCCGTAAAGTGCGCGCGCACACATCAAATCCTCTTTATTCCTCCCTCGTTTCAAATATTACTTTTGCGTTGCTCTGTATATTTCAGACTTGTTGTGTGACATTGAGGTTAAACGCGTTTGAGCGGCGGGGTCGGTGCAGTCCCGATTTGGCGATAAACGCCCCCCTTACCTATATACAGATACATTTCAGTGACTCTGCCATGCGAAAAGTGTGAAAAGTGCATTCCGTTGTTGGCAGCTGAAAACGGCTGCCATATTAGATCGGGAAATCGTTCGTAGGTTTCATTTGGATGCGCTGAAGCAATAATCAGCAGGTGAACATTAAATGCAGATGAATTGGACGTGCTTTGATTTTAAAGTGAAAACTCTTCATTGAGGTGTAGAATCGTCTTCGGAGAGGATCCTTAGGAGATTTATTTTTACAAATGTCTAAGTTAATACACGTTAAAGTCGTCTATTTTAACAACCTTCTAACGTACAGTCCTGCCAAGTATCACGCATCAGGCGTGACTCTAACGCATTTCAGTGTGGTGTTCCGCATCACCGCACTGAAATGCATTGTCACGCATTTTAATGCCACTGACTGCACTCTGCTGACAGCGCTGAAACTGCCTACGCCAGGGTGCTAGCGTGCGCGCCGGCGCCTCTGACACCTGTGTGCGCCGGCTCTGCAGCTACTGTGCTCCCCGCACACTTTAAGTTGCCAGCAGGCGGCTCACAAACAGTTAAAGATCGTGCTCAGCTCTGGGTGAGTCGTGTGCTACAATGTTACAATTGAATCTGCCCTGCTGCCTGCATTGAAATTCCCGCCCGCGGCGCGGCTGTCACACACTGTGAGTCACTGACTCACTGCCCAATACCGAGACCCGGGGCGCCGTGGGGGGGATGTGACCTGGTCACCTCACGTCCTGGAACAGTTAACAGGAAGGAAGTGAGGTCGGTCAGAAGCGGCGGGGATTCGACTGGAGTGTTGTGTCGACGTCCGCGTCGCAGTCTGAGAGAGAGTGCGCTGCTGAGTGCGTATTTATTACCTGGCGTTGGACCACGAGCGGGACGGCACAGCATCGACCTCACCTGACTCACTCTCTGAGTCTCATCAGAATCATGGTGGCCACGCGGCATGAGAGGCATGATCGGGCGCTGCGTGCGGTGCGGGGAGACTGCATGCTGCAGTGCTGTGCGGCCGGCCGCGACCCCGTGAGGCTCACCGCCGCGGCCGCCAGACCGGCGCTCAGAGACTCTGACTGAGACACAGTGCCTGCCACAGACTGGACTGTCTTGAGACTACAGAAGTTCAACAGTAAGTACTTTCTTTGGTCAGCTGAGGCAGCCTGCCACTGACTGTAGTCTTGTTACTAGTACCTTGTTGTCACACAGCACACACGCACTCTTCAAGATCAGATCTGCTCCTTCATTATTTCAGTAAAATCTGCAGGCAGCAGGGCTGCTCTGTCTCGTCATCCTTCTGAGGTTTCTGCAAGATCTAATGATGATCCTCCTTTCATTTCAGACAGTAATCTGCAGGCAGGGCTGCTCTGTCTCGTCATCCTTCGTTCTCTGAGGTTTATCATTGGGCACGCCACCGCTCATTGAAAGCACTTAGTAGCCGTGATGGTGACCCACTAGTCTTACGTAAAATTAACTTACTTCACCTTATGGACAAAATTATAATTCAACGAGACAGTGTCAGTGACTCAGTGTGTAGCTAAATCAGTTAGATAATCTAACTAATTAAATGTTTACTTGAGTTGAGAATTCGTCGTTGCGTGATGTCACAATAATTTACACACTGTCCTTAATTTATAAAATGGCGCAAGTAATCATGTACATAATACTAAACTGAGAGGGTTTATGATCTTCAGTGACTTACGGGTGGTGGTGCGTGTTTTGCCAGGGCTCTCTGCTCTCTCTCATCCTCTGTGGGGGCTGGGGAGGAGGGGGGGGGCGGGGCACGGCTCTCTGCTCTCTCTCATCCTGTGGGGGCGGGGAGGGGGACACTGTGAATGATCTGACTGGACTGTTTGTGCTGGTCTTAATGTTTTCTCTTATTTCAAGGTTTGTCAAGTTGGGCAGGTGTTGTGCTTGGTCTAGATATTATATACATATGGACTTTAAAAGTATATTATTTATTTTATGCAAATGACAATGTTGCATCCAGTAAGTATTTTTGTATTTAACTGTGCATGTGTCAGCATATGTACACAGAACTTTAATAAAGTACTGCTACTGAAAGACTTGTTTAATATCATGGTTACACATTCGTTTACAGTACAGTCAGGTTACAGGAGGGAGCACTAGGGTTAGTGCCCTTCCATTTCTGTTGCTCTGCAGCAGTTTCAAGAACTTCTTGGAGTTTCTTGTTGCTCAAATGGCTGTAATTTCTGATATTTAGAAGTTTCCCTCGTCTTCATTGCATGATTTTTGCTTGCGAGAAAGTGTCACTCATAGTCGTTGAAATGTCACTCATAATTTTACTGAAATTATGAAGATGTCACACATGGCAATCTGAAACCTTGGCAGCTATGAACGTAGGCCCGGGAGTCCTAGGGTTTTGGTGACCGAACTCGTTAGCAGTTATCAGCTGTCCGTCATTTGCCAAGATGTGGATCATGCAGCAGAAAAGAGATCTGCCAAGTCGTCTCTAGAGGACTCTTCCACTCCTGCTAAAAAATATTTCTATAGTAGAATGTGCTTATACTGTTCAGGAGGGCACATTGTGTTGTACAAAGGTGTGCTTGATTTCACTAATTGAAGGTCTCGTACCTAGAGCCATGGAATTGGACCCTATCAAATGCATTTCCAAAGCTATGCAATTCTTTCTAGGTGTGCAGGTTTTTTGTTTTTGTTTTGCATAGAGTACTAAAACCAATGTTAAGACTTTTTCTAGGTATTTCCAATCTTGGAAAATAACAGTTTGAGGACAGAGGGAAAATTATTGGCCTTGGAAGAATTTGCACGAGGTGGAATTAGAAATCTGGCATCCTCTTTGGTCAGTTGACCTTCGATCCCATGATTTCTCGGGACGCCACCAAGTTCAGGGCCTTCTGATTTCATCAGGACTTTCTCATTCTGATTTTATCTTTACTCAGTTCACACTCCATCCATCTTATTGATGGTCTCTGCAATGATATTCTCTTCCTACTCTGTTTGTCAAGGCTCCCATGAGTGTTGGCATACTGCACTTGCAGTGAAGACCTGGTGCCCGATTACCAGGTCATTGTCCTGTTCTGTGCTGGGCACACAGTCTTCGAGTGTCCTGGCCGAGAGCACAACTGTGTGTCGGGTAAGAGGAACAAGTTCACTACCTTCTGAGAGCGGGCAGATATGGCCCACAAATGGGTGAAATATCTGACTCCTCTTGCTTGTGTGAAGGGTGCGTTGAGGATTGTGTGGTGATGGTCGCTCCCATTTAATTAAGCGATCCGTAACAGCCTTAGGGGGAAAAAAGATATTCCTGGACACTGAGATCAAGCTCCAGTTTGCTTCCCTTGAGAGGCAGTGGAATGGAGAATTCTCTGCTTAATTTTTTGAAAACACATTCTCCCTTCCAGGTTTCCTCTTGTGTGTCTACATGCTACCAAGTCAATTTTTTAACTTTTAGGTAATAGATGCAGATTTTTTTTCTGTTTTTTTCTTCAGTCCTTTGTTGTAGTTTGACCAACGCTGAGCTCATTTTATGTGAGTTGAACCCTCAATTGTAAACCCGATGTACTCTAGCATGAAACACAAGGGGAGACATCTGCTGAAGTGTCCTCGCAGTGCACTTTGAGACCGGGAAAAATAAAGCCGAGTTGAAGCCTATATAGATCCTCGGTGAGGTCGCTGAAAAGCCTTGCAGACCATCTTAACCTCTGTTTCTGAGGGAAACAATATTGAGCATAGATATTCATAAGTTTGGGAGAGAGATTATAATATTTTTTCAGAATTTCATACTCCATCTTTAAACACCCATATTCCAGTAGAAGTCAAAAGAAATAGAACATCCAATCTCAACATTCGAGGATTTCAAATTGTGGTTACTATGGTAAAGAGCAACCTTCCAAAAATTGTTGTACTGCTGTGTACACCCTAACAGTCTTCCTCTGTGTTCCATTGCACATTTGTTTTAAAGCGCAGTCTATAACAAGACCAGAGGTTATCTGTATTCTTGTTCTTAATCTGGAATCCATGCCTGTGGATTCGAATAGTAGACTCTTTTCCTTAATGAATGCATTAAGAAATGAATACAAGAAGTGATCTTTTAATTCTTAACATTGATCTGATATTTAAGACATGTCTCCTGAATTTATCCTCCCAAGTATTTTTGTGTACGTTTGGGTATTTGCTGCTGGGTCTAATAGTTGATTTGTTTGCTCAGGAATACAGCACACCATGTAGTTCTAACAGTGTAGAATGGATAAATTTGTGGCAACCCTTCAGTAATTTGAAACTCCCAATGCTCTTAAGAAATGCAATCATAATCCTGGAACAAAATGGGGTTCAAATTCACAAACATTTTTGTACATCGAAGTTTGACTTGAGTGCTCCCATCAAAGCCATCTGTAAGCACAGACACCTTGATCCGGGATTACCAAATCAGTTCATATGACATTTACAGCACCAGCTTGAACTTGGTACAGTGGAAGATGTTTTCAGTGGCAAGTTTATGTGTAGGGAAGCGATCATCTGTGTTCTCAGTGGAGGGGCAGAGTGGATGACTTTGGGAAGGCAGTTAACGCCATTTTGCATTTTTGTTGATTTTTACAAACCTTCCTAATGATTTTCACACTGAGGTTTTGTGCCGGCAAATAGTGGTGAAAGAGTGCAAACTGTGTGTCAAGAACTCCCAGGCACCCCACACACTTCCCGAGGGTGCATGGGAAGAGGTTCCTCCAAAAGTACAATTATCACCCTTTGGAAAGAAAAAACAATTTAAAAACATAAACCAGCAGACTTTCTACTGTTGAAAATCCCCCAGTTCCAAAATTTGATATGTGGTTTTCCATGTGCATTTCAGTGGATTAATGTTTATGCCTTACTGTAACAAATCTACACCAATCACAGTAGAAAATTGGTTCGTAGGTTTACGAATGTCAGCCGAATTCTGTGAAATGAACCCCAAGGTGTTGATGTTGGCTTTGGTGTAGGGCAGGTTTGGTTCATTTTACAGGTTTTTTGTTTTCTTACTCCAGCTTGAACATCGAAACTCTTGTTGACCTGTGTGTAGGAGAGGAAGCGAAAATCTGCCTACGAAGTGCTTTGGAGCAAAATGGATGTCTTTCTGGAGGGTGGGGCTTGATGACAGCTACACTGCCGGGGAAGTTGCCTCAGTCGGTCTTCCTCTGTTACACATTGCTCTGTTGCAAAATGTTGGCATTGGTTGCATTCTGTAGTTAATTCCTTTCCCAGCTCACTTGTAAACCACAGCAAGCGAATCCTTGCACAAGGATGGTTTTAGACCTATATTCAGTCTCGTCACGTGGTGAACGCTTGGGAAAGGAACTCATCCTAACACTGCCATTACCTTCTTTCTGTCAGTGTTGAGACATCGAAGGAGCCGCGGTGTACATCTCTTCCTTGTGATTCACTTACATATTAAGACATCGGAGTGTGAATGTCACTCAGCCTTCATCGAGATGGTCTTGTGAAACTACCAGGCCTCATTACACTTAATCTGCTGTCTTGAGCCTGAATAAAGCGATATTTCTTGATGATGCTCCTCTGTGAGTTGCTCTTCTCTGAATTGCAAGCGGTACCACTCTGTAGGTTTGATGCACATGTGTGATCGCCACAGATGGGAAATATTTTGCTCTCCCGTGAGGGGAGTACTCACACTGCCTCTTACTGTGGTGCAAGGGAAGGAGGGATTTTTCTCACGGTTTCACAGCTAGATCACCATTTCCTTGAATGGGGTCTGAATAGCCCTCTCTGGGCTCTTTTACCATTTTCTGTTTCTTCACTACTCTTGGTCCTCTGGTCGAGACTCTTTGAAGTCTTCTCCATGAACACAAGCAGCAAAGATTAAGAAGGAGTGAAAGAAAAGGAAGCTTACTTTGTCTAAGTCGCAGCACTTGTCGGCGAGTTCCCAAATTGAAGATGATATTTTGCCTTGCAGAGGTTTCAAATGCTGAAAGACTTACAAAGATGAACATAGCCAATAATTGCTTCATGGTTTACAGTTTGATCCGCTGCAGCAGAGTTTCACGTGGCACACATCCATTTGTAGGTGTCCGGCATGAGTAGATTAATCTTCCTAACTTGGAGTTGTGTTCTTCTCTTTTGGAAGGGTGATGCTGTGCTTGCTGAAATGCATTGTCACTGAGTTGACATGAAAATACATTCTATAGTGGATTGTTCTTGGATATTAAATGCCTTGGGGCTTTGCAGAATGCACAGGTTTATCCAAAGACGCGGTCTCCTCAAACTCTCGCTTGGTGGTCATTTGGCAGAGATGGTCATTGCTTCAGAGCTGGTATGTCTGTTAAGATCTGGTGTAGGAAGGGTAGACCTAGACTGACTGATCTAGATGAAAGTGTCCGGTATTGAGCAGAGCGATCTTATGTAGCCGTAGTCACTTAAGAAAGAGTGACGGAATCAGATGGGAGGAGAAGAAAATGGGCAGAGAAGTGGTGGATTGGGAGCACATGTGATGGTTTCAAAACACAGCAAAACTAGTTCTTTGAACACCTTGTGAGCCTGAGGTAAGCGGGGAGTGGAAGGTGTTGAGCCTTTATTCCAGATCCTGTGTTGGATGGGTAGGACGGAGCAGTGCTATCTTTTGGGGTGCTGTGGTTTCTTCTCATTGCCCCTTTGTCCTGGATTCTGTTTGTTTACATCGCAACTCTCAATTGGTATCTGTGGTCGGGCAGAAAAGGCTACAATATCACACAATTATCGTCAATATTAAAGAGGAGTGGTGAGTCTGAGGCATGAATTTTAAAATAAATATGCTTCTTTAAGTGTGTTTAGAAAATTAGAGCAGGGTACATAAATCCCAAGGATGGAAGCTAGAAATCTCGCACAAGATTTTAAGGCTTCCAAATGGGGTCCAAAGTTTCAGGTGTTGCTCCACTGGGTCGTGGCCAGGTTCATGGAAGCATCACATTCATCTTGGCAAAAAAGCAGACGGGTAACCCATCACTTCTAACTCGCGCCTCTTGCTTTGAGGGTTCTCGTATTAGTTCTCTGGGCAACTCCCTCAGCAAGAAGGTTCACAGGCCCTTTAACGGGTCCTCCCTAGCTTGTCCGCATCTGGAAAGAAACCTTGAACAAGAGAGAAATTTGTTCTCTGAGGAGTAGAACAAGAGCGTCCAGATGTGTTTCGTTTCTTGATGAACTGGTTCGAGGCATGCTGTATATAGTGCACAGCCTAATTTTCGGGCTTTCCCCAAAAAATACTAAATAACAGTCTGTGCTAACCATAGCTGACTTGAGTTTAAAAAAAAAAAAATGGATTTTGACTTCTTTCTCCATGATGAACAGTCTAGGTTCAGAGACCGTAGAGGAACTCCTCGCTGTCCTTCATGAAACAAGCAAGCTAGCCCTATGTGTCTCTACGTGTAATGGGACACCATAGATGAAAGCTGCCTTAAACTGTTTCAGCCCTTAATCACCAATCAAGCCCCAATATGTTTTGTTGTTTTCTCTGGTACCACCATGGTGTAAGATCACATGTTCAGTGCCACAAGGTTCTTTTGTGTCACCACCATTGTTCAGTATCTACACTTGTCTTCTAGAGAAGATGCTGGTGCAGTTTGGGCGCATGCCCAAGATACCCATATTCACATTGACCTGTAGAAAGATTCAGGCAGCCAAACATATGCCACTAAATGCCTTGACCACATGTGCCAATAGATGCAAGAGATTCCTCTGTTTAGAGATGGCTGTACACCACTATTCACTCTGTTTAAATCCACCTGAAACCCCTCTTGCAAGACCAAATCCCAGAAAGTAAGTTCAATGCAGATATCCAGAGGGTGTACATTTGGAGCTTTGCATGCCTGTAAAGATGCACCTACTTCAAGTGCCCTTGATATAGCATACCTTAACCTTTGAAACATGATCTACAACAGGCTTTTTAGTAAGTGTACTGATTCCAGAGGATGCAGAACCTAGCCCTAGACTACATCTAAATCTCTGAAAGAGTGAACAAGTCAAATCTGCCTTGAAACCGCTCCATTGGCCCCTGGATTCAGTTTGGTATTCATTTCAACATTCACATGGCTGACTGGTGAAAGGCCTAGGCAGACATTGACAAACCCAAGCCCTAACGGAGCTCTATATTCAGCCATCTTTTACGGATACAACAATGATGTTTCAAAATGCTGGCGCTGCTCGGTCATTTGAGGTATAATTCTGGCATGCTCTAAACCCCAGCTTAGCATAAGAGTCCAACTATTTACACAGCGGGAAACGTCTAAAACACTGAATTTTTCCAGCAGACCTTCATGGTACAAAATTGTTCATAAGAGAACAACTATGGAAACATTTAGTATGGCAATCACCTTCACATTTGCTTCGTCTCTGATTGCCATTCAGCAAGTTTCGTGTTAAAGGGCTGCTAACCCAGCAGTTTGAAGAGAGCTGGAGGTGAGCCTGTCGTGCTTTATAAAAATCTGCACTAAATAAGTGAATATCAGTGAACCGTAGGTCTATCTTCCTCTCTTAGAGTGTGTTGTCTGACTGAGCGATTGCTGTAGACCTGTCAGCTCCTACATCCAGATATGTAAATATATATTTTTGCTGTTATGTAAGATGTCCATCTCGAGCATTTCTCTCTGAAGCATGGTATAGAATAAATGGAGATACTCTGTTTTTCTTAGAGGTCTGCCGCTGCCATTGCCAAAAGCATGGATGTGGATGCCAAATACCTAGTCTGCCTAGCCTTCATTCCACCTCTTGCTTCTTTCTTTACCCACGCTTCACTCCCTGTCTCTTTATCCCACTCTTGCAGGTTCTTTTTCATACCTACTTTCTCTCTTGGTCACTGCTTTTCTATCATTCTCTACCCACCCACCCACCTTTCCCCTTTTTAGGTCTCGTCTAAAACAGTGCATGTGCGTTATCTTGTGAAATCTTTTGTTATCTTATAAGGGGCATAGAGGCTGCCCATTTCTTGTGATTCGTTGACTTCAATGTCTCCCTCATTTATTTGCTTTTTATTGCTCAGTTTCTGTAGGCTTCCTTACTGTTTGTGTGTTTGTCTCTTCCTTGGAGCATGGATGCATTACTTGTGTCCTTCCACTGCACTTTTTTCAGATGCTCCCTTACTCTTAGAATGTGTTTTTCAGTTGCCTCCCTCGTGTACTGGCTCTTCTGCGTTCCCCCCTCAGTCCCTTCCACCCGCCCACCCTCTGGTGCCATCTGCTCCCCCCCCCCCCCCCCAGCCATTCTGTCACCCTCCGTTCTCTATTTGCTTATCCCCAGCCCACTCTGCACGCTCTTTGTTGTCTGTCCCTTGCCCACAGCCCCTCCCTTCTATTCTCCCTTGTCTGTCTGCTTGCCTCCAGCCCGTCCTTCCAACCCTCTGTGATCTGTGTGCTTGGCCCCAGCCACTCCTGTACACCCCCTGCTGTCTGTGCGCTCCCCCACCCGTGTCCTTGCCACCCTCCCTCCATGTCGACTTACTTCCTCCCTCCGTGTTGCCTCGGGGAGCAATAAAAAAAAAGTGCTGCGACATGGCCAGCGCTGGCTGCATCATAGTGCTTGTGTTTTTTTTATTCCACCCCCCCCCACCCCACCCCTGTCCTTGTCTCCCTCCCTCCACGTTGCCTCTGGGGAGCAAAAAAAAAAAAAGACTGCGTCATAGCGCTTTTTAAATTATTTACTTTTAGACATTCTGCACAGCCGACGTGCTGCTGTACAACATGGCTACAAAACACTGACAAAGCCAACAGCTGTCTTAGGCGAGATAAGATCTATTAGCGTTGCCAATTCTTGTTTTGTCTTTCTCTGGGTCAGTGTCTGGGGATGAAAAATAAGTCAGATTCCCAAAAGTGAGTGCCAGTGAGCCCCACCTGCAACCACTGGCACAAATTAAACACTACCTGCACCCTGACTTCTTTTCCAGCTCTGACACCCCCCCACCCCCCTTTTTCCCTTGGATGCAATTTTGTCATTGAAACAGTCGACTACTGTTTGTTTTTTTGTTCGTTTCAAAGTTGTAGCCAATTGCAGTTTAGTTGCTTACCATACTGTGGCAAGGAAACGCTTTCATAATTTTTCCACCCTAAAAACCCCACAGGTATGTATGTATGTATATGTGTGTGTATGTCATCTTTCAGTCATTCAGTTCCAGTGGTTTAGGTTCCTGTTATGTGAAATGTCCATCTAAATAAAAACATACCCCAGTATACTTAAACATTTTTAATAGAGTTTTCATTCTTAGTTGAATGAGATACAAGTAATTTTCATTAAAATAAGGCAGAACATTTCAATTAGCTGTTATGTTGATCTTATACAGAAAATGTTTTTGTACAACTGCCCGCGGTGTAAAATGTCTGGGTTTCTCTCAAATACTATGAAATATAAATGAACACTTTCAACAAATCCGACTGCAGTGACAACATATTTTCTGACCTCCACCCTGTAAGACACTTTAAGAACCTCTTCGTGTTTTTCCTCTATTGCAGCTGATTTTGGGGTGTCGGCTAGAAACATGAAAACATTGCAGAAGCGTGACTCCTTCATTGGGACCCCGTACTGGTAGGTGACACCCCGGTGGTACCCGAGTCTCTCTTGTGATGGCATCCCGTCGAACGATCTGTAAGACTGTGCTTGGCAGCTCCCTTCTCCGGCTGGTTTACATCTTTTGTTAAATATTTGTCCCTGGCCCCCACCCTTACTAGAGCTTTGACCTTTCCTCTGGATGGTGTTGGATAGCAAAACTTTTTTTGAATGTTCACAGATCAAAAAAATACATGGTTTTGTCCGAGAATGGCAAACAAAATGAATGACGTGCCCTCCAAAAGAAGGTAAATTGAGTTGTGATTGTATATGAATGTATTTGCATTTTTTTGCTTGACTATTTATCTCAAAGTTTGAAAAACGAACAAAAAATCCGTGCATGTGGTTAGTAAAGTGAAAACAATAGAGTATGTTATGAAGTGACTTCAGTTGAAAAGTGTAATTTGTATTGTTAGTTTATTCTTTGGTCGTTTGAACCTGTTCATTTAAATGGGAACATCCACTCAAAGCCTGTGAGGGGGGCAAGGAGGGGTTGTGGAAGGGAGAGAGAAAAAACTGTGGTAGTGAAAAACATTAGTAGGGCAGGTAGGTCTTAATTATTTTACTGAAATTGAAGAGGTTAAATTCGCATTGTAGCAGGGAACATACGAGGGACTTGTATCGACTGTCTTTACCAGGGGCACCTTCACGCTTCACGAGGGTGATGCCTGGTGACCTTGGAAGGATATGTTTGGTGGGTCTGTAGTGCAAATTGGTCATAAAGAGCTTTATGGGTGATGCAGGTGTTTTGGATGTTGTGTCTTCTTCCACGAGAAGGCAGCATAGCACTTTTCTCCACTCATTGTGTCATCCGAATTCCTGGTTCCACAGTCCGCACAGCCTCGCTGGCGAGGTTGCCAAGACCGAGATCGGAGTATGGTGAACCCTTGGTGCTCCGGAGAATGGGGCTAGTTGGGAGTGCTGGCATTCAGTGATGCTTGGGATGCAGCATTTGGAGCAGCTGTTCATGGACTCTGCTCCTTCTTTACCTCCCATTGAACATGGTGGAGGGTCAGCTCACTTCTAGTGCTTTGAAATGTTATCTTTCGTGTAAGACATTAATGCATTAACTAGGAACTTTTCCCGCTTTTGCAGTAGAAACTTGTTGTTGCAAAGATCCTTGAATTTGTAGAACTACGTTGGAGTACCAATGGAGATAATACATTTGTCCCCACTGAGAAGGATTTTGGGTACTGCTCTGAGAAGGAAAGTTGAAAGCCACCTTAATTCTCTGAGTAACTTCATCAAGCAGTCTGTTTAAGTTAACACGAAAATTGCTCTTTGACATGCATTTTAGGATCATAGAGCACAAAAATTAAGATATAAAGTGAAGGTCTCATGTTTCCAGCCCTAAACATTACAACCCTGTTCATCAGTTTGCGTGCCAGTTTAGGTTCCATTTCGTTTGTTCAGTATGCTGAAACATCACACTCACAACGTAGTGGTCCAGTGTTACCATTTGAGAGTGCAGCACCATGGATAGATCTGGAACGGAGTGCAGGAAGCTCTTACTGTAACAGACTATGGATGTGTTCTGGCTGTCTGGAAGGTCTAAGGCATGGCCAAAAGTTTAGATGCTACCCCCGAGAAATGTACTCTGGACCTTTTTTCTGGAACTTTTGTTTTAAATGACAGTCTGCTTCTTAGGTTATTTTCTGAAATATGCTGAAGTCTAAAAAAAAAAAAAAATTGCTGTTAACAGTCAAAGGTCCCATTATTTCCGTTCCTACTGGATGTAGTAAATATAGTCACCCCCTGTCATCCCCTGACCTCTTAGGGGTATCCTGGTATATCCTGTTTGGTAACAAGGGTTACCACTGCAGCGATCCATATCATGGGCTGCTGAAAATTTCCAGCGCCACTGAGGTACTGGGATTACCTATCCTTAGTGCTCAGTGATCCCAAAAATAGCTGAATGCGGTCAGTGTAAGTGTTTGGTGTTCCTTTATATTGAGGATTGTTGTATTTCAGGAACCCTTGGTCACTTCCAATGATGCTGGGTCCCATAGGGAGGCACTTTAGGCAAAACAGGGGGTAGAAGTCCCTCAACCGCAAACAAGGTATGCTGTTCTTACAGGGATGGAGCAAATTCACAAAAGGATCTTGACGTTCCATTGAATGAGCTCTGACTTTGGCTCCACAGGGACTGGACAGTTACTGGAGCTCTTCTCGACTCTCACTTCTCCTGGCACGGAGGCTCAGGCTGATGTTGCACCCATGTTTGCCAAAGAATAATGGGTGCTGTTGATGCCACACATGAAGTTCATCAATTACCAAATGTCTTGGGTTGTTTGCCAGCCTCTCCCGGATCAGCTCAACACGCTGAGCAGCTACCTTTAATTTATGTACACATAGTTAGGGGAGGGCAGCTGGTGGATTAAGGACGTGTACTCTGGTCACAGATTGCTGGATATGGGATCTCTTGCAGTTGGTCCCTCAGACAGGCAGAGCAGCAGTGCCACAGAGTTACGTATGTTTGTGCTGGTCAAGTCTTTGGTGACCTGGATAGCATGTAGCTCCTCTGAGTCCACACATGTGCAGTTCTTCATATTGCTGGAGGGAGGCATCCCCATGAAGTCTTGGTCTGAGGCAGTTGTGTTAAGTTTACCGACACTACCTCGTTGTGGGTACCAGTCTGTCAAGACAAGAATCGTTTGCAGGCTTTCTCCCCACGTTGTCGCAGGAAACCAGTTTTGACTGTGGGCTGGATTTGTATTCCATTCCAGGATGAGACTGAGGAATTCAGCTGCTTTCATAAAGTTCCTTCATCATTCAGGTGGGAAGTTAAGCGATTTCTCATATATTAAGGAGAAGAAATGTGGAAGATGATGCTTAGATGGGGAAGGCCATGCCACTATGCTAACAGGCCCTCATGCACTATTTTCGCGCATATCGCCCTGTATTAAAGTATAGATTTGTACAGCGCACACAGAATATCCCACACCCGGATTAGTTGGGTGTCCGCTTATGGCTCGTACTCCCATAACCACCACTAGGCGGCCCCAAATAACAAAAAGAGGTCTGAAGACTAGCCTTTTTTCCTCAATGGATAAGGAGAGTTCCTTTGCCCCCAACTATTTAGACAAATAATTTTAGCATATTAATAAAGTTTAGATACATTAAAAAAGCAATATGTAAAATGTATTAGAACATTGGAATGTGGAGCACTCCATTGAAGACAATGGAGTGCTCCGTGCTTCCACGGGCCGGTAAAGGCCCACAAAGCAACATTCCAATGTTTTCACAAAGGCCTCTCGGAGCTCAAGGGGATTTAAATCCCCTCGGGCTTCGAGATGCCTTTGTTTTATTTGTTAGAACATTCTGCCCTCTAGTGGCAGAATGTTCTAATAGCCTTATAGCTCTTCGTAGCTGGGCTATACCGGCTATTAAAGTCCCGCTCCCTTGTTAAAGGCCCTCGCCTTCGGCTCGGGCCTTTAACGCTGGAGCGGGACTTTAATAGCCGGTATAGCCCGCTACGGCGGGCTATAAGGCTATATCATTTTTAAATGTTCTATAAATGTGAAGGAATTTGAAACTGGAGACTAAAAATTAACTTGTTATACTTAGCTTGGTTCATGGGAGCAGCGCAAGTACCTCAAACCGCATCTAGTGTGAACGATTGGTAGCCTCAGTTGAAGCACTGGTATGCACCAACAAAAACTGCTGCATTAGAAGAAAAAATGACATTGTGATATGCCTGTGTTTAGCCTATATCTTCGTATTTTAGAAATAAAACCATTTCTTTAAAGCTCCAACCTTCCTGTTAAAATATTGAGTTTTGGATATTTTTTTGTAAATAAAGAATTTAATAATTTATTAGTTTGATGTATACTGTTTTCTGTATTTTTGTGTATTCGTTTGACATTCGAATTGTAGCTTCAAGTGTAGACTCATTGGGGGTCTACAGAAGGCAAAAGGTTGAGAACCTCTGCTCCAAGGCACAACACGTGGAAGGGCTCTGAAGAAGTGTTCTTCTGAGTGAGTCCGATTAAGTGTCAGCTCCTCTTTGCACAATGAGGTGGATGTGCTGGCAGAAGCCAGTTATATTTCACTGCTGAACAAGCAGAGGGGAGACACAGCCTATGAAAGGACACCAAGGCATTTGATAAACCCAAGAATGATCTGATGTAGATTGACAAAAGGTTCAGGAGATTTCAGAACAAGACTAGGTCATGCTACATTTATGGCAGTAAAGCTGCTTTGACAATTTAACCAAACAGGAGTGAATGTTGCTTGTTGTTTAATAGGTCTCCTCCTTATTTGCAGGATGGCCCCGGAAGTGGTGATGTGCGAGACCATGAAGGACCGGCCGTACGATTACAAGGCTGACATTTGGTCACTGGGAATCACTCTCATTGAGATGGCGCAAATCGAGCCCCCTCACCACGAACTAAACCCCATGAGAGTGTTGCTGAAGATCGCCAAATCTGAGCCCCCGACTCTGAGCAACCCTTCAAAGTGGTAGGAACTGGAAGAAGCTTTTCATGTTTGATTCTCTAAGTTTACAGATGAAATGAGGGTGTTAAAAGTGAAGATGCACAAGGCCCGCTATCCCAATCACGAGAAGAGATTTAGGAGAAGGTGATATCAAGGAGCCTTTAATCCTGCTACTTTTGCTACCTAACAATCTTTGGGGTTTTTTTTTTTAGGCAATCTTTGAGGACATGCAAAAATCATCCACCGAAGCCTGAACTCCAAAGAAAGTCCCTTAGGCTTGAGATGGAATGCTTTTTCCCATTCATTAATTTGCAGCTTTGAGCGCCTTTAGTGGTTTTTAAGATGTTCACAAGTAAGACTTCCTTCTAAAGTTTTAAGCCTTGCCCTCAACCAATGGCCTTTGAAGTATAAAGGCCTTATGACATGTACAAAGGTGCAATATTTTGAGAGATCATTTAAATAGTTTGGGTAATTTTGCTTTGTAGGAATGTTCGTTTCCCTCCCATTAGCAGAAATGTATAATCAGATTAATTGGCAGCTAGTGTGTCACCATAAACCTGGGTCTCTGGGGTAACCTATATTTGAAAAAAAGATGTATTTTTCCTATTTGGATAACATCTTGTTTGGAATTTGTACCTTCTTCCCCGTGTCTTTTGGTCATCAGACTCTTAAACTTTGTCTTTGGTAACAAAAATAGCAGTTTAAAATTTGCAGGCCATGTCCGGTATCTCATGTTCCATGTCTATGAAATGGCAGTGTTTAATTTGTGCCAGTGTTTGGTTGAAGTGGGGGCTTTCAGCCGCCTTTGTTAGGGACTAGAACATATTTTTCATTATCAGACTTTAACCCAAAGCAAGAGGGAGAGAAGGTGGAAGAGAAAGGAAAATTGTGAATTTAAACAGGCGACATAAGGTGACGGAGGGTAAGATGGTGGAATCAAAACTAGACAGGCTTGGTATTCTGCAACCCCGGTTGCTGACAGCGAGCCTCTAATAAACACACAAGGCCCTGCACTTGTTTTACTTATTTTAAACAAGTTAAGTGCTATCTAAGTAATCCTTCATGTCACTGGCAAATTTTTTAGACAGAAACCTTTTCTTTACTTCGAAAATTGGTGGATCGCCGCTCTTTCAATGTTTCATGTTATCGGATTGTTTAACATTTCTACATTCCTCACTACTGTTTCGGGAATATTAAGAAAGTTAGAAACCTCCTTTTGCAATGTTGTATTCCATACCATCATATGAAATGTTATTAGAGTTTGAAAACTTCCATTGTAATGAAGAATTCCACATTATTTTAAGGGGGTTTCAAGATTGCTTGGAACCTCAGCATGTAATGCAGTATTCCGTACTTTTATTGGGCATTTTAAATTGGCTTGAAACCTTGCTTTGTAATGCAATTTTCAAAAATGTTATGGGGTGATCCCTTTCAGACCTTAACCTCCTGGTGAAGCACAACCGTATATCATTTTATGGGTCATCCCCAGCATCTGTGAAGCCTCCCTTTGTAATGCAGAATGCAATATTTTTGATGTGTAAGAATATAATGGTGAAAAAATACTTAAAATCTAACAAATATGTTCCAAAATCGATAAATTGGCATATGTTTGAGAAACAAAATTGAAATTGGGAGCAGGGTTATTTTTCACATAATTTGTGTTATTACTCTTAGTTCAGATCATCCTATGAAAACCCTGCCCTATGGCCCTGGCATGTAGCTGCGCTTTTTAATGTATATAAAAATATATTAAAATATATAATATTCACAATGTATATAGTTATGAGGCACGTAGGTAGATAGTGTTTATTGTACAGCTCAATTGTACAACTGTTATCTGCATTGAAAGAACTTAAGCTGTGATCTCCTGGTCCCACCTAAATCTCTGCAGTTGATGCTCAAACCACTGAGCTATTTTACCAGTTGCTTGAACATTGTGAAATAAGTAGATTTTTTCTACAGCACCACTACTAGGTTTAGGAATTTCAGGATGAACCAACGACCATAAAACCAGGGCTTTAAGTGGGGGGGATCTGTGGGGGTCTGAGCACCCCCAGTTTTTTGGGGGGGGCCTCGAAAGGGGTCTCTAGGGGGCTCTATTTTCGGGCCTCAAAGGTCAAAGGTAGGGTGACCAGACGTCCCGGTTTTTGTTTGGTGTTTCGGGTGAGCATGCGCGCGCACTGCTTAAGGCATGACGTCATTGTAGCAGGAAGGGAAATCCTTTGAAGAGAGACACTTTCTCTCGGGATTTCCCTTCTCTTTGAACACAGCTGGGGTTCAGAGAGCAGTTGACGAGGGCAAATTCAAGAATGTTCCTCTTTTCCATGGTAGAAGTAACTCTGTTGCCCTTAATCAAAATCAGTTTTACCAAAGTCTGTCTGTAAATATCAATAAACGATGTGCCCCGGATTCTGAGAAAGAACTTATAGCCAGCTTCAGTATGCTAGATGCAGGCAACTTGCCTTCTGGTGATGAATGCATTCTTTATGGTGAAACAGATATCCAGAAACTGTGTTCAGAGTTTCAGCTGCCAGCAAGAGATACTATCCAAGCTTTTAGACTTTTCAAAGATTTTGGTGGAAAGAAAACCCCTGAAGCATTAAAAAAGTTAGTAGTTTGCATGGAAACCCTGCCAGCAAGTAATGCGGATTGCGAGAGAGGTTTCAGCGCAATGAACTTAATTGCTAGTCCAACAAGGGCCTCTCTTCTTGTAGAGACCATTTCTTCATGCTTATGGGTAAAACTCAATGGTCCTCCATTTGAAACATTTGACGCAAAGCTGTATGTAAAGAGTTGGCTGGCAAAAGGTAGAAGGTCTGCTGAAGAAAATTGTTGTGAGAAACCCCAGCAAAATAGACACAGTGAATATCTTCAAGGGTTTTGGGAAATCCTGCAATAGATTTCTAAGTAATGTAAATAATTTTTACATGTTTTTTAAAGTGTTTGGTATTTTATGGCTTATACTTAATAAATATACCTTTTGCCGATTTTATTATCCTTTGCTGGATGCGACTTCATGATTTTCTTAAGCACACAATGCTAGTTATCTTGATTTAGACCACGCCCCTACTCGGATAGGCCACACCCCTTTAAGATATTTGCCACGCCCCTTTTAGAACACTCCGTTTTCCTCCCCCCCCCACTTAAAGCCCTGCATAAAACTATTGACCCGTATGTACTACTGTCGATAAAATGTAGCAGACCTGCGTGCCTCAGGTGTGTACGGAATTATGTTGAAAGGTTATGGTGAGTAAAAAAAAAAAAATCCTTTCTGCAATGTACAAATGTAGTGAAAATGCACAACTTTCCCAATTTCATTCACCTTCAACATCTTATGCCAGCTCTTTTAGATTTTGTTGATTTTTATTTTTAGGGTGAATGAATCCAAAAAGCTTAAATTCAACAACCTCAATACTTTGCTTCAAAGCATCAGTAACTTTGAGACTAAACCATGCATAGGATTTACCGTTGTACCTTTGTGTGTCCTGACCTCTGTTCCCCATTCTTTTGTCTTGGAAGGTCTCACGAGTTAAACGATTTCCTAAGGAAGGCCCTGGATAAGAACCCGGAGACCCGTCCGAGTGCAGCCCAGCTTCTGGAGGTACGGGCGGAAGGGTAGCAAGCGATGAGGGGCAAACTTCTGAAGGGTTCACACATGCTTTTAGTGCAGATGTTTGCTTCACAAAAGCTTGAACTAGTGCAAAAGACTGCACTGACCAGGACCGCCCCAGGTACAATCGAGACAGGACATTTGTATGGCGCAGGTTTCCGCTGACTTGCTGGACATTTGCAATGTATGCACGTGGCATGACCATGTGTGATGGCTTTCGCTGGCTTGGTTTCATTCTGAGTGGAGTTGCTGAGCCCAGTCTCTGCGGGTTTGGTAAAAGTTGGGTGACTTCTAAATATTGGTCATTGTATAATGCTTAATTGTAAAATAGAAACCCAGTCACTTTCCTTGCAACTACCAATCTAGTCAAAAACAGCGTTATTTTTCATATCTCAGAGAACACACCAAAATGTCAACCATGATAGGAATTATTCAGGTTAAATGGTACATTGTTCACTTTGGCTTTCCTGCACCTTTACCTTGCGATCAGAATAGGAGGGTTTCAGAAAAGCAGTTTCCCACAGGATGGCCTCTGGCTCCAAGGACTGGTGTGCCACAATGAGCCTCAGCCCAGGAGGAGGATTTTTCTCCACAGAAATATTATGTGAAAAACATGCCATTTCAATTTGTTGAATTACTATTCAGTTCTTTGCTGTGTCGGTTGTTCATTTATAGTATAGATGTCCAACTTTGGTCCAGGAGGGCCAGATACATGCCCAATTTAGCAGATGACCACTGACAATAGAAATAACTTCAATATAAATACATTTATTGTATTTGGTATCCCAAGCATTTACATTGGATCCGGTCCTCCTTGGTCTACACTGGACACGACTGCTTATTGTTTTAAACAGGCATTTGTAATGCAGTAGGTTTCGCATTTATGAGAGTTTGAGCTATTGGCATTGTAAATGACAATGCCTTTTATGTATGTGTTGTTTTTAAAACAGATAAATAAAAGGCATTGTCATTTACAATGCCAATAGCTTAAACTCTCACAAATGCGAGACCTATTGCTATTTGAGAAAATAGTGCTCGGAGGCTGTAATTAAAGCCTACGGAGTAACAACACTCGTAACCGGGGGTGCCGCCATGGGAGGTTACAAAATGAGACAAGGTGGTATTAAGCAGGGACTACTGAGCCTATTGACCAATGAACAGCCACAGTTTGCAGTGGACAATGACACAAGCCAATTAAAAATATGGGCAGAGAGTGGGCAGAGCTTCAAGTCCCTACCTGACTATATTATGCCTCGCGGCGCATGCGCTGCCCAGGCTCGACCTAAAAACGTGCTTCTTTGAAATGAAAGATAACTTATTTCTATTTTTAAACTGAGCTTATTTGTACTATAATATACTGAGCTCAGCCTCCATTTGCGAGACTGAACAGCACTGCCATTTTATTAAGTGCAAAAGGTCCATTTAGGTGTCTTCAAAGACAGAAACACAGATGTAGTGGATACATAATTTTATGATGTCAGGAGAATGCCTTGTTGAAAATTGATCAGTATGTTATTGCTAAAAGAAGATTGTAATAAGAAAAATACCCTTCTCTATCCAAATAACTGAATAACATATCCACCACTCAAATTACTTTCATATTTCACTATACTAATTTTCAACACTAATCCTATATGGGATCTGGAGTAGCGTGCTACTCGCCAAAAAAGCGCTTCAACACCCCATCAGGGGTATCAAGCGCTATATAAATGCAAACCTTTCTTCCCCTCTTCTATCCCTCCGCTATCCTTCTCACTCCAAATAACTGGCTAATATCCACCACTCAAATTACTTTCATATTTCACTGTACTAATTCACCACTAATCCTTCATGGGTTTCCGGAGTAGCATGCCACTCGCCCAAAAAAAAAAAAAGCGCTTCAGGTAACGAGCGCTATATAAATTCAAACCTTTTTTTCCCTCTGCTGTCCTTCCGCTATCCTTCTAAATACAAATAATTGACTAACCTATCCACCACTTAAATCACTTTCATATTTCACTATACTAATTCAACACTAATCCTTTATGGATTCCGGAGTAGCGCGCTACTCGCCGAAAAAGCTCTTCGACGCCTCGTCGGGGGTAGTAAGCGCTATATAAATGCAATTACAATACAATACAACACAATACAATACAACAATGCAATAGGGCTTTACTTGAGGCACGCACCTATGAAAAGTTGCATGCTGCTTTGAGTGCTACCACAGTCTCTATGGCTTTGAGTGTTTGGTTTATGGTGTCAGTGGTTTGCAGTGGGAGAATGAAGTTGTTCTTGCAGCATTCAAAATCTGCTCTGCCCAAAGTCCCTTTAATAAAAGGGCAACGTCATTATGTCAGGAATTTACCTCCGCGAATATCGAACTGTGCTTAAAACCCAGTGCAGTGCTTAATTTAACCATTTTACTGCTAAATGAAGGTTGAAAATGAAAAATCATAGGACTGTGTCTACCGTCAATGCCAATGGATCCTATAGAAGGCACGCACCTGTGCAAACGTGTGCCACTTTGCATGGATGCTGCCTCAGTCTGTGCTAATGTCCTTCAAGTTTAGCTCATAATGAGGAACTACTTTCCTTAGATGAAAGCATGAATTAATACAAACATCACAGCTGATCAACTCAAAGGAACTAATTTTTTGCCAACGGATTTACAGAGGCTTTGAGTGATGGTAAAAACTAATGTAGATCCTGTTAGATTGTCTGATCTACATAAAGAAACAAATATGTATAGCTATTTTCTTCGATCCTTGAAGGCCTGTGTATATGCGAGGGATAAACATAACAAAGTAGACTTGATCACAAAGTATAAAACTCAGTCAGAAAACATAACTTGCATAATAAACCAATATTTGTGTTTACTCAACACTGATGAAGAATAAACAAACTGTTGCCAGAAGGGGCATCAATAGCTTATTTTCAGGCATGTAATTTACTGAAATTCCGGAGTCCAAGTTTGAACGCAAGGTAATTTTTTTTGTGGAGATTGGCGTTATCTGATATATCAGACCATTCCTAACGAACACAGAAAGTAATTCCTATCACATTTGTCGGATACCAAGCACTCCGTTTCTCAATATAAATACTTTGGTATAAAGTCTGTTCCCTACAGCCACATTTAAGCAATTGTGTTCAAAATCTACAACTGGTGGAGAGTAAGCGCATTTGTAAATTAAGAGCGGTCAAAGATAGTTTGAACGCTGATCTTAAGCCGCTTGTCTTTTTAGGCTAGTTATCATCGAGTGACAAACTACAGGCAAGGAAAACCAGCACAAGCTTAAGATATGATCTAATGCAATATTTGTTGTCGCCAACTTCTTTTGCTCTTCTTTTATTCTACATTCCATGTTTTTCTTTTTCTTCAATCATAAATTTGAGAAAAATGCAACACTTTATAGTGACTTGGGCAGAGAAGGGTAGAGGCAATGCATTGAATATAGAGACCATTCTGGGAGACGCATGCCATAGTAGCAGCAGTTGTCTCCTTTTTCAAGCAAGGTGTAGTGTGCCTTTAAGGCATGCATTCTACTTGTGTGGGTTGACTGGTATGCGATTCAAGGCCTTAATGGTTGTGGATTCATTCACAGATTTGCTACCTTTCTCAGTTTCTGTATCTTGCGTTTGTTTAGCACCCCTTTGTGAGTAATGTCACCAGTAATCGGGCCTTACGAGAGCTGGTAGCAGAGGCAAAGGCAGAAGTGTTGGATGAAATTGAAGACAACCGGGAAGATGGAGATGAGGATGAGTCGTCTGACCATCTCCGCGTGAGTACTAAGCTTTTCTACTCTGGCTCTATTAAGCATGGCCAATCATGAGCAAGCTTAGGTGGGTGTTGATGGCACAGTATCTCCAAAACATGCATTTTCTATTTCTTTGTAAATTTTAGTTCGTGAAGTTAAGTAGTCACCAGATGCATATAATGTGTAGCAGTACCAAAGGTTTGAGCTGAAGATCAAGGCTTTGAAGGATTCAAAATCACTGCCTTTAATATTTTAATAAGGCTTCAGAGAATATTGCTCGGCATATACTTCACACAGCATGTAAAGTTAAAATTTTAATCCTTGATTTCGAGAACAGCGTTTTGGTTAATTGGTAACAAATCTCTGCGAAAGTATAGGCTACACGTTTAGGCAAAATTCCACAAATGCCACAATCTGTATGTTTTGTCCCCTTTTAATTTTTTTTTTAGCTTTTAAATTACTGACCATCATCTGCATTTACAATGAATGAAGTTAGCACTTTTTGTAGAAAAGGGATGAATATAATATTTTGTACAATTTTGTTTTCAAGCCTGTAAGTACTCATAAGCGGGACCCATCTGAACTGAGCCAGATTAGTTTTGAGGGACAGAAGATGGCTGAATCCCCTGTTGAGCCAGCAATCAACGGCTTCAGACCCTCTCTCGAGCCAGCCAAGGAATCCAGTGATGTACCGAGCAACCTCATTTTGGATAAAGGAATGGATGACAGCAAGCCTCTCCCAACTAACTTCACTAATCATGTGGGAGCCGATGACAGCAAGCATGCGGTTGAGAAGCCAGATATTGTTCTCGTCCAACCTCTACCAGCCGATTACAAGCGTTTATCCCTGGAGGAGAAAAAACTGAACAACAGACGAAGTAAAGAAATCGAATATGGGAGCAAAGGCTCTTGGGACTCCATAGGGAGGCCCATGAGCATCGGCTTGGAAAGTCCATTTAAAGAAGGAGGTGAAAAAATGCTGAATGGAAACCTGGATTCTCCAAGCCGATCGATTGGCAACACGTCCACGAGGAACTCCGATTCTGGCAGCACCTCGGCATCCGAAAGCTTGGACCTCAGTTCATCTCTGTCGGTAGACCTCTCCCTGAACAAGGAAATTGGTTCGTTGTCATTGAGGGTAAGTGGGGCCTTTTAAGCTTTTTAGTGGGTTTGGTATTCGAATGGGGAAAGTAACCACATGTACATTAGTGAAGGAGTGTGTGTCCAATGACACTAAAGAGAGATTGGTAGCTGGCCACAGAGTCGATAGGCTGATTTATAGTTTATCGATAAAGTTAGTACCCTGGTCTGTAGGTTTTAAATGGAACTAGTTAAGTATTTGTTTTTTTAAGTAGATAGAACAGTGATGCTTTTGCTGAATAGATGGGGCTGATAGTAAAGTACACTTAGAATAAGCTTTCTGCTCTTTAGTTAATAACTAGGATGATAATGGTGTGTGTTGCTTTATAGATGCAGCCTGTAGTGATGTTTTTAGTTCATTCTTAGTCAATAGCATTCTTTGGTTTGATGCACATATAGCTGCCCTCTGGTTAGTCTTCGAAGGCAGTAGCATTTTCTGATGCCTTGGTCCATGATGCGTTGAAACAGTGTGCTTCAGCCTCCTGTGATGAATTTCCACAGTAATGGGTACTCTGGGGTCTTTGGAGCGGTGCAATGCAACCAACACAGGCCTCTCTGTTTGGTCTGCATCTTAATAATTTTTATTTCCTTTTCAGTGTTTTCTGTTTATTGCCTCGTGAGTCTGGGTGTTAATTTGCTAAGTTCTCCTACCTGAGTTTAACTAGCCTTCCAAAAGGTCCTCCAGTTGCTGATCCATCACTAAACCCCCTATTTAGCTTGGGGTCCATATTCCAGGGCTAGCAGAAGTGGCATCATGCACCATTTGAGTCTGTTAAACAAGTATTTATCCTTTTCCCACAGTTAGTCCATCAGATCCCTCTTACCTGTTGCTGCAGTGCTATGGGAAGTGCAAGAAATTGGAAATTAAACTGTAACTAGGGTTGCCAGACCCCTCCTACTCTCTGTTCATGCTGCTGTTTTCATAATCTTTGGGACCAGTAGAGGACTCTTAACCGACATCCATGCCACTTAATTCCCCATTAGGGGGAATTCTAGTTCCACAAACTTACTTTATCTAAGCTAGTGCAAGTTTATCCCATAAAATTGTTCGGCTGATGTTGGGACACTTCCTGCCGAGGTCCCACTGCCATGCCTCCAGCCAGTATCTGTTGATGTCCTGTCCCCCAGAGCTGTGCAGGTTGCCTGTTCCCTACAGTTATTCTGATATTCTGTCGGCTCCTCGAGATGTGCATATTTCCAGTTCCATGCAAGTAAGTCATCTGAAGCTGGTGGTCCATAAAGGCAGTATTCCAATCAAATGAATAGGTGAAAGTTTCAGTCTCATGAGACACAACTGGGTAAATGACCTGTTCCTCCCACATGCTGTGCAGATTTTCAGACCCGTCCAAAGATGCACAGGTGTGTGTTTTTTGTTGTTGTTTTTTTCCCTATTGCTTGGCTGATTTTCGGCATCCCCCCCTCCCCCCAAAATATAGCTGATTTTAGATTCAACTCACAAGGTAATCGCAATTACAGGCATCCACGCACCAGTTCAACGGTTTTTCTGATGGATACTTCAAACCATACAATACTCACCTCTTCAAGACGCCAGGCCGGATCTGGAACTGCTTCAGCAGTTGCTTCCACACACTAATATGTGGTGCCATGGGACTCTGCAGTAGCTTCGCACCGCCACTCCAGGTAACCAGATGGAGCTGTATTTAGGGCCACCCCCACATGCCATAGTTGGTTCCTTTTTTCTGTGTCCTTCGACTCTGATGCAATGCTCCGCTCTCTAACTTTTTGTCCGTCTTCTATCGACCCCCCAAAAAAATTTCAGACAGTGTGCTAGGGCAGTGTCTCCCCTGAAGACCACAGCCTTTAAACCCTTCCATGACTGCAGGGAATTGATGCTGGTTACAAGCCCACACACCGTCTGCCTGTATGTTTCAAGAATGACTTGAAGTCTTGCGACAAATGCTCACTGATGCACCTGAGGGCCATCGGGGAGCGTGAGGCGAAGATCTGCATCAGGGAGCACAAGCAAGGCAGGTCACACTCCAAGCCTCGGACCCCAGCACACTCCATATCCCTGGGCCGCTCTGAGTCACTATCGTCACGTAAATCAGACAAATTCAACAGACAAATCTCATCATAAGTATAAGTCATCCAAACAGGATTCTTGTTCCTCCAGTCACTCCTACTCCAGGAAGGAGTTACACTTGAAGTATCCAACTCGAAGCCTGTCCAGAGGTTGGTCCCAACTTGCCCACAGTTTTCCAATCTGTTGTTAAAGCCACAGCAGGTAGCAGCCTTCGAGGAGACCATCCTTTACATCTTCCAGACAAATATCATACCCTCTACAGCACCTTCAGTCCAGATAGATCTGCCAGGGCCCCCACTCGGACTTCTGCGGTGTGGCCTGGCCCTGTTGGGTCCCATCTAGTGCCATCCCATACCTCCACACCTGCCCCAAAGGCCATATTGGTTACGTCCACTCTGAGGCCAGCCTCCACTCCATCGGTTCTGAATCCAATCCCAGTGCCTGTTTTGGATCCATAGCAGACTTGAGCCCGAGCTCAGCCAGCGCCTCATTATGAGATGACTGAGGCATAGCCTGTGTTCTGGGAGGACCAGTATAACCAGAGGCTAGAGCGCTTATTTGGCTAAGATTCAGAATCTGTCCAGGGCCTTCAAAACGTTCCTCATGATGAAGATGATGATAAAAAAGTAAAAAGTGGATAATTCCCTCCCTCCCTCCAAATAAAGTCACACAGGCGTGTATTTTGACTTGCAAAGTGCCAGTGCCCTGAATACTGGGACAGTGATGGACTCCCCCTTGACACCTGCTACAGAGGAGAGCACCTCTTTTGTGGTAGTGCCCTGCAGAGGGGCAGAAGTGTTGGGCCCTTAGTTGCCCAGGTAGCAACCAAGGTAAGTCTGCTGAGAACTTTCAAGTTTAGCCGGTGCCTTCAGAATCTTTTCAGCCCGTTTGTAAGGATCTAACGGAAGCATTGATGGCAACCTGGTCTAAGCCATGCTTGAGTCTGGCAGGGAGTTGCCGTATAGCTTGACAACATCGGCCATCGCGCCGGGACACCATTCCTTTCTAACCAAGCACCCGGCTCCTGAGAACTCGTGGTTCAGGCTTCCACCAGCAAGGTCAACCCTAATACATTTTTCACTGTCCCGCCATGCAGTGATTCAAAACACACTTGGAAAGAAAGTTTTTGCATCTGACAATTTGGCATAGAGGTCCCTGAATGCTCTCTGTCTGCTAGGATGTATAAACACACCCTCTGGATATGGCCAGTGAGACAAAAACCACAGCTCCTGGTGAATTCAGGAATGTGCTTGCACAGACGATCCGTGATGGACAGGGCATGGCTAAGTATATATTGAGAGCGGGTCTGGACATAACAGATTGTGTCCGTCCTGCCTTCGGCACCAGCAGATTAATTTGACAGCATGCATGGATGCATGTCAAAGGATTTTCTGGTGACTTGCAGGCATCCCTTATTGATATGCCATTTGACAGCTCCAGACTTTTTGGGGAAATACCTGATTGCACTTTAAGCCCTTCAGAGACAGCCGGGAGGCAGTCTGATCCTTGGGCTTTCTAGCTCCAGCTCTTTGAGAATACCCTTGGGTTCTTGCCTATAGTGGAAGGCAGCCCTTTTAGTAACTCCTGCAGCTCTTATGTGGCACCAGAGGACACGATGGGGCAATGGCTGTTGTCACCAGCAGCAATAGCAGTCTCCTTCTGCCTCGTCTCCCGCCACACTGGTAGCCAAGCTGCTCCAACCCCCCATGGTCATGGGCACCTTATAGGGGCGGGTGGGCAAGCACTGGCTATGTGGAGGGCTGCACATGCGTAATTCTAGCTGTCCGCCAAGTGTTCATAAACAACGTCTCGCTCCTTGAGATGGCAACAGAAAGGAACCGAAGGCCAAGGAGGACCAGAGGCGTCCTGAGGGTCTGTATTCTGACTTGCAGAGGTTTTAAAATGGATAGCTCCCATATGCGAGTCTCTTCTGTTTAATGTATGTGATCTTGAAGTTCAATCAGTGACAATCATCTTTCACTTCTATTTCAACATAGAACCTTAATAATAATAATAGTACAAATCAAGTGCTAGAAAGTAGCGCTTCAGACCTTGCCAATGCCTTTTCTTAGCGCTGTTAGTAACTGGTGTTATTACTCAGTTTAATGGTACTCTTGGCTTTTAGTGGGATGATGAAAGTGGGGGGAGGGAATCCCTAAAAGGGGCATTGCCTATATGAGAGTGCCACCCTACTCACACATTTGTATGGAATCACAACTGCAACTGGCATACCTGACCATTGCTCTGTTAGCTTTACAGAGAGGCCAAGGGTTTAATGACCATGTATTCTGAATGCCTTTTTGACCCACTGACCGCCACTGTGAGAAACTCGCAGTGCGTTCAACCACAGCTCAATTGTGGCCCCTTATCAACACCTGGATACAACTCAGTTCAAAGTATGCACTATACAAGAGAAATATGATGCACAAAAATAAATACTGTAACACACCATCCTGGTAAAAGGAACCACTCTTGGGGAATGCAGATTAAGTAAATCATGTAAAATATAAACAGGAGTGACATGGATCATCTTAACGTTTTTACCCTCATTGTTCAGAAATTGGTCCGTGTTTCTGCCAGTAAAGTTAAGGACATGAATACAGGGCCTGAAAGGGACCCGTTTCAATGCCCATTCTTCATTACCACGAGGTATGAGAGACAGAGGGACCCCGCCCACTTTAAGCCCTGATGCTACTCAAATATATTATAACACCGAAAGGTGGAAGGTTGGTTAACGAATGCTGCAGAACTCACTGAGTCATCCAGTGAAATACATTCTTAGTCAGAGCAGTGTTTTCTGTTGCACAATACTTTTGAGGAAGCCATTTGTGCACCTTTGCCAAATTATACCTCCTTTTCTGGCTCCTTCCCCATTAGATTTTTACAGAGCGCTGCCTCACACTCACAGGAAGTGCTGCCTCACAATCGCAGCAATCGAACCTCACTCACACTTGAAGCATGGGGGGGGCCTGGGCGTGCATCACGCGGGTGCTCATGCGTGCAGCGCGTGATTTCTCACGCTTGCTGCTAGCGGGGCTGAACCTCTTGAGTGTTGTTGAGGGGGGGAGGGGGGAGTCCACTGAAATTATTGCAGGGTAAGGCCTTGTGTGTTCGAGGAAGGTTTTGTGGGCGGGTAATCCTTTTGAAGTGTATGGTGGACATTTTACTTGTTTTTAGTGCGAAGATGAGTCCAATTCGAGGGTGCGTTGAGTCGTTCATTCGCAGCACGCAAGGACTCGCGCTTCCCTGGCCCGCACATTATGGCCCTCACTCTCCCAGCAAGCGGGGCCAGGGGGAGTTCAGTCGTTGTTAAATATTAGGCAGGTGCGCGCGTGAAGGCTTGTGGGAATGGTGCCAGCTTGTTGGGTGGGTTGGACCTCCTCGGTGAACATAATGTGCTGCCCAGATGCAGGGGGTGCATAGTTCTGCATCGCTGCCTCTCGCGCCCCGTCACGGAAGCGCTGTAAGTGCTGTACACAAATGTCATCCCTGCCTTCTGCGCTCCCCTGCTCGGCCGCATTCCTGGAGTCCTCAGTCAGCCCCGCGCTTCCAGCCTCGGACACAAGCATTTTAATTAATTCCATACCGAGTATGCACGCGAGGTCTCGGGCCTGGATGCTGCCCGACTCCTGGCCAACCAGGCGGGCCCGTAGGCCGGTGCTCTCCTGTTCCAGACGTACGGTGACGGAGCACTGTCTCCTACCCTCTCTGTGGCTCACTCTCTGCTCCTCGTCTCTCTTAGCACTCTGAATTGTTCTTTCCCCTCTCCCCCTCTATATATTCTTCTTCCTGCCCTCCTTTCTCTCTGTCATCTTGTCTTATGTCACTTCTACGTCCAGTGTTATTGTTCATCTGTTCTTTTTTTCTGTCACCATTGTCTGTTACCCCTCGCTTTCGGTCCTCTCGACTGTCTTTCTCTCCCCGTCTGTCTTTTCTCCTCTCGCTCTCCCTTTCTCGAACTGTCTCTGATGTGGAGACGGGGCTCCCGCTGCCTAAGTACGTAAACAATGCAACTGCTCTCCTTAGAATGGGGGGCATTACCTGGCCTGCAGTCACATCACATGGCTGACGTAGTCTTTAGCCTACTGCTCTTGCAGTGACCGGCCTAACGCCATCACTTCAGGACAGAATAATAGTGCACCAGGGAGACAGATGCACCACCAGGGGGGCAGGGGTCTCGCATTACCGAGTCCCTGCTCCATGCAGAGACTTGAATTGTTGGAACAGGAGCCCGAGACCTCTGGTCCCGAATGAATGGTTCTTACAGCGGCACAGGGAAGGGCCTGGACCCTTGAAGAGGAGGCTTGTCACTGTGGTGCCTTACAAGCTCCCGCTGGAGTAAGAGCACGCATACTGATGGTCCAGCCTGTAGGTAAGGGGTCTATTCTTGAGACAGCGGGTCGACTCTGTCGCATTTCGCTGCATAAACAATCGCCATGCACGTGCCCCCTGGCTAGCAGAGCCCCGTCTTCAGTTTGCAACACATGCACTCCAGACCTATCCCTTCATACCTGAAAATCCAACATTTCTCCCAGCAGTACTAATATGTACGTCAATTGACCCAACTACCGGGCATAGCGGAAGTTACATCACGTGCCCTTCGACCGCCAAACTCCGAATGACATCACAGAAAATGGAAGCATATTACCCTTGACCAGATTATATCACTGGAGTTGAATCACTGGCGTTGACATCATGAGATCTTCTACCATGCTGAAATCCTAGCAAGTGGTATCTCAGAGATGGATTAAAAATTACTAATAAAGTATCCAAAAGTAGTAGGGACAAATGAAAAACCTCAAACACAAACAATTCCCCAAATCTCACTACAACTGCTCCTACATACGTTGTCACTACATGACCACACACTTGACTATAGTATCGAAAGGAAACAATAGCCTTTATTGTGTGCACTGCTTACACGGTGTGATGATGTTTTATCAAATATCTACCAGTAAGGTTTCAATGAGCAGTACAGTGGCATACCACCTGAAAAAGCGTATCATCTTTGGCAGCTCTTTACATGAGAGCATAACATTCAGACATGGCCACCCTCGCCTCTGGTGACCTCTGACAGTTGCCATCAGGAAGGAGATAGAGAGAACAGGTTTACTTTGTCCATGGCAAGACTCAGGAGCTACGTTACAACATTAACTAAAGAGCTTTAATTCGGGCAGAAGTTAATACTTCGACTAAGCTGTGTAACAGTTTGTTCAAATAAGTAATTGACTGAACTAATTAGCAAGTATAAAACAGCTTTGCATTTATGCCTGACTCAGAGAACTGATATCACTTGTTATGCATCAACAATCTAGTGTTAAGTTGTTAACCAATTAACATATATCTGATAATTTCATTAGCAGAGACATATGTCTTCATTGTTGCATTTCAATGAAATTATCTGTTTCCGTAGATCTTAAACCACCAACTGTCTTTTTTCAAATCGAAGGTGCTAGGATTAATTTCTGAAATGGTTAGAGTGGGACAGAGCATTGTGTCACTTTAACAAAGTGAAATGGCTGCACTAAGAAACCAGGTCAAAGCAGAACTTTACATATATGCCTGACTTTGCTGCTGATATGGAAGAGAGAACTGGTGCCTGCTGTACATTTTTACGAGACCATCCTTGTATAACACGCACAAAAATACCTTGTTCTGTTTTGCCAAGCACTTGTCCTCATCACAGTCACCTGGCACACCTTTCATGCAGTGCTTAATAGGGGTGGGTGAGCCACCGAAGGCTCGAGCCAGATGCCTGGCTCTGGCTAAGCTTAAGGTTCTCTTGGACCCTCAAGCCTAAAATGAGGCAAGCTTTCATGTGTCCGCTGCCTACCACTCACACTTTAACTCCAAGCACCAAGAACTACAAACAAAGCATTAATAGGAGAGACAAAGTGACATTCTCAAGTGCCTGAATTGCACAATGTGAAAAAAACTAGGAAACAGTGCCCACTTAACCAAAGTGTGTGATCCTAGGCAAATATTTTATTTCATATTTATTTTATATTCTTCACTACTGTATATGAGCACCATGACATGGGTGAATTCAGGACCTGTGCTGTACATGTAGAGTGCACAAGTCATCTGACTTACCTCTTGGGTCACAAACTGAATCGCCAGGGTGTTGGAGCATAAATGTTTGTGTTTAAAAACTATCACTTAAAAAATAACCCTGAATGCAGTGATATAATCTGATAAATTAAGGTCAAACGCATCCGAATGTTTAAGATAACCACTTCTAGAATTTTGAAGAGCCTTGATGATATTTTTACATAATATTTGTTGCACAAGGCAAACATTTTCATTGCCCAACTTATGCACAGGCTCTTGAAATCAAACCAGACACGTGGCTCGACTCTCACAATTAATTTGTCAGCTGTCCCACCTCTAGTGCGGAATAGTCTATTTTTCCATAATGCAGGCTTTCTAATCCTTCATGCAAGCCTTGAAACTGTGGCAGCTCAGAAAAACACGGATCTGCACGTTTGCAGTCCGCATACACAGTTGCGGGTTCCCAAATAGGCAAAGTAGGCACCGGCCTGTGTGCGCCCCACTCCTTTTAGGGGCCCAGTGACAACAGATCAAAATATTATTGATTTCATCTTGAAAGAAAATTACAATCAAGCTTTCTTAAATTGTTTTCAATTAATTTGTGTTTAATAATATCAATAATTGTTAATGTTTAGTTTTGTGTAATAAAATTGGTTTATTAAAATTGTTGGTTGGTAAAATTAACAAGCATTGGCATAGCCAATAGGTCTCGCTTTTGGGACCTTATAAGTATTTAGTTATGCAGCACAATATCCTTGGTGCAATAACATCAACTGTTGCATGGCTAAAAACTTATAAGGTTCCAAAGGCGAGACCTATTGGCTATGCCAATGCTTGTTTTAATTGTTTGAGAGAATATTTGTGCTGGTCATGTTTATGTGTGTGTTCGTTTTTTATTTTGCCTAACAGAGTCTTTTTGCAGTAATTTAAACTTCAGCGGGGGGCGGCTCAGGCCAGAGGTACATCTTTTAAGAGTCTTAGCGGGATTGGATCCTGGGCCGGCCATTGTGTCAAGGATCACACGGCTCGACTTAAGTCCGCCGTACAAAAGTAGTGATAAGGAGGTGAACTCGGAGCTGACTGGCGAGATTACAGGCCCTGGAGACGGCGGTATCAGCAGCAAAGCTCCCGCGGGGTCCCAGTCACAGAGAGGGGCTGATCAGACAGCTAAGGTTCAAGAAAGGGAGGCCCATGGAATGGAATGTGAGAGCAGCGCCGAGGAGACGGAGAGCAGAGCGGTGTGTGCTGAAGAACACAAGCAGAGCAGAGTGTGCCCCCGAGCTAGACGGTTCTGAGACAGTGACCGGCATGGCACTGAGGCCTGGAAAGTAACTTCAGTAACGGAGCAGAGAGGCGGAGAAAGCGTGACGTAGACTCGTGGAAGAGAGAGCGGAGGCCCCTTCTAACACTAACGTGACAGCAAAGAGAGGGGGCTGCCGCGTGTCACTGAAGGAGGGGCCACCTCCTGAGTAGGATTAAACTACGTACACTGGGCATGGGGGGAGGGAGTGGGAGAAGGGAGGGGTGTGTGAGAGCAGAGAGAAACCATTAACAGCGTGGCGCTCGTAAAAGGGCGCTGTGCTGATTATGTTACAACAAGTAAGGACTATTGTCTTTGTCAATGGCTGTTAGATGCATAAGATAAAAAACAAGCCAGCGAAGGTCTGGTGTAACAAGCACGGAGGAGCGGGGGCGAGCGAGCGCGGCAGCCTGCAAAGCAGTCCCAAAGCGCTCGTGCGTCGTGGCTGGCCTTTGGATGAGTACGCGCGGCAGACATGTGTTTCCACTTATCGCGCCCGCGTCTGGGCACGATAATTGGAAACACATGTTTGCCGCGCGTACCCATCTCAAAAGGCCAGCCACGACGCACGAGCGTTCTTGGACTGCTTTGAAAACTCACTTACATTAAGTCTTCGCCTCTAAGCAGCGCTTGCGCGCTACTCGAGGCTCGACCTAAAAACGTATTAGGAGATAATTTTCGAGGGGGGCAAAATTTCGACTGCCTAGGGGCCTCCACAGGATTTATTCCGACACTGCGCATACATAAATACCACCACTGGATTCTACCTAAACAACAGCAATAATTTAAAAGACGGACTGGACATTTGCCTTTCAATTATGCTGCTTTTTGCCTCTTGTTGTTCTCCTGTTCGTGACTATGTTCTTTACCTGGGACTCAAAACAGAGCTGCTTTTATGAGGACCCTGTTCGGCCAGCTCCGGTCACTGATTCCCGTTTTTAGCAGCCCTTAAGCAAACAGGACACGCGCCTAAGGAATCTGACGTTGTTTACGTTAAGTGCTGGTCGAGAAGCAGTCCATGGGTGAGTGGCAGTCCCCACCCATAAGTGTGAGTAGGTGAATGGCAGTAGTATGTACAGGCGCCATGTCAGTACTTTAAAATAATGTTTTCTGTCATAAATACAAGGGTCTAAAGGATCATGCCTGGGGTCACAAGCTGAACATCGGAGGTCGCAGGGGTGACCCCTGGCGACCACTAAATGACGTCCACGAGTACTACTCCTTACGCGTCTACATGTACCTCGCCTGTATAACAAAATGTTGTTTGTCTAATTATGGTTCGCTTTTGTTGTACATTAGGAATTGCAGATGGTTCCTGGGCTCCAGCCCGGCTCTTTGTACCACATGTAACCTATGGAACCATGAAATCAAAGCTATATAACTTGACCCTCACTTATATTGAGACCATATGAACCCCCAATGACCTCATTGTAGCCATTGGTGTGAATTCCAAATCCTGGTCCATGCCTAGAAGCAATCAGCAGGATGAGCGACATAAGCAAGGCCAGCATAATCTTGCATTAATTAGAAGCCGTGCGGAGATGAGCCTGTTGGTGGGTGGAGCAGAGTACCTTGACATGAGTGATGGTAACTTGTACATAGACACACACAGCATAGCAGCACACACACACACACACACACACACACACACACACACACACACCCTCTTTCCCCCCATATCATGTACTCCGGCTGTGTGAGAGACTGCTCAGGAACTGTCAGAGGATGTACCCTCTGGCTGTTGGTGTCTGTGCAGACCTGCAAGCTATTGGTAGGAGGGCTTCTGAGTAGGGGCTGAAATTCACTAGAGGCTGTGCATGGGGCCTGTAGATTGTCTGGGATGTGTTCTGGGAGTCTTTGTCTCAGCGGTGTGCTTAGATACTCGTGCATACCTGTGTTGAGACTATAAAATTAGTTTGAGGCTGCAGCAGATATTCCCGGAGTACATTTAGGCTCTGTTCAGCAGTGTGTGTGTAGAAGATATTGATAGCAGTGAGTGCGCGTGGTCTGGTAGTAGCAGTGGGTTGAGGTATTTTGCATTGAGAGTGAGTGATCTAAAGACCGTCTGGAAATTGTGGTAGCTAATGATGGCAGTGAGTTCGTCCTAACCTTAGCTGTCACTGGAGTTGTATAGTTCCAGGAGGTGGCTAGGAGTGCTTACGATCTCTTTAGTTAGTTGTTAACGTGCATGGTTTTAACTGATTCAGTCTTTGGCAGCCAGGAGATGTGCATGAATTCATTGGTTGTTAAATGGTGCTTGCTCAACATCTTTAGGTGGCAGGCAATGTGTTGAGTTCAGCAGAAGGTAAGGAGGGACCAGGGAGTCTTCTGCCAGCAGAGGATGTGTGTTGGTTAAGCAGAGGTCAGCTGGTGGGTGTGTTGGGCCTTTAGCTAGCAGTGGTCAGGTGTGGGTTCAGCAGATAATGTGTGCATGTGAAGTCTTTCGCTAGTAATGCAAACGTATGGGCCCAGCACCTGCTAATGGACAAATGAGAAATCTGTAGCTAGCAGTCTGTATGCAGTGATGCAGCAGATGGTAATGGGTGTTTAAGGAATTTTTAGCAATACATACACAAGGCCCAGCAGGTGTTGGTGTGTGACTGAGAAGTCTTTAACTAGAAGTCCATGGATTGGTTCACCAGATGAGAACGGGTGATTGCATGGACTCAAAAGGGGGGGTGGGTGTGTGTGTGTGTGTGTGTGTGTGTGTGTGTGTGTGTGTGTGTGTGTGTGTGTGTGTGTGTGTGTGTGTGTGTGTGTGTGTGTGTGCGTGCGCGCTCATCAGCTGGTAGTGGGAAATCGAGAGTTCTTTAGCTAGCAGTAGATGTACATGGGCTCAGAAGTTGCTAATGGGTGATTGAGACGTCCTTCGGTGTGTGTGTGTGTGTTGGCTGAGCAGATGTACTGGGTGATTGAGAATTCTTTAGCTAGCTGTAAATATGCACAGGCTCTGAAGATGCTAATGGGGGATTGAGACGTCCTTGGGTGGGCGGGTGTGTGTGTTGGTTCAGCAGATGTACTGGGTGGTTGAGAATTCTTTGGCTAGCTGTACATATGCACAGGCTCTGAAGTTGTTAATGGGTGATTGAGACGCCCTTAGCGTGTGTGTGTTGGTTCAGCAGACGGTAATGGGTGATTGGGAATTCTGTAGCGGGCACTGTGTATGCTTTAGTTCAACTGATTGTGGTGGCTTTGCCAGCTGTGGGCGTGTCTGGGATCACTAGATGTCGTCAGATGTATACAGATGTTGCCTATGGACCATGAAATCCCCAATTGACTGTGCATGCCATGCACCCATTGACTGCCTCTCCATGTGCTTCTTTGCTAGGACTCTCGGCTGCACAACAAGACCCTGAAGCGGACCCGGCGGTTTCTGGTGGACGGGGTGGAAGTGAGCATCACCACCTCGAAGATCATCAGCGAGGACGAGAAGAAGGACGAGGAGATGAGGTTCCTCAGGCAAGTGAGCGAAGCCAGCCAAGAACACGGTAGACCCTTCCTTCACCAACCCGTGTACCTGGCTTTCAGTGCTGCCAGCCCTCTGCAATGGTTGGGCGCTTTCCTTCATCCAAGCATGCTGCTGCAGCCCTCCAGGGGGCATAGTGTAGGCGCTCCCTCTGCTCATGCTTTTCCACTCCCACCCACACAACTATCCTGCAACTGATCGCCCCCAGCTGTGCTTTCCCATTGCATAATTTATTTTGTCTTTTTTGTCTCATTTCTTTCAGGACAGTACCTCCCTGTCTCTGTTGCTCTTTATTTGATTTGCCATGCCACTAGCTATATCCCAGTGCCTTGCAGAGGGGGATTATATATATATAAAAAATAAAAAATGAATAGTAAAAAGCAGATGGCCTGCCTTCTAACTGTGAGTGCTTTTTTTTTTTTTTAACCCTTCAGGCGGCAGGAGCTGCGAGAACTTCGGTTACTGCAAAAACAAGAACACCGAAATCAGACTATGCTCCACTCCAAGCATCAGCTGCAGCTGGACCAGATGATGCGACGCTTCGAGCACGAGTCCCACGTAGGTCTTACATGTTGATAGATGAAACGCGGCAGATGTAAGAGATGGAATTCTTGAGTTTTAATAGAAACAAGATTTTTTTAACGCGAAGTGAATAGATTTCTAAGCGAAAATGGCTAGAAATGGAAGTTGATGGAAACCCTTATATAGTTTTATTTGGAAAAATCTAGTTTTAAGAGAGTGACGATGGGTGCCAGACGTGCATTATTGGAGCAAACCTGTCTAATTTCTAGCCACCAAAAGTGGGTTCAGAACCAGATCAGATGATTTTCTGAAAACACTTGTTAAAGTAGTGAAGACTAGTCCTAGCTAATCTGCATCATATCTGCATATTAGTGTTACGCATACATCATAAATGCATAGTGGTGTTACGCTTTTCAATGCCTGTAGCAGATTTAACCAAGTTGTGCACAGCTGCGAATGCTGATGATGGGTCTGTTAAAATACATGCTGGTCTCCATTGTTTGACGTAATAGATGCATTACAGGTGCCCAGTATGTGATTAACTCTTTGTTGCATAAGGGTCTTTTTTAAGTGTGTAAGTGAGAGGGACGTTTGTTATTCAAAGGAAGGATTTGGTGTGTTATTTAAGTTTTTGGCCATAGATTATGGAAGCTTCGATTAGTGCCTATACCCGCAGTGTCCAGAGTAGGGCACTAAAGTGCTGGTCTACCCCCAGTGTATGCCTGTTGTATCCTTCCCAACACCCAATGTTGATTGTTGCCAATAAAAAAGATCCTCTTTTTTGCATGTCATGATACAATTGTACAATTAATTGGAACATTGGGAGTGCCATTAAAGGCAAAGGAGTGGCTGACTGCCAGTAATGGCTGGTATAGACCTGCTCCAGCATTCCAATGTTTCTTTCTGTTTCCCCCTTTTTAATTTGGTACATTCCACCCTCAGTTGGTGGAATGTTTTAATAGCCTTAAACCCCTTGTGCTATTCATGCTATTCTGGTTGTTAAGAGGCGCTCTCTCTTGTTATAGGCCCTTGCTTGCGGCTTGGGCCTGTACCTCTGGTTCTGGGACCTTAAAGACCATTATAGCTCTCCTCAGGGGGCTGTAACGTGGTTAGAGCAGGATGCCAGTGTGGGATGATTCGCCCTTGGTAGTTTTTTTTTTCAACTTCTCGTAGCTCTTCGTGAATAGAGAACATCACCTTAGAATGCGTTTTTCATATTGACAATTATTTCTTCCACAATTCTCCTCCCAGACCAAGATGAAATTCTTTGATTCAGAGCTGGAGAACCTGGAGCGCCAGCAGAAGCAGCAGATCGAGAGGAGGGAGCTCGAGCACGCCCTCCACAGGAAGGAGGAGGTGAAGCGCCTGAAGGTTGAGCAGGAGAGGGATAACAACTGGTTCCTTGAGCAGCTGAAGCTGCGGAAGAAGGAGGTACAGTGGACCATTGATCCCTGGTTACTCAACAGCTTAATCCTTCACCGGAGGAGGGAAGACCGGGAGTAAATCCTCCATTTATCACCAAATCCTGTTCTAGGGTGTGATTTAGCAGTGTCCCTCTTGCCTCCTCCCACCCGAAATCCAGTGTTGTGGGAGGGTCTCTGCTCCATTCCCCACACCCATTCAATGCTGGGGACAGTGCAGGCTCTGAGCGTCTGTACTAGCTTCTATCAAAGGAGTACATCTGAGCTGCACTTGGTGCCCGATGCAGCTTATAGTTTCATGCAGCAGTCATGAATGTGCCTCTGTTGAAAGACAGCGTTTGTTTGGTTATTTGTAATGTGTACACTATGTAGTATCACTTCTCGTGTTTTCTCCTGGCTACCCGGAAAAAATGAGCCGCTCAAGTGAAAGTATATGGGCCCTGGGGGGGAGGTGGTGTTTCTGTGGGTCAGACAGTGGCTGTTTCTAGAATGAGAGTATTATAGGCAAGAACCCCACAATCTGGGCTGGACCGGCCACTCTGGCATTTTGTGGGAAGGATGCAGGCTTGGGGGGCTGTTTTCAGAGCAGGCAAGCCAGCCGTGGCCCAGTCATGATCCATTGGCCCAGTCTGGATATCCCACACCTGATAATCTGTGACTGTTGTCCGCTAGTCTTCTAGTAACCCCTGCCTTCCTCATTCCACCACTTAGAGAGTACGAGAAGCCTCACCAAGTGCTGTGATTAGAATGGTTACAAAATACCCCTCTACGGATATTGTTGCTATAGTTTTGCATCCGAAAATAAATTTAGCAATACTTTAGGAAGAACATCATGCATGAATAGTTTTCGAATGGGAATGTTATTTGAATTGCATTCTTTTTTTTAAATCAATTTACTCTGGCTGGGACTTTAAGGCAATTGTCCTAGCAAAATTCAGGAGTGAGTGCTATTTGCACTCAAATTGTGACTGCGAAGTGAAACTAGGCACAAAAGCGGCATGCACCTGAAACCCGAAGCTTCTCTTTGCGCCCAACCGTGAATGAGACTCCTTAATGCACAACCCCGCGAAATGCCTCCAAGTTACCAAGATAGTATGTAAATACGGTAATCTCAGCTTTTTCTAAAGAAACAGGATAGTGTGCCCTGATTCAAATAATATATCCAGGAATCAAATTGTATTGTACGCTGAAGTCAGTTCCTGAGCTTCCTCACAACAGGATATTCCTACCGAGGCTTTTATAAAACAATGGCTTGAGTCATAGCATCCGGTATGTTGTGTGACATGCTTAAAAGAAAGATGCTAAAAAAAGGTCACACTTGACTTGAGGCTTAACTTTTAAAGACAGGTAGGGCTGGAAAAGACTCGGTCATCCGAGCGCAATCAGTTCCTCATCACGCATGACCACGAACACAGAAAAATCTCTTACTTGGGGCCATGCTCACACCCCAGAGCTTTTTAACCAGACACAGCTAAAAGTTATAGTAAGCTGCATACACTCTACCTCTCACTCGTCATGCCTCCACTACATGTTCACGCCCTGAGACCTACGTCAGCCAAAGAGCACTAGTGTGGTCAGTGATGCACAACACCAAAACAGTTTATGCACGCGCCACACCAACACTCTTGCAGCCCCCCCAACCACTTGTAAGCATGCAAGCCATGTGTCAATTCACTTTGACAGCTCGCCATGGGTATGAAGCACTATATAAATGCAGTACCGTATGCCTGGTGCTTTTCAGAGGTGACTGACCCTCTCCCCGCCCCCCCACCACCCACCCCATATGCCAGGTCATACCTCATGTGACAGACTGCAACATTAGGCTTTGCCCCCGTGTGAGCCACTCCCGTATCCCTCTTTGCATTTTGCAACAGTCGACTGGTGATGGAAAAATAGTAACTTAAGTTACACGATTTACCACTTAGCTAGACCGCTCGACACTTCAGGACATATGGAGACCTTATATTATCCAATTGTCTCTTGGGATGGAAAGCGTTTTTGATTGTATGGCACTCTTGAATTGTTGCTGTTAGTTGTCCTTTTTACATCTTCCTCTCTTTCCCCTACTGATATAGATTAAAGTTGAAGTTGACAAGCTTCCCAAGCAGCAGCGCAAAGAAACCCTAAGGGTGAAAATGGATGAATTTGCCCAGATGAAGGAAATTGAGGTGAGAATGAGTGTGGAGCCTAACCATACTGCTAGTAAGCTCCCACTGGGCATACAATCTCAAAAAAGTATTTCTGGAAAAAATTGCCAGTTTGTTCCATGTAAGGAGAGTACATCAGTTTGGCAGAAATTGCATTGCCACAGGTATTTGTCTTCTCTCAGCACAATACATCTCAGATTGCAGAGGTTTAAATATTCCCGGCTCTAAGTACTAAATATTTGAGTCATGTGACTCGGATTACCCATGAGGTAAATTAGGGGTAGCCAGTGCTACTCTGAGCTTGCTCTTTTATTCCCTGATTATGGGTCAGGGTTGCAGCCGGAGGAACAGAAAGTAAACTGTGCCTTTTTAATCCTATTTATTGACTTTACTTTCCACATCTTCTCCTTTTGTCTTGCCCCTAAGCAGCAAATAAGAGGCTGTTGAGAAGCTCTGATGCCAAAGGCTACTGTAGACCTCATTGGCCTTACGGGTAAATTTAGGTCCACGAGGCTATCGGGGAGAACGTTCTTTAGGCATTAGCATCTTCTCCATTTTAACTTGAGATTTTCTACACTTTGATAAACTTTCGATATACTCCGCTACACAGATGACAAATAGTCAAAGCTTGTGAATCCAAGAACATCCATGCTGAGGGACCACTGTTACAGGAAGGTAACCTACCAGTTGTATCGTGCTTTGTGCAAATCAGAGAAGGCCTGGATTTGAGAAATATTGTTACATGTAAGTATTTTTTGCTTTCCAGTATGGGAGCCTTTTTGACAAGGGCAGTGGGAGAAGGATCATTGTGAGAAAAACATTCCACGTAATTTTATATCCATACTACCTGGTAAGGCTCTGTTTTTTGATCCGCTCCATAGAAATTGGAGCCAGGTACGGCCCAGAGCTGCACTGGCAGAGTACAATCAGTTATTCACCGTGGTAAACAACTCTAGAAAGATAGTAAAACAAGGCCCCAACTGTGCTCAACCTGAGCACAATGCAGACAGCTTCTCCAATAATTGTGTGGCTCTCTGTACCAGCCGGGATCACACTGCTGTCGCAGGGGAGCGTGGGCCTTGGCATGTGGACCACCCTGGGATTTAAATTTTGGATAAGATTCCACAACCATAGTGTCTTTGTGCTGTGAGCACCTTTTGAAGGCTAAGGCTAAAAGAAGAATTGTGTTTGAGAACAGCAACTTAATCGCTTTCCCGGTAACAGACGTTCAACTGATTAGTCCAAAGAGGGTGGGGAAAGGGTAGCAACAAGCCAAGCTGGGGCTTTTTCTTCCTGCCGGTAAAGCCAGAGCTGAAAAATGTAGTCAACAAGAGGGAATGAGAAGTTGATTATTACAAATAACAGTGATTAGCACTTGTAATTGCTGCGTGCTCGCTATACTTGTGCCCACTTGAGCAGCACTTGGGTTGCACTTGAAGCTTTCTTCACAGTTCTGTGACTGAGGTAGCAGTAGGCAGAGAGCAGTGAAGCAGTAATGTTGGCGCAAAACCGTACCACAAAAATCTTTCGACACTCCAAAAATTTGCCTCATCCTCTTGTACAACAGATTGGATTGTTTGTTAAGGCACCCTCTAAACCTCAATTAGCATAGTAAAACAGTTAAAATAAATAAAGGGGCAACTCAATAACTGAGTTCTAGATCAAAATAAAGTTAAAGGGATTTATTTAAAATTGAAAATAGAAGCGGTACAGAGCCAATGCCTTGAAGACTTTCAAATGCAGATTTATACAGAATATGTAAACATCAGAAATTATTCTAAGCCCCAAATGAGCAGCAATATTAGAACGAAGTAGGACAGCATCCCTAGCAGCATAATAGTCTTCTCAAAATCTCCAAAATTGTGGCTGATCCCCAAAATAAAGGGGTTCTAATACACATTTCCTGCATAAATCATTAGGAAAACTGCGATACCTCGGTGTGAGAAAAAAAATAATTCATTTAGCATCTCAGAACTCAAGAAAAGGCACATCATTACCTTAATACATAAGCACAATCCCAGTTTTCAGAAAATGACTCATCACCCTCTATGCTTCTGCCTTCTGGAAATGTTCTAACTAATATGAAACATTTAAAAAATAGGACGTTCAGTAAATGGATAGACTAGTGATCACAATGGATGTCAGCGGAAGGGACCTTGAGAAAGTTACAAGTCATTGAGAACAGAGAAAAGTTCAGGGAAAGCAATGTAATCATAAAAGTGGAACTAAACTACTATAGCTTTAGATTTAGCTTAGATATGATTTGCAGAGTCTTTGGGTATAAGATTTGCCTAGGGAGGAAAGCAGGAGTGATAGTGATGGCATTCATCTGGTCTAAAACGGGGTTTTACATGAGAATGTGACACTAAAATATATTAATAAACCCATGTCTACTGATCATATGAAATGTTTCAACTGCATCTATGTCCATTCAGTGTGTGTGTATGTATATATATATGTGTGTGTGTGTATATATATATATATATATATATATATATATATATATATATATATATAATATATTCACTGAAAAAATTAAATCTTAAAGTAACGTTATGGTTAGGTGAATATGTCCATGACAATATTAACATTTTGAAATAAAGAAAATGCAGAAATTCACCAGTTATACTTAGCAGAGCTAACTACAACTTGTGCCCCTGCCATGCAGTGCTTATGACCTCACATATTACATCACTCAGGACATATTCTATGACATCATTTATGATATCGCTGATGACATCATTGATGACATCATCCAATGAGTGTGTTAGTTTGTTTTTATAGTATTCATACTGGCAGATAACTACCACAGTACTTCTCTACCTAGTTTTGTACAGCCTGTGTCCAGCTAATGGATGTAAGTGTTTACAAAGCGCATGTGCTCCTAATACATCATAGCTGCGTAGAGATATTAAACACGTTCTAAATCTTCAAATTGAAGAGTAACCCTGTGTGCAGGTGACTGTTGATGACTTGTGTTCAGCATGTTCCACACATGTTTTTTGGCTCTGCAGAGAAAGTTTGCAGTAGGGCAAAGATTCTACATACTACGTATTATAAGCAGCCGTGAGTTATTAGACAATCGTCTCAGCATGACAGTATCTATGTAACTTAGAAGAATGTGTGCACCAAGCATTAACCTATCTACATGTGCTTCTTTTACTTTATAAAATGGGCTACCTGTAAAGTTTTCACCACAGTTTTAACGTTGCAGGTAGAATAATCTTTAGCACCTTCAGACTTTGGTTATTTTAAGTGAGTCATGTCTTTTTTTGCTAAGTGTTGTGCAGACTGCTCTTAGTAGATACTTTTTAATACTCTGTGGTGTATTTCTCATGAGAGTTTCACTGTCTGCAAACAGTGTGGTATGGAGTAAACTCTCGTCATAGAGTAAACACTATTTACAGTACACACTGTTCTACTCATATCAACTTCATTTCTCAATGTAGGTACTATGACTATAGGGTTAGATAGAAATAAATGCTATCCGTAGTAGGGCATTAATTTTGGAACAGCCATTGAGTATTTTGAGGAACTTGGCTATCTCTGAACAGTTGTATACATATTGAACACCCTGTGCAATGAGGGTTTCCCATATATCTGTGGTTGATGGTTAATATGAACAAGGCTACCTGTGAAGTGTATGGTATAGGGTCAGTGTTGCACATAACACATGCTTGCTACACCTAAGGGAGTTATAGCATTCATGATGCTTCATATTATTCTGGGCTATTTTTCAGTTACTATCATAGCTCTAATTCTATACCTTTTTTTCAGGACAATGTGTGAAAAAAGTTTGGATGATGTCATAAATGATGTCTTACATCATGTCATATGTGATGTAATATGCGAAGTCTTAAGCAGTGCCACCAGCTCCCCCACAGGCTGTCACTGCATGGCCTTTGGTTGTGCGTGGCATGGGGTTAGTCACAGGGCCGGCTTTGCAGCAAGGCCCTGTTTCCAACTTCCCGCAGACAGCTAATCCCACACTGCACACAGCCGTTGGATGTACACAGTGTCATATTGGCCACAGGACTTGGCCTGCTCCCTTGCACTGTTGCCAAATCCCAAGTCAGCTATTAAAACCTCACCGTTCACAGCCTTAGGTGTGCGCAGCATAGGGTTGGCCTTTGGGGAAAGGGGCTTCCTGGCCACGTTGGGGGCTGCAGGCGAGGCCCAGGGGCCACGTGGCCCAATCGGCTCCCTGCATTCTGGAGGAGCTGGCATTGCTCCAACCCGCAGGGAGCAGCTATTCAAGCTGCTCCTTCCATGTGGGAGCAATGCCCACATCAGTGTGGGCAGGGAAACAGATCAAAAGTCTGCTCCCAGCCGGCGGTAGCCTTTTCAAAGCACCGGCCTACTGGAGCAGGCTTTGTGATTGCTCCCATTTGGTGGGAGTTTTGAAAATGCTCCCGCCAGGCGGGGTCAAGCACAAGTTTCCCTGCCCGTGCCGGTAGGGAAACTGCTGTGTCCCGAGGGGTGGGTCCCCAGGACGATGGGGTCCCCGGGCCATAGAAGGCTCAGGGAGGGAATTTTCATCCCCGGGGTGGGCTCCCCAGGGCCTGCAATGGCTCAGCAGGGAGGCTGTGCGGCCCTCTCCCCTAATTTATTAGTTTGGGTCCTGGGAGATAGCGTCCTTGTGGCCAAAAGCGGCCTTGGGAGGGGGCATAAAAAAATACTTGAGGAATGGGGATGGGGTCCCCAGGGCCGTAAATGGCCTGGGGAGGAGAGCCGCATGCCCCGCTCCCCTAATGTAATGTGACCCTGTGGGTGGGCTCCCCACGGCCTTTAATGGGTTAGGGAGGGCAGCCTTCCCAATGGATTACTCGACAGGGTGGGGAAGAGTCCCGTAGTGCTTCCCTGGAGAGGTTGGGTGACCCCTCGCGTGCGAATCTGTTGGCAGCGATACAGTGTTCTCAAACGGCACTGGAAAATAAGATGAAGCCTGTCTCTATTGATGTCAATCTGGTTAGAGCTGACCTGAGAAAAGTGGCTGATAAAGTGACGGAGGGTAACATTGAAGTTCTGCAAAGAGATGTCTCGCAGCTTAAGCAGCAAATGGCTAAGATGTCCTCCGTGAATTGGAACGGAGAGCGGAGGGGTGAGCACGCTACAGTAATATTAGGGTCCTGGGGCTCTCGGAGAGGGCCAAAGGCGCATCAGCGAAAGACTTCTTGTAGGGCTGGGACAACAACCCCTGCAACCTAGAGGACTCTCGGAGTTCTTTGCAGTTGAATGGGCGCATAGGGTGCTGGTACCTTCTCCTCCACGTGGCGCCCCTCCGTGGGTGATTACAGCTAAAATCCTGAACTATCAGGACAGGGTCTGTATTTTGCGAGCTTCTAGAGAGCAGGAGGTTCCAATGTTTGAGAGCAATAGGATAGCAGTCTGTCCGGACTACACCAGGAGGGTTTAAGAGCAGGATAAATCCTTTTTGCCCATCAAACAAAAGTTGAGGGCGATGCAATTGAAGTATATGCTTCTATACCCATCGAAATTAAAAGTTATATCCCAAGGAAGGGCGCAATTCTTTGAACACCTAGATGAGGTCTGGAACTGGTTGGAGCTCTGGGATGGGGGCTTGCTGGGGGGCTGGAGGGAATGAGGCAATAGGGACCCTGTAGCAGGGACAGGACATGGCACAGGGGGAAGAAGACCCCAGGGGGGGACATGAGATGGCAGGACACCAGACCTCTGCTAAAGTGACAATCCAAGGAAAATGGCTCCATGCAGATATTGGCAGTAGGTAACACTCTAGTGTCTCCTCGAAAAGACCCCCTGCTGTTGCAACAAGAACCGGTGGACGAGGGACCGGGGCCCATGACAGCTACTGTCCCAGAAACACTGATGACTGCACCAGAGTACTCTTAAATTTATGGAATGTGACTGCTGCTAGATAGTGGCACCTGGTGGGGGATGCAGTGCCAGTTGCTGCTCTGCCTGATCCTTGTATGGTACTAACCAGCTGGAACACTGTGGATGGGATTGTAAGGGATGTCGTTAGGTACCTGTTTGGAGAGGCCCTTGGATGGTCTTTCAATGCTGTATAATGTGCAGAGCACTGCCGGAATGCCTTCCTTCTCCTCGCCTCCCTTCTCTCTCCCATCTCTCTCCCATCATTGCCTGCTTCCTTTGTTCCTCCCTAATTTCTCTTCTTTTTTACTTCCATTTCTTTTCTTTTGCATTTTAACATCCGGGCTGGGTGAACGGCGGCTGGACCTGGTGCCCTGTCCCTGTTGGACAGGGATGGGTGACCGTGTTGGTCCTGGCACTGCGATTGGATGGATGCGTGTAGGCTTTCGTTGTTCCTATACTAGTCCGTGGGTGGAGGGTTGTTCATGTTTGGTGGCGTTATGTTTGTTATACATAGTTGTTGGTGCGGTAGATGGCTACGTGCTGCTGACACTTGGGCTGCTGCCGGTCATCTTATCTTGGACACACGGGGATGGATACAGATTTTTTACTTGGAATGTGCAGGGACTGGGATTTCACACAAAACGGTATAGGGTGTTATCCTTTCTGAAACCGTATAAGGTTAATATGGCTTGTCTTCAAGAGATGCATCTGAGTGATGCAGAAGCTGAAAAAATTGCAAAAATAGAAGAGTTAGCTCTATCAAACCTCGTACTCTACGTATGCAACAGGCGATTTTTATATGGGTGGTGCCTGGAACTCCATTTTCATTAACATACTCGGAAGCAGACGTGGGGGGCCAATATGTGCTATTTCAAGGACTATTGGATGGGAGGAGCACATCCATCCTCAACACTTACGCACCCAACACAGATGATCTGTTTTTTTTATGACATACAAGATTTGGTTAGCTAGGAAGTAGAAGTGCCTCTGCTATGGTTGGGTGATTTCAACTGTGTGCTGGATGGGGAGCGAGATAGACTTCCACCCTGCCGGGGAGTGAAGCCTCAAATGACTGCCACATTGAGAGTGCGGAGGCATTAATCTGGGACTGGTTGATGTGTGGAGGTTGCAATCCCCTTAGTCAGGTTTTTACCTGCCACTCCCTTACACACAGCGGATATAGCAGGCTGGATCAAGCGCTGTTGGCTGGGCTCCCGGCAGATGAGATAGTGAAAGTATCCTCCCTGGCTAGATTCTAGTCAGACTATACCCCGGTTAGCTGCGACTTGAGCTGGGGGACTGCTCCAGAGCGGAGGGGTCACTGGAGATTTCCAGCCAATGTACTCACAGATGCTGAGGGTAGGGAGTCACTGGCATTAATACTGACGGAATATATGGCATAAAACTGGTGGATTACCTCTACTAGGGCTACTGAGTGGAAGGCGATGAAGGTGGTGATGCGGGGACAGTGTGTGGGCTTAACATGCGGGGTACAAAGACAGCTGGGGAGGGAGCTCAAGTACAAGGAAGCCGAACTAGCTGACCTGCAGACTGGGAGACTGGTAAGCGGGGATGCACTAGGGAGGAAGCGGTTGTGCACCGCCACATAGAGGATATTTGGGACAGGCTGATGCTAATGCAGTATTGGCAGCGACTTCATAGGTTGGGAGACAAATAGGGGAAGCTTCTGGCCTGCATCCTCCGCAGAGAGGCAGCAGTGACTCCATTGGACATTTGAGGGCAGTGGATGGTGCACTGACTACCATGTGGACTGAAGTGGTGGAAACGTTTAAGCAACATTTACCGGGGGATCACACAGGTAGGGATCCAGAACTATTTGCAATGTCTTACTTTACCACCAGTGGGTGTGGAAGTGAGCTTCGAGGTGGAATCGGATCTCACGTTGGAAGAACTAACTGAGGGTGTTGCTGAGGTTGCTTACTAAACATGAAGCAAGGGGGAGGGGGGGAACGGGTACCCCACGGAATTTTATCAAGCTTACCTTACTGAGGGTCTCCTTGAGGTGTACGTGGAAGCGAGAGACAAGGGAATGTTGCCGCCCTCTGAGGCAAGGAGAAATATGCCTGATGCCCAATCCCCAGGGAGGGGTGATTGGGGGGATGGGAGGGATTTGACAGACCCCACAGTATACCGGCCCCCGACTATGTTGAATACCGATGTCAAGTTCCTTTGCAAGATGTTAGCTAGCCGTCTGAGCCCTGCTGTGGGAGGGTTGCTCCACGAAGATCAATGTGGGTTTATCCCAGGACGTAATACGGGTATGAACCTGAGAAGACTCGCACACATTCTGCATGAGATGGAGGAGAAGGATGAAGAGGTGGCCTTGGTGGCAGTAGATTTTGAAAAGGCATTTGATAAAGTTGATTGGGGGTACCTTTTGGAAGTCATGCGGGTATTCAGGTTTGGTCCGTGCCTGACTCCGATTACTTTACATGAGCCCAAGTGCAACGGTCAGGGTGGGGAATCACCGCTCAAACTGCTGGAAGCTGGAAAGGGGCACTCGACAGGGCTGCCTGCTGTCACCCTTGTTGTTTGCTCTGGCATTGGAACCCCTGGTGGTCACAGTCCACCGGAATTTGTCTCAGTGGGGTTTAAAGGTGGGTGACGCTAATCATCTAGTGTGGCTGTACGCAGATGATGCATTATTTTATCTCGGGGCACCTCGAGAGTCAATGGGAGAGCTCCTGCACGTTCTTGATTAGTTTGGTGATCGGCCTGAAAAGGAAGAAATGCATATTCGTTAATGTGCCGATAGTCAAATACATATTCAATTCATACATAATATGCAGACTCAGAAACGTGTAGCCACGTGGCAAAATATAACTTGTCGTAATTCACACGTTTGTCAGTGACAAAAATTAATGGTTTCTTTCATCTTGGCAGCCCCTTAGATTTTGCTAGCAATATATTCATTTCTTCCTTTTCAGGATTTTTCCATATCTTTGTGACTTGCATATGCGGCACTTTACTGATTTTCTTATTGCTGTTGGTGTATTACCGAATATGCAATTTCTCTGTCAGAATTTGCTGCTTAAATCTCTGTGTATACACGGCAATTCACTTGTTTCTACATATTAACACACATGGCGGTTTAAAATGCCGGAACAACTGCCGCGTATTGTATCGAACATATTTTTTCATCCTCGCACATACAATGTTGTCAATGAGATCATCTGGTTGTGACAATGTATTAGTTCACTCGTATGCTCCTTTCCTCCCTGCTGTACTCCAAGCTCTCTTAACGTATTGAATTGCTCTCTGATATATGTGACAAATTTACTTGATAGAGATTATTGTATGAAATGTCCCCCTTATTTACATGCACTTTGTTTAATATGTAAAGGGCACTACCTTTTAGTCCGTTTTCACCTTTTGTGGCAGCAACATGACTGTGTATTTTGGAAAATCACAAATGAGGCACTCATTTCTGTTATGTTTGTTTATGGTATGTTTTATAAGGTGGGTGAGCACTATGTTTGTCAGGCCGTGAGGAAGACATGTTAGTTCAAACGTATTCCTGGTTAAAAACTGAAATGTCAACACTGTGGAGTGCGAGTTTCTTTGTGCCAGCAATTGGGCACTTTGCTTTTATTTAATTTATAATGGGATCTGTGCCCATTTCTGTTCACCGACCCCTTTTGGTGGAAGCGACCGGCTTGTTTGCAGAACGACGTTTTGGACACACATATAAACGTATTCATATATAAAAGAAAATATTAATAATTATTAGTGCACAAAATAGAAACCCCCGAAAAACAATCTTACCATAACATCAATTACCCATCTGACATTCCATGTGACCACAGTCTCTGCTGCACCTCTTCCAATTAAAGTATACAAAAAGGGATGGTTGGAATGCTTGAATTAATCTCATCCACTGGTAATTACTTGGGCCGCATTCCAGTCCATTGTTTTGCACACCATGCCACCTCAGTTTGGACTCGGCTATATGCAAATCTGTTTTGACCCTGCTCCGATAGGAGCATATAGCAGGCTCCAAACTGAAGTGGCATGGGGTGCACAAAACAATGATGGACTGGGATGCGGCCCCAGTAATTACCAGTGGCTGAGATTAATTAAAGCATCCCATCCATCACTTTTGGTTTTCTTTAGTATGTCACCCTAAGTGGGAGGGGTATGCACAGACCTGGGTCCCATGTACTCTGTGTCACTGTTACCAACACAGCTGATGAGCCCATAACAAGGGCGAAACTGGTCCTGGGTTACTTATGCTCTGATTCAGGAAGGACCTGGCTTGGCAGTTCGGCTGTCCTGTTTGAATTGGAGCAGGGACAAGACTGATTTGCATAAAATCTGGGTCCAAACTGAGGTGGCATGGGGTGCAAAATAACAATGGACGAGAATGTGGCCCGAGTAATTACCAGTGGCTGAGATGAATTCAAGCATTCCATCCATCACTTTTTATATACTTTAGTATCCTGTTCCAATGACAGAGGCCATTTTGGGGAAGTCTAAGGGAGAACTGGACCAACCATACTCTGTTCCCTTCCCATTTGTCAGGTTGGAGGCTGGTTTTCTCCTACTTGCTGATTACTTCCTACTCCTTGCACTGTTAAGAGTGCCTCTGTCAGCATTACTGATAATCTGTCCAAGTCAAGGCTTTGCGTTCCTCTCAGTCGATGGTCTCTGGTCTGAGTGGAGAATTTATCCATTTCTTAGCTAGAGTGAGAGGGACTTCAATGTGCCTGTACACGGAGTTATTCACCATTGCAGCTCTAGTATGGGTTCTTCTAAGCTCCACTCCCTCCATATACCCATCCACCTCCCCCCATGTAGTGTAAAGGGGTTTCCCTCTTTGAAGAATAGTGTGTGCATCATTTTCATGCTTGTATAAAAAAAAGTAATTGGCTTTTTTTAAAAAGGTTTTTGTGGTGTAGCTGCCACACACATTTAATAGAATGAATGGGACTGACAATTTGTGCTAATTGTTCACAGGAGCAATTCTTCTTGACCAGGCAGAAAGAACATTTTAGGATGACCATGGCGAATATCACGGCAATGCACAGGAAGGAGATCAATGACAAGGAGCGAGAGTTCCTGGACAAGAAGCAGACACGCCAGAGAGGTAGGTGCCCTTGAGTATCCTGGCTTCCTCAGACAAACTTGTCTATGTAAAAAGGTCAGGAGTTTCTGATAGGTTTGTGACTCACAATGAGGTCTGAAGCAGATGCCGCCACATCCCAGGCTTGTTATAGGCATGTGACACTCGCTGCCACTGTCCATCCCCTCTGTTTATTCAGAAGCACCACCCTGTCAGGAATTATTTCCCTGTGGCATTCTCAACCTCTGTGATGAAGTCCGGCTACCAGTGCAACAACCATAAGGCTCTAACACTAGCGGGAATATATTGTTAGTTGAACCAAGAGGATTCCCCTACGAACATTTAGTTTTTTCCCTGTAAAATGTGTTACAGGGCATGCACCCCAGCAGGTTAGATGGCACACAATTCTGCCCAACCTATGGCCACAGTTGAGAACTGTAAACCTATGTCTAGGCCTTGTAGCCTTCTCAAAAGCATGAGGAATACTGAACAGGGCAATGGAACACCCTTGTTTAATTTCAGAATTCAAAATGTTTGCTCAACAGCATAATTTTTAAGCCCACTAGACTTGTGTTTAGTCTAATTGGAGAAAAGCCTATTTGTAAATAATTTATCACCAGAAAATAAATTCATTCGATTATCTATCAGAATCATAAAAGTACATACAATATTGATTGCTGCATGGAGAAATGGTAGAAACTGTTAAAAAGCATAATATTACAACATTAATCAATACATTTAAAAGGCACTAACAGCGAAACAGGACTTCAAATCTTGTAGTGTTTACAAATAGTCAATAAAAATGTTGAAAAAGCATTTTAAGGTGAAAGCGAACAGTACATCTTAAAGGAACCAACATCAAAACAGGCTTCCTGCTCCTTGAGTGTTTGCATATGAGTAAGTGCCGGTCTGCATAGCCTAAAACTTTAAGTTTTTTAACGAGGAAATAAATTGTACTTTGCGTAAATAACATATGACCTACAGAAAAATACAAAATGAATCCGGGTTTGAGAAGATACAGCATCACAAGAGCATTCAATAATACAATTGCACCCATATTGTCCTAGCAGGAAACAAAGCAAGCTATCTAAAGAGACTGTCCTAAATTTGAATAAAAAGGCCCTTAGGCTTATACTAAGTATGTCTCTTTGCTTAAAGTCATTTTTAAAACAATGTACTGCCTGTTGGTATACCAAGTTAGAACGTCTCTCCCTCTCAAGGTGCTTAAGCTCTTAAAAGTCACATTTTCAAACCAAAAGTTTATCTTGTTTTGTCGCAGAGCTGGGATTGGTAGTAAGGGAGGACCTACCCTATCCACCGAAACAGAGTTTAACATAGAATTCGCCACAGGATTCTCAACCCAAGATCACATTTAAGGCAATCCATGATAATCTGTTGATAGAAAATGGCCTGGAGGCTACTCCAGATAGATGTTCAAAGCAACAATGGTGCAAGTTTTATTAGGACCTCCTTATAGGACATCGACAGCTCTTCGTGGCTAATGAAATTAGAGCAACAGGGGGGCTGGGATAAGAGTTGCTGACGAAACTGGTTCTCCTCATTCAGATCGGCAAAGCATTGGAATATCCCCATGCTCCAGCACCAACAGTAGCCACTGGAGCGCATTGTGTTTTATAAAGGGCTAAAAAGACCTACCCCTCTACTAAGGGGGATCAGGTTAAAAAGTGCACCAATGGATTGGGAGAATTTCGGCCTTCTGGCAGTCACATTGGAGTACCAGTTACTTGAAGAGTCAACCCCCCCCCCGTAAGGAAAGCTAGTTACCTTTGTCAGCTTGTGTTTGCTTTGACAAATATAGAGCTTGGATTCTGGCACCTTAGACCACAAGCCATAATATGTGACTTAGTGTAATTAATATCCCTATCCAGGCCAGACATAAAATCAGTGAAACATGTAACCAAAGTCCTCAGACTACTGGGGGTACGCGCCAACAACACTGGGTCGTCTGCAGTTAACAGAACAGGTATGGTGAACTCATCAATCACTCATCAATACTTTAGCTGAAGAGTCGATCACTGCCCACATCCAGTCAAAAAGAACCTTAAATTGTTAAAATGAAAAGAACAGGTACTAGAATACACCCCTGTCCAGATCAAATTTTTTTAATTTATTTTAATTTATTTTTATTTAAGAGGTTTTATATAGCGCTGGCCAAACCCGAGGGTATCGGAGCGCTTTACAGCAGATATAGGGGAGAAATCACATTAAAGAGACAAAGGTAGGCATAAGTGTTCAAAAGTCCCAGTGTGCTGTGCGACATTGAGGTAGAGAGGTCCTGAGGTAGTCTCGTTGCGTGCACAAAGTCTTGGGCTAAATCTCCCTCCGAGAGGAGGTGAACGAGGAGGGGTTAGGGAGCGGGGATGAGGTAGGGAGTGGAGGAACAGTGACAAGGGTCTGTAAAGTGCATGAGGAGGTAAGGAGGTGGAACATTGCCTGGTGGCTGCAGAGTGTAGGCTTGTGCGTTTTGGTTCTCAGTCCGGGAAGGCACGGTTGAGGTAGAGGTCTTTTAGGAGTCTTTTGAATTTCATAAAGGAGGGGGTAGTCCTGATATCGACTGGAATGGAGTTCCAGATTTTGGGTGCGTTTCCAGCGAAGGATCGAGACGCGGTTTTTTGTTTGCGTGTTTTCAGAGGGATGAGTAAGAGGGTGTTGGAACTCCTGAGGATTCTTGACTGGCCGGCTTTCTTGAGTTTGGAGGCCAGGTATTCCGGTTTCCCTGTGTGCAGGGCTTTGTGCGTGAGGCAAGCAGTTCTAAAGCTGGCACGCATTTCGACTGGGAGCCATTTTAGTTCTCTGAGTGCGGGAGATGAGTGGTCATATTTTTTAACTCTGGTGACCAATCTGGCAGCAGCATTGAGAGTTGTTTTGAGTGGCGCTAAGTGGGAACGAGCTGTACCGGAGAGGACTGCGTTCCCATAGTCAAGTCTAGATAGCACCAGTGATTGGGTGGCTTGTTTGAGGTCCATGGGCGGGATGAAGGGTTTAATTTTGTTGAGAAGCTTCAAGTTGAGGAAGGCACTCTTCGCGGAGATCTTAATGTGTTTGGTCATGCTTAGATTTTGGTCGAGGGTGATTCCTAGCGATTTTACCGAGTTCGCCAGGGTGAGATTACCGTTGAGAGCGTCGATTGCTTTCAGCCACTCTACGATTTGAGGGTTTTCTTCTTTGTTGGAGATGAGGAGGATTTCGGTTTTGTCTTGATTGAGTTTGAGGTGGTTAGTTGATAGCCATTGTTGAACTTCTCTAAGAGTGTTGTTGAGTCTTAGAATGTCGTTAATGGAGGAGGTTTCCAAGTAGATCTGGGTGTCGTCTGAATATAGGTGGAAGGGGATGTTTGCTTTTTTCAGAATGGTGGTGAGGGGTTCCATGTATATGTTAAACAGTTGAGGGGAGAGCACTGAACCTTGGGGGACACCTCTGTTGACGGGGAGTAGGTCGGACATAAAGGATTTGATTTTTATCCTTTGGGAGCGGTTGTGAAAGGAGGAGAACCATTGTAGGACCACCTCGTCCGCACCTACTCGGTCTTTGAGAGCCTTGATGAGAAGATTGTGATCAACCGTGTCAAAGGCTGCCGATAGGTCCAAGAGGATGAGTAAGCAGCATTGGTCATTATCAAGGGACTTGAGGATGTCATCCACAATGTTTAGGATCGCGGTTTCGGTGCTGCAGCCTTTTCTGAAGCCCGATTGATGGTGGTCAAGCAGGTTGATGTTGTCAATGTGCTGGTTCAGTTGAAGGAGAACGCATTTTTCGAGGATTTTGGCTAGGAAGGGGAGGGTGGAAACAGGTCTGAAGTTGTTCAGGACGTTGGTGTCTAGGCCTGGCTTTTTCAGTAGTGGTGTGACTTGGCCGACTTTGAGGCAGTCTGGTATGATGCCGGTTTTCAAGGAGCCGTTTATGATTTCACACCATATTGGTGCAAGGGAGAGTTTCAGCTTTTTAGCCAATTGGATAGGTATAGGGTCGAGGCTGTGGGATGAGGGCTTGGAGGAGGAGATTAGTTTGAGAATCTCAGATTCATGTACGGGGTTGAAGGATATCCAGGCTTTCGTGGGGAGCAAGCTTGTGGTGTTTTCGACTGTTGGGGCTAAGTTTTTGTAGGAGGGATTGAGGTTGATGTCAAGTGATAGCTCAATCTTGGTGATTTTGTCATTGAAGAAGTTGGCGAAGTTGTCACACAGGTCTTTGGAGGCCAGGACTGGGGTTGCAGAGGTCTTGGAGGTTTGTTGCCTGATGATGTTAAAGAGTTCTTTTGGCCTATTTTTCGCATTCTCAAGAGCGGAGCAGAAAAAGTTGGTTTTTTCATTGTTGATATGTTTTTTGTAGTTCCTTCTTGCTGTTTTGAGTTTCTCGCAGAGGCTAGAGGAGGGATTATTTCTCCATAGACGTTCTGTAGCTCTGAGTTGTCTCCTTTCGTCGTTAATGCCCTTGTTGAACCAAGATCTGGAGGGGATGTTCCTGGATTTTTTCAGTTTCAGGGGGGCTAGTTGGTCTAAGATGGAGGACATAGTTGTGTTGTAGTGGGATGTGAGTTCTGTTGTGGAAAGGCCGTCTGGGGAGATGGGCAGGAGGGTGCTTATTTTTTCTTCTAAGTCCACTATGTTGATCTGTGTTAGGTTTCTTGTCCATGTGGGGGGTCTTGAATGGGAGGTTGGCAGATGATCGGTTGCGTGATGCGGAAAAGGATTAAGTGATGGTCTGACCAGTCGACCGGTAGGATGTGGTCTATTGTGATTGCGTCTCGTTGGGCAATGATGGCATCGAGGGTTGCCCCTTTGATATGAGTTTCTTCTAAGCAGTGCTGGGTAAGGTTGTTGGTATGTAATAACTCGTTCAGGTTTTGTATTGGTGAGCTGTTTTTATCATTCCAGTGGAGGTTGAGGTCGCCCAGAATTAGGTTGTTGTTGTCTCGGAGAGAGCATTGGGCAATCAGGTCTGACAGGTGCTCAGTGAATGTGGTGGTGTTGCCTGGGGGACGATATAGGAGATGGCAGTGTAGTAATTTGTTATTGCTGGAGTTAATGTTGGCGGTTAGGCATTCGAAGGAGTTATAGTTGAAGGTATCGATTTCGGTCACGGCCAAGTTGTTGTTATGAATGATTGCTACACCCCCACCTTTTTGGTCTTTTCTATCTTTGTTGATGATAGAGAAACCCGGGGGAACGAGAGTATCCATGATTGGAGGTGAGGTGTCATTTAGCCAGGTCTCGGTGATGAAGGCTATGTCTATGTCATGGTTGAGGATGGATTCAGCTAGCTCTGTGGCGTGTTTAGTGGCTGATCTGCAGTTTATGAGCATGCAGTTGGTAGGGGGTGTCGCTTTTTTAGGTTCTTTTCTAAGGGGAGCAGTAGGGATGTTAATGAGGGAGGCTGGGAGTCTAGGGGGTTTCGGAGTGGAGTGATCACTTCTGAGTCCAATGATTACCTGAATCGAGGCTTGGGGGGTGTGAGTAGAGGGGGTGGTGTACGAGGAGGCCAACTCAGTCGCTTCATCAGAGGACATAGCTTCCATAGTTCTATTAGGCCTCGGTGAATGGCTCGCGAGGGGGGATGAGGTCCAACTGGGTCGCGGAGCCTTGGGGAGCCTTTGGTGTGTGTGGTTGGAGATGGTGGGAGTACAGTGGGGGTTAATGGAGGGCTTAAGGAGTGTAGCGAGGTTGTTTAGGATTTCGTTAAAGCCCTGTATTATAATAGCCACTTGGCTTTCAAGCAGGGAGAGCCGGCGCCACGTCTCTTCTTGGGGGAGGGTGGGAGGATTCAGGGGGGGTTCTTCCTGGAGGGGAGAAGACCTGACGATGTTGTGTTGTCTTCTGGTAGTTGTTGTGCTGTCAGTTATGGCTATGGGGTTAGGCGCGGGGTGAGAGGGATCATGTTGTGGTAGTTGCTTTCTTTTGCAGGTGGGTATAGGACGATGGTTGGAAGACTTAGACTGCGTATTTTGGTCGAACGGTATTGTTTGCGGGAGGTTGAGCGTGGGGGACTGCTCGAGGGGACGGATCGGCGCAGGGGGGGTGCCTTGTTCTTGGTGCTGGTGGTGGCTCGGGGAGGAGCATAGGGGTTTATGATAGCTGGCGAATCAAATGATTCGATACACTTCCCATTAGCGCCAAATCTGACCCTAGCAGACAAATTCCTATGAAAATCTGGTAGAAATTTGACCAAAGCAGGATCCAATCCCATACCAAGTAACAAATGCCAGACCTTGGACCTGTTAACGCGATAGAACACCCTTTACAGGTCCATAGAGGCAAGGTACAATTGGCAATACCTTGCAATGGAATACTTGCTAATAATAAGCTGAAGATTCAGGCACTGCTCCACCATACCCAACCCTTCCCTGAAACCATACATAAGTGTGTTGTGGTCAGCGGCCCATCTCCTGATCTGATTAAAAATTACTCTCCCCAGTACTTTAGCTGAAGAGCCGATCAGAGAAATTGGCCAATAACATCGTGGGTCTGACCAATCGCCCTTCTTGAAAATAGAAACTTTTAAGGAAGTCGCCCAAGGGGGTGGCAGGCCCATAAACCTCAAAGTGTTAAACACCTTAGTAGGCAGAGGGGCCCATAGCTCAGTATTACATTTAAAAAGATAGATGGGGACGCCATCAGGTCATGGAGTTTTAAAGGAGGGACATTGAAGGGCATCCAATACCTCCTCCAAAGTGATTGTGATGCCAGAGTTAGACACAGAAGGACGAAGTTGAGCTGGATGATTCGATTCGGCACTCGTGAGGCGATATATACACAGAAAATGGGAAACCCATTGATCGGCAGGAATATGTTAGCTGGTACTAGTAATGCCATTACCATTTCTAATTCAACTATGTGCCAAAAATCCTTGGTGTGTCTCAGCTTGTTTGCGTCTGTTAATGCATAAGGGTTATTTCATTTGATTTCTCTGTGTCTAGCACTTAAAGTATGTTTATAATGTACTTTGCAAGCTGACTCTTCCTCCCTGTTCTGCGGTTTTCTGGCAAGGGCCTTTTTAATTTCTGGTGGCAGATAAACATGCAGCTTTAAACCACTTAGGGATCTGTTCAGATGAAGAAACCGGTTTCATAAGTGCTGAATTACAAAGTACAATAAATGACTCCAGGATGCACTCACAATCTGAATGTCAGAGAGACACTTAAAAACTGAGGTAATATTTTGCTTGATTTATACTTTTAAAAACACTACAGGGTTAGGTAGTTCCCAAACCAGCCACAAATATCAATCTTTAGTGTGGGAAATAACTCCAGCGCCTGGCCAATGATGGAAGGTAGGACAGGTCAAGTAATGCAAACTGTGAGTTATGGTCCCCAATACAGAGATTTAGGAAGTCACTCTTTAAAACATACTGAGTTAGCGACCTGGTCATGAGTATATAATCCATAACAAACAAACACCCTCTCCCAAAAAAGTAGGCGCAGTAACCAACCGAGATTGTTGCACCCATGAACATTCAGTAGGTCCCTCTCTAACATCTAATAACCCAGCTCTATACCTCTTAGATTGGCACGAGGAACAGCTTTGGGTACATCTATTACATTCAAATCAGCTAAATCGGAGGTTCGCGCACTTAAAACAGTGTTAAAATCTCCGCAGATAATCCTGTTGCTCGACAATAACCATTGCACATTCCATAAGTTAACCACAACAAAATTACTATTATGAGAATATGAGTCATTACAAAATATGACCAACGAGAATGTTGTGAAGGATATTCCGGACAAAGTGACCACCTTACAGCATGCCCTGAACGCGATGGAAACTAGAGTAAAGGTGCTGGAAATGAGGGCCGAGGATAGCGAAGGCCGGTCCCGACGGAACAACCTTCGTATAGTGGGGGTTCCGGAACGAGAGGAAGGGGTCGATGCTGTCAAGTTCCTGGAATCCTGGCTCCGAGTGGCGGTGGCCCCGGAGGGTCTCTCCCCTTTTATGCCCTGGAGCGAGCCCACAGGGTACCGGCCAGACCGCCCAAGCCTGGCGCTCCCCGCGCCCGTTTGTGGTGCGGCTACTACACTACCGGGACCGTGATCATCTTCTACAGCAGGCCCGGGAGAAGCAGTCCCTCCAGATAGGGAACAGCAAGGTGATGATCTTCCCCGACTATACTAGGGAAGTGCAAAGACAGCGTTCTTCCTTTTTGGCTGTCAAACGTAAACTTCGCCAATTGCATCTCCCCTACGCCGTGCTGTTCCCGGCTCGGCTCCGAGTGACCGCTGACGCTGAGACACGTTTCTTCCATACCCCGCAGGATGCTTGGGACTGGCTGGACGGGCGGGGGCGGGCCGCGCTCCCCAGCTCTGGATTCACCCCGTCGACGGCAGTCTCCTACTTTGGCTCCTCGGGGGTCCCCGGCGCCTGCAGGTCGGAGTCAAGAGCGCTCTAGAGCGGTTAGGGCGGTGGCGGAGATCAGTCGGGGCTCGGTGAGCCCAGCCAGCATTGTCACAGACCCAGAAACGGCGGGATCTGGGAGCTCAGGGACAAGCAGTGTTCCGGGGACCCTGGACGCAGACCTCCCGGATGTTACTCCGCAGACGGCGGACGGCATGTTTGGCTGAGTGCACCACATGTACTATATTGAGGGGGTAGCGCGCAGCTATTGGCTGATGTTTTCCATTATATATGCGGACTTGCGGCTAGCTGATGATGTATCCATTTTTTGAGGTCTCCCATGAGTACTATGGACATGGGAGGGAGAGCCGGGAGGGTCCTGGGTCTGGCGGGGTTGGTCTGCGTTCTGCCGCCTCGATGACTTGTTGCTTGAGTGCTTTTGTTTGGATGGGGACTTGTTTGTGTGCGCCTGTCCTGGGGAGTGGGAGTTGGGGTTTGTTTTTTATTGGGGAACATTGGGTCGGGGTCAGGCATGTCGCTCTACGGGGTGGGTATCGAGAAGGTCAGGGGATTGAGCCATGGGTTCCGCCGTAGGTATCAAATGTATAACCTGGAACGTTAGGGGGATGCACACTATGACTCGCCGACACAGAATACATGCTTACCTGGTGAGAAGGGGGGTACAAATCGCATTATTGCAGGAAACTCATTTGACACAGAAGGAGGGAGAGGCGTTGCAACGTCACTGGAGAGGACAGGTGTTCCACACCACGTACTCGGCGTTTGCCAGGGGGGCCTTAATTTGGGTGAGGGCGGGGATCCCCTTTCAATGTGTCCAACAAATCATAGACCCGGGGGGCCGGTATGTAGTGGTGACGGGACGGCTAGATGGTCGAGACATCACAATAGGGAGTGTATATGCCCCCAACATAGATCAGCCCTCATTCCTAGTGCAACTTTCACAGACATTGGCGCAACAGTTGACTGGGGCGGTACTACTGGGGGGAGACTTCAATAGCATTGTCGATACTGATCTGGACCGCTCGCATCCGCCGCTCCCTGACGCTCCAGCCCACAGGGTCGCAGAGGCCAGACGAGACTGGCAACAACACTGGGGACTGATGGACACCTGGAGGGTACACCACCCGTTGGACCGGGACTACTCCTACTTTTCGGGTTTACATGAACTCCACGTGCGCTTAGACTATATTCTCTGCTCCCCGGATGTACATGCTATGATTACTCTGAGTGAATACTTAGCTCGTACGGTGTCTGACCACAATCCCCTGCTAATATCCTTGCACTGGGTGAGAACTAGACCCTCGATTCCCACCTGGCGACTTCGGCCGGAGGTGTTGGAGGATCAGGTGTTCCGGTCGACCATAGCTACGGCCATAGAGGACTACTTCCTACATAACACTGGTACAACTAAAAGCCCCCATAAGGAGTGGGACGCTTTCAAGGTGGTTATCAGGGGTCGCTGTATAGGAGAGGCGGTGGGAGTGCGGAGGGTCCTCAAGGATGAGGTGTTGGCGGCAGAACAACGGCTCCGGTGCGCGGAAAGGGATAGGCCCGAAAGAGTAGACAGACAGGCAGATCTTCTGGAGGCCAAGGAGGCCCTGGCAATACAGGTAGAACGGCTGAGATGCTTCGATTATAGGGCATACACGGCTCGGGCGCATGCGGAGAGAGACAAGTCTGGGGCGCTTCTGGCTTGGTTGGCCAACCCGGCGCGCAGGGGGTCAGTGATTTTAGAAATTCGGGGACCCGATGGTTTGAGCCATTATGGCCAACAGGGCATAAACACCCAGTTCCTGGACTACTACACCTCCTTGTATCAGAGCCAGTTAGAGGCGGGGGCAGCGGAGGATGCGGGATTCCTAGATGCTATCGCTCTGCCTCAGATTGGTGCAGATGCAGCGAAGATCCTGGGTCGGGACGTTGAGCTAGGTGAGATTAGGAAAGCCATAAAACACATGGCCAGGAACAAAACTCCTGGCACGGATGGCCTCCCGGTTGAGTTTTACTCTGCTTACTCGGACACCCTCTCCCCTCGTCTGATGGCTCTATACAATAGGTCAAGGAGGGATGGGTGTTTGCCGGACTCGACAAAGGAAGCAGTAATCATACCGCTCCTGAAACCGGATAAGCCGCCCTGGGATTGCACAGCCTATCGCCCTTTGGCCATGCTCAATTTAGATTACAAAATACTGAGCTCTGTCTTGGCCGATCGTCTGTTGATCCATATGACGACGCTTATTCATATGGACCAGTCGGGGTTTATCCCGTCCCGCAACACTGCCATGAATATACGGCGGCTGTTTCGCCTGTTAGACGCGACCACCTATGATAAGGAGGAGGCATGTATCTTATCGATTGATATGGAAAAAGCCTTCGATAGCCTTGAGTGGCCATATCTTTTTAGGGTACTGAGAGCGTTTGGGCTGGGAGAGGACTTTGTGGCGTGGACGGCAATTCTATACAGGAGCTCCACTGCCAGGGTACGCACGGGAGGAGTGATTTCAGAAGCCTGTGCAGTGGGTAGAGGCACGAGGCAGGGTTGCCCGCTGTCTCCCCTGTTGTTTGCGCTGGCGGTGGAGCCTCTGGCAGTGCACGCAAGATCGGGGCGCTACTACCGGGGAGTGGATGTGGGGAACCGAACTCAATTCATAGCACTATATGCAGATGATCTGTTACTGTTTCTTGCCAACCCGGCGGACGACCTGCAGGGTGCCAGGGACCTGTTGTACAGGCTGGGAAGGGTCGCGGGCCTTAAGGTCAACTGGAACAAGACTTGCTTGTTCCCCACGCGGGCCGGAAGGAATGCTCCCCCGAATGTGCTGGATGTGAGGTGGGAAAGCAGGTGCCTGCCATACCTGGGGGTTCGCGTATATCACGCGGCTGCAGATGTGTTGGATGGTAACATAGGTCGGGCGATACGGAACACCAGGAGTAGCTTTGATTTTTGGGGGACCCTTCCTCTCTCGATAGCGGGACGGGTGGCGCTCCTGAAAATGGTCACACTGCCGCAATTGCTTTATTACTTTGGCGCGCTGCCACTGTGGATCCCGAGGAAATTTTTTACTCTTCTCAACACCATGATCACGGGATTTCTATGGGGTACTGGGAGGCGCAGAGTAGCACTTATCACCATGATGAGGCCTAGGGGAGAGGGAGGATTTGCTGTGCCGGATCTAGAGGCCTACTATCACGCAGCCCAAATACAATGGTTCACGAAGTGGATGGCTGGGCGGCTTAGTGATGAGGGGGTTGAGACCACAGACCCGACCCTGCCTCAACTTGCCCGTGTACTGATGCGGCTCCCACTGCGTGGGCGGGGGGCCCAGGAGGACCTGTGGGCGATGCGCAGGTGTTGGAATCGGGTGATCCGGAGGGCCTCACGGGGACCCCCATATGCGCCCGAGATTCCATTGCTGCTTTGCGAGACACTGCCGCATGGGGGGGACTGGCAAGGGTTGCGGGCTTGGAGGGAGGCGGGCATCTCCGCCATAGGAGACCTTTATGATGATAACACCCTCCTACCCTTCAATGATTTGCTAGAGCGGTATGACATACCTAGGGGGGACTTCCTTCTGCACGCTTCCCTAACGGCAGCCATTCGTAAGCATTGGCAGATGGGGATCGCAGAACCAGCGATCTCCCTGCCTTGCCAGTATGTGGTGACCGCGGCTGGGACGGTCAAGGCAGTGACTTGCCTCTATAGGCGACTTACTCAGGAGTTGCGACGCCCTTTAGATAGCCTACGCTTTAAATGGGAGATAGATCTTGGTGTGCCCATCGAAGAGAAACCATGGGAAGCGATGGTAGAAAGAGCATGGAAAACCTCCAGGAACGCGAGGTTCCAATTAATACACTTCTTTGTCCTTCACCGTGCGTACCTCACTCCTCAAAAAATTAACAAATATTTTGGGACCAGCGCGGTTTGCCCGAGATGCAATCTAGACAATGCTGAGTTTTTACACATGCTCTGGGCCTGCCCATCACTCCTGGGGTTTTGGAGGGAGATACTGACCAGACTGAATGGCATAACGGACCGGGAGATCGAGCTGACTCCGGGGACTTGTCTGTTACACTGGTTTCCTCACACTGCCAGGAACAAGATCACCAGTAAATTTATTGATCTAGGACTAGTATTGGCCAAGCGAGAAATTACCTGTCATTGGAAGGCGAGCACCCCCCCAAGGACGCGGGAGCTTATAAAGTGGGCGGATAGTGAGGGTACCTTTCGGCTCCAAATGGCACACAGAACGGGTAACGACAAGACATTGGAGGCCGCAATGGCGTGGGTGGCGTTGGTGGAGGAGCTCAAGCGCCCGAGTGAGGATGATGACGAACCCTCAGTCGACTGAGCAGGGTAATACGGGGGGTCTGACATCCTGCCCCAACCAAACTTCCTTCGGGCCTTCTAGCGGGTTGGCGGATAAAATTTCCACGCGAGAGTGTGCTTCCACCTTTTAGCTTGTCCCTCCTGAGCGGATACTGGGGTGTTAGACTACCTGACAGACGGACTCTGTCTTTCCACGGGAGTTCCCATGGGTGAGCGACATGCCTGAGGGGAGGGATAGGGGGGTGGGGGGGGAGAGTTGCGGGAAAGGGAGGGAGACTGCGAGGGTGGGTGGATGGGTATTGTTTTTGCATTTCTTATTGCGTTTCCTGTGGGCCTCACCGGAGTTGGCTTGAAGGATGTGAAATATTTATTGCGGGGACGTGGGATATGATTTATTAGCAGATTCTGATTGAGTTGACAGACATTACCACCAATGTTTGCTATTTATGTGGGCTGCCCAAAATAGAGGTAAATGAGGCACGCACGGCAAACGCCGACGTATAGGGGTGGATGGCTTACTGTCTGCACGTTGACATCCAGTGTGCAGTTATCAATGTATGCTCACTGTCCCCGTACAGTGATTGTTTGAGTTGTAACGTCAACTGAATAAAATTTGTTTACAAAAAAAAAATGAGTCATTACAAAAGTTGATTAGCCAAATATCCGATTTCTTATGACATTTAATACTTAGTACCTATATCATGCTGCTACTAACGTCTATAGGCGTAATTTTAAAATTTAATGACCGTTTTAACCAAATAGAGAGTCCGCCCTCTGCTCTTCCTATTCTGGTAGGCTATGCAGAGAAACGGCTATAGCCATCATGGTGTTTGTCAGAAACTTCTCAAGTCTCCTGAAGCTCAATAATGTCAAATTAATCGATAAAGGCTAACCATGCCTCCAAATTCATTTTCAAGGCAAGACCGCTGTATTCCAGTTTATAACATTCACTGCTCCTGTTTCCAAAGCTGCGGTTTCCCCATTGAACAATTCTCAGGCTCCTTGAACTTGAATCAGCCAGATTTAATGGCATAGTCAAACTCCGTCGTCAAACTAAATCAATAGAGTTATGAACTGTTGTAAAGCATAATATGGCCAGTTGAGTTTGTATCAGGAGGCTGCACCACTATTGGACGTGAATGAAGAGAGATGGCAGTGGGTTTATAAAAAGCCCAATGGAAGAGCCTTTATAGCTCTATGGCTAGCACTTAAGTTGCGAGATTGGGAAAGTAAATTGCCAACATGAATTGGGCTCCTAAAATTAATTGTGATAGTGTCTCCTTCATGACTTTCGACCATGCTCAGCGCATGATACCTGGCTCCCAAAAAGGATTTGATTGGAACAGAGAGGGTTAAAATCAAGAAACTTTGAGAGCCAGTGAATAACTTTATTCTTTAGCCGTGAGGCATTTTCCAAAGCCCCCTTGCCTAATGGCGTAACATTGGGTAAGGTAAGCACGTACAGGCATACCTCTGGGGATAAAGTGATAGTTGGCAACAGTCCGGAATCCTAAGCATGTGAATTTAGATGGTTAGCCTGCGAGGCACCCAATTTAGCTTAAACAAGAACAAGTCATGGATTTGTATCGGAAGACATAATGGTAGCGATAACACCCAGCCTTGTATGCTGGGGTTTCACACCAGGCGACTCATTATTGGTGTGGTACAAGATGTTAGGAGACGCGGCCGGCCAAATGCTTGCCAAATTGGTTAAGGAGGCTAGACTAACAAATATGGGTTCCAATTGATCCTTTTGTGTAGTACCCAGCATGCCATGGAGTCGTTCAAGAAGAGCATATTCCAATAAGGGAGAATTTTGTCCTCCCCTCAAGTGCCTACTGCTTTGTCACAAAAAGCCAGCACTCTAGCTTCCATTTTCTTGCGCTTGACTACGGGCTCTGCCGATGGAGAGCCACCGTCAGCTGAGTACAGTAAAGGTCTTGAACTGCTAGTAGCCGTGTTTGTGCTGTACAAATATGATGTATTTACACTGCTATGGTGCCTACCTATGTCAGTTCAATGATTTGATTGGATTTTAATTTGATTTGATTTGAACAAGATTTATAGAGTGCAGCAAATACCCATATGCGTCAAGGCACTATAGTCTTGGTAGTCTGATTCAGCCAGGAAGCAGTTTAACGGAGTTGCAACATTGCTGAAAGATCTCCCTATAAGGTGAAAAGTCAAGTTCTTAGGGCTTTTCTAAAGGGAGAATGCAGTTTGATACAAGTCATATGATGAGTTCCACACTCCTGCTGCCATGCACGAGAATGCTCTGCCTCACCATCTCTTCTTCCAGACTCTGGGCACAGTACCCAGATTGAGGTGAGCTGAGCGAAGATTTCTCCCAGGGATATACCAGTGAAACATTGCCTTGATTTCATCTGGACTGGCCTGATAAAGGGCCTTGTGTACTGTGCAGAGGGCCGTGAACAAAATGCGCTTTTTTTATAGGGAGCCCGTGCAGATCAAGTAATCCCTTGGACACCGACTGCCGTTTAGGAATGTCCAAGGTAAGCCTCGCCAACGTACTGTGCACTAACTGCAGTTTGGCTTGTGTGCTGTTATTTGTATCCAAATGAAGCGTACTACAATATCAATTCTTGACACAACCAAAACCAGGGCAACTTGTTTCTGTGCCGAGAGGGGGATAAAAGGGAAGATTTCCTTCAGCATTCTGATGAGCCAGAAACAAGTTGATGTGGTACGGTTGGTCTGCCAGTCCAGTTAAAGCTCGCTGTCCAGGGTCACCCCTAGATTCTTAGCCTTCTCTGTTGGAGCTTGTAAGGTACCTAGAGTGTCCAGCCACCAATTGTTGTTCCAGATGGAGGATTGAGTTCCAAAGAACACCACCTCGGTCTTCTCCCCATTGCGTTTCAGGTAGTTTCTTTCCATCCACCCTGCTACTGCTATCATTCAATGGTTAAAGTTAGCTGCGGTAGCTGCTGTGTCCTTAGAAATCGACACAATGATCTGGGTGTCGTCGGCATACGAGACCGCTAGTAGCCCATTGGAGCAGATGATCCTGGCAGGTGGAGAGTCATAGAGGTTAAAAGGCGTAGGGATCAAAGATGGGCCCTGCGCACACCACATTGCAGAGAAAACGAGTCCAACTGCAGGCCTCGAAAAATCTACTCGCTATGGCGAGTCAGATTTGATCAAGTCGAGCTATTTATAGGATCTACTCGTCCATTCTGGTGAGTGACCTTAAACTGGAAATGAACAGGTGTTCTGTTCATTCAGAACATGAATGAGCAATAAAGACACCTTTAAATCTTGTTTTTATCTTGACACATTTGCTGTCTTTTCACTAATTGATACCCATCTTATCATGGAAAATGGTGTTTAGTTTTCTTTCTCTTAATACAGTTAGAGGTTTTTGTCAAGTGATCTATCTGACAATCATTGTAAGATGTCAGTTTTTTTCCTAACATAACATTTAAAGAACTTCTAAATGAATAGTACAAATATTTCAAAATATATCAGGAATTACGAAAGCACTTTTTTTTTTTAATTCAGAAGTGTGATGCAAACAAAGATGTGAAAGGGAGCAAAACAAATCAGAACACTTTACTTGGTGATGTGCAAATGACAAATATTTGTAGAAACTATTTCTAAACATTGTTTCTACACTACACAGTTTTATCAGTAGGTAGCATGTTAGTGTGGAATTCTGTGGCCATTTCAATGGAAAATATGCTGATTGCAAATGGGTGTGCTACCACTCCATACTTTAGGTATGTATTTATTAAAAAGTGAGAGTTTTTAAACATGATTTGAGAAACATTCCTGCCCCCGCCCTGATGACAATGCTGTTAAGTAACTAAGAGGCAAGTCACCGGCCATTTGTATCCTATATGTGACTAGATTTGTATTATATATGGAGAAAAAGATTAGTCTATTAAATTAAACAAAAGTGTTTTGTGTATAGCAGACATGCTGAATTCGCATATTTGAAGGGGGTCTCATATGTGTTAAAGATGAAAATGTCAGCTCTGTGAATTAAAATATTTGACAGGATCAAATAATGTGAAACCAGTTTATCTGTCAAGAGCATTATAATTAGGTTGAGTAAATTAATTAAGTCACTGGCCTGCAGGTCTAGTAAACGTTTTATGATTTTTCGAGGCCTGGACAGAAAGTGATTCACCGTCACCCTTTGGGATCTTTCCTTAAGGAAGGAAGTCAGTAGTTTCAAAGCCATGTCTGTAATGCCCCTTTCCGTAGGCCTTCGATCAGTAGGGATGGGGAGATGGTGTCAATAGCTGCGGACAGATCCAACCGGATCAGTGCATCGCCCTCCCCTTCATCCACTAGCCGCCTAATACGGTCCGTGGCAGACACCATTGCGGTTTCAGTTCTGTGGTTTTTCCGGAACCCGAACTATGACACATCCAACCAACTCTGTTCTACTAAAAATGCCATCAAGTGGCTATTGAAATGTTTTTCTCCAATATCTTGGGTAAGACTGGAAGTAGAGAGATAGGACGGTAATTTTTAAGGTCCTTAGGGTCCAGGTTGGGCTTCACTATTGCTTCCTTCCACAACCGCAGGTGTAGCACCAGAAGAGATGGCTTTGTTTATCATAGATGAAAGTGGGTGCGCTACTATGCCTGCCACCATGTGCAGAGTTTTAGGTGCACATGGTTCAAGGGGAGACCCGACTTGGTGTTAAGAAGGTGCCGCTCAACAAGTTCTGGGGTAATGAAAGGAAGACTGTGCGCATTTTTGCAGTTTTTTCCTTGAGTTCCGAGGATTTAGGAGATTCTGACTGAAGCTCTCTACTTAAAGACAGCAATTTTTCATCTTTTGATTTGACACTTTGAGCTCTTTATAAATATTGGCGATTTGAAGTTGGAAGAAATTGGCTAACTGGTTGCATAGCTCTTGAGAGCCTTCGAATTCTGCAGAGGCCGGGGAAGTGGATAACTGCTGCACAATTTTGAAGAGCTCGCTTGAGGATTTAGTTGCTTCAATTTTGTTGGTGCAATAGATATATTTTTCTTCTTTCAGCACCAATTTATATTCTCTGATCATTAACTTGAGAACAGTTTTTTCTTGCACCTCGTAGTTTTTTCTCCAGGCACACTCCTGTCAGCGACAAGCCTCCCTTAGCAACCTCAGTCTATCTGTGAACCAGGGGGCCAGTGGCAATTTTCTCCTCAGTTTGACTTCCCATAAGGAAGCTACCATATCCGCGCCACACACAACCAGGCTGAGAGATCCTCCGTCCCTTTGTCCACCTCATCCTGAACATCCGGAAAAGGAGCTGATGGGGGATATTTTAAACGTAAAATACCAGGCTTCACAAGAGCTACTACCTAAGTTAGGCTCTAGATGACATTGATACTGGGCTTTAAAAACCACTGCCAGTCCTCCTCCTGGCCTGCCTACTCTATCCAGTCCGTGAATTGAAAAAGATGGAGGAATCTCATCCACTAGATCAGAGCCTGATGCATTATTGGCCCATGGTTCCGTTATGAAAACCCAATCTGGGTTGTGAGCAGCCAGAAAATCTGCAAATTCAACTTTGTTTTATTATTGACCTCGTGTTAATTAGGAACTCCTTCAATTTGACCTCCAAACTGACTGCTTCCTTAGGTATCCAAGCTGTTTTTATACTATTATCAATGTTCTGAGGAGCGCCGGTGGGCGAGTAGGAAGCCTTAAAACCACAGATGTTACATATGCATCATCTTAAATCATACATGTTGGCGAAGCCAAATGGTGCGCAAGAACCAGGCTTACCCCACCCCCCACCCCTGTAGCTTCAGCAGTGGTTCTCTGGAATACACAGTGTGTGTGGGCATAGCTAGGCCAGCAGGACCAGGGGTCCGGGTGCCAGGCGCTGTCGGACTCTAATGGGCACAGACGAGCTTGCCTTTGGTGCGCCTTTGGCGCATCCGAGCAGTCGCCCCTTAAGTAGCATCTTTAGTCCAATAACTAGAGCCCTAAATTCCAAAATGTCCCCTTCTCTTTAACCAGGAAGTGGGCAGCGTATACCTTTCCCTCTGCAGCAATTGGTTCCTAATGGACCGTGGCAGACCGGGAAGAAGGAATTAGACTAAAAGATTAAAAGGATCGCCACAACTCCATCGCAAGATAGATGTCTTTGAGCCAATTCAATCTCTTTGATTACTCCATCTGCCCACACAAGAAAGTAATCGTCAGTAGTCCCAGTGTTAGTTATGTTAGTATTACTTGTAGCCTTGTGCTTTCCCATGGTTTGCAGCGCATGCTAACAAGTTACACTGACCATTGCCTCGACGAACAGATGTACCGGGGGAAGCCTTGTTCGGGCGTTCTTGGGCATAAACAGGCCTGCTCTTAGCCAAGTATTCGCCCAGGCCAGCATGCAGGCGCGTCCTGCTCCGCGGGCTCCTATGCTTCAATGTATGTGCTTGACCGGTGCCTCCTGGCTCCCCCTCTTCCACTGACCAAGCAATATTATGGGCTTAGTAGTGTCAGAAGCCTACTACCTCCAGCAACAACAAGATCTGTGGTGTAAAGAATTGTTTGAATAGCACACGCTGTTGGATTTGAGGTGTTGGCTTATTTTGTATTTCATGCTTTTTCCTGTCTTTATTCCATAACTTGTATTGCTGCCTCTTGGTTACCCATGGGGTAAACTACTTGTGAAAAATACTCTGAATGCTTTACTGATAAGTTAAAAATCAACAGCATTTGCTTGATAAACACAGTTTGTGCACTGCAAAAAATATGTGCTTTTGATGAACCACGAGCATTGGCAGTCAACCCCCTCCACTCCCAAAGTTGGTTCTTCCCTGCTCTGGGTTCGAGATTTAAACTGTGGGGAGGATGGAGGTTGGAGGAATGGGCCTGAAGGTAAAGACATCGACTAGTTGGTTGCAAAGGGTTGGGAGCGAATGACTATTGGAAACATCAGCATTTGAATCCTCGGTTCCCAAGATGTCTCACCTCTGCTCTTTCAGAGTTGTAGTATGAACCAATAAAAATGTGCAGTTAAGGTTAGCCAGTCAGAATTATAAAGCCATGTTTCCTGCACACATGTAACTGTGTGTTGAGCATACCAAGCTACCCTGTTTTAGTTAACAAACTGTTGTCACACCGACAGGAGTAATATTCCGATATTTCAGTGCCTTTTAAATGTTTACATGAGTGGTTGACTCTGGCTTGCAAACAGGAAGCCTGTGCTAAGAACACAGTCCAGGAAGTACTCGTGTAGCAGAAAGTACCATATCCCGTTCCGGTTGCAACATATGGATACGATGCTAGACTAGCTGTGTGAGAGGTTAGCGCACAATAAAGACTTCGAGCTGGGCACACGGGTACTGTGGGTACGTGGACAGGATATGTGGCAAATGAACTTAAGAAGGTATATCATTACAAAACTGGGAAAAAGTACCTACAAAATAATGTTAAAGAATATTACAGAACGAATTTAAGACCAATAACTTCTCTAAATTATGAAAAGAAAACACAAATATTTAGAAGAGGAGTTTTATTTGAAGAGGTGTTATGTTTCTGTTCCATAACCTAAACTAATGACATTTGCAGCTATGGTGAGCCATGGTAACATATCACCCATTCCCACTGAAGCCATAACATTCTTAAACTTGGCTGTTTTTAGTGATAAGTATAGTACTAATGCAGGTATGTAGTGTTCCGTTCTGTTTATTACCATTGTTTAATGTTGAGCGACATGACCCGCGAGAAGCGAAGTCACGAATGGGTCATGCTGCCCCTCCCCTCTGTTAACAATGGCCAAAAAATACGTATTACACTGCGCTTATGTGTATATGATTTATACATTACTGTTTTTTATGTGTAGCAGTTGTAAGCAAGGGTTAATAACCACAAGCAGAACATTAGGGGTTAAATCAGATCAGAGAGCGAAAACCACAATAACAAGGCCTTGTGAGTTTGGCCCTGGTTGTTGTTGTCTCTGAAGGTGTTTTGGAATGCATTTTTGAGGAAATAAGTGTTTTGTTAAATGATTTGTCTTCTACTGTGGTAATAACATGGCCGCACTCTGGTAATAAATGCATGAATCTGTTTATTAGTATTTTGATTCCAAATAACGTGCGTCATTGGGACACACTTATTTTCATCAGCATGACATAAATAGGTGAATGCTTCGGCAGTGAGAATGAACGTGGCCCAATAGCGAAAGCTGTTTAGAACAAATGAAGTCATAAACACACAATCACACATTTATTAATACAGGGCAAAGCTCAAAATCGAATTGTTACCAACATATAGCAAAACTGACATTGCCTCACAGATTGCATGCACCAGCTTCTTTACAGAGGGTTTACTCCCATAGTCATGAGGCTTCCCCCAAGTGATTTTAACTTTCAGCACAAATGTAACCCTTTGGATCTTGGCTTTGGTTAAATCAGTTTGGTTTAAACAAATATACAGGAAAAACTGCCATTGAATAAACCATATATGCAGGAATGCTGTTTATTGCCAGTGTTGAGGGAGGGGCATCATGATTTACTCATGCTTAGCCTCTCGTGAGTCAAGGCCACGCCCACAGCCTATAGTGGTTATAATTAGCATATTGCTGTATACAATACACTCTGTGTATGTGTAATATTCCTTTGGGAAAGTTCAAGCGGTAGTATACAGCAAACATAAACTCAGATCTGTCCCAAGCCGAGCGGGGACCAGCAACCCAAGAGTATTTGACAAATAAGTGTTCACAGGCAATGAAGATGAGGAGATGGTACTCAGTCAGTGTGTCAGATGTGACTTGGTTCCCCTTGAAAGGTGGGCAAGTAAGCATGATCCGCCCGTAAAGTCTATCTATCTATGAAATGTAAGATTATTTTTGTGATAATTTATGTAAAATAAAAAATTCTAATTTGGCGCACTCCTGGTTTGGCCTGTTGTCACTACAAGGAAACCTAAACTTTGGTAAAGAGATCATAATTTAAAAAGTGTGGTTACTTGAAATTCAAGATGGAATATCTTCAGAAAAATCCAGGCATTTGCATTTCATAACAGACTACCATATTTCCATAGTGCCCTCACTCTTTTCTGATTGCTTGTCACTTTTCATCACCAGAGCGTGAATCCGCTATTTGGGACCTCGAGGAGCGGCACCTGCAGGAGCGGCACCAGCTCGTCAAGCAGCAGCTGAAGGAGCAGTACTTCCTGCATAGACATGAGCTGGTCTGCAAACATGGAAAGGTAACACCGCCCAAGCCGTGCGGAAACCGACCACAGGCTAGGTTTTGTCTCTCTTTCTCTCGTCAAGGGTTTTGTTTTGGGACCATGGAGTGTCCTACTCTGATCTAAGCCTCCTTTAGAGATTGGATCAACACAATGACCTCTTGGTTTAGCACACGTGTACTGTGTGGTTATTTTTTCAGACTTGAGGGCCATATGTTGAAATTTAATTTAGGCCTATATAAAAGGCACAATAATTGCCATGGTCACTAGTAGAGGAGACACTTCTGTCAAAAGAAAATACCCCTTGGGTTTATTTATAACATCCAAATTCTCACACATAAACTGTCATCCATACAACATCCACATCAACAATCTCAGGAAGTAAAATTCTGAAAGTGTAAAACCAGTGTTATCAAACTCTAAGTTGAGGACTTGGGTTGATTATTTTGTACTCCTATATATATATATATATATATATATATATATATATATATATTTTTTTTTGTTTTTTTTGTTTTGTGCCTCTTTGACAATTTCCAATATTGTGGTTTTTTTAAGAGATGTTTTTAACCAATGTTATGTCTAAAATGTTTTAAATTGTATATGATATTTGACAATTATTTCCTCTCATCGATAAAAACTTTTTAATCTATTGAAGATAAATACTAATAACAATAAATTTGATATATTTTTATACAGACATTTTTTTTTGGTTTCCATTTGAGATTGTTGATGTGGATGTTGTATGGATGACAGTTTATGTGTGAGAATTTGGATGTTATAAATAAACCCAAGGGGTATTTTCTTTTGACAGAAGTGTCTAGTTTTGGTGTCCTGTCCCCTTGGTGAGTGGGACCCCTCTCTTATATTTTGGCACTAGTAGAGGAGTGCAGGTTAATCAGAAATGCAGGCCATATGAACAAGATCATCAAAGTACCTTCCAGAGTGGTCTTTCATGCCACGAGTCTCTTGAGTCGTCGTCATATTGGCTGCTGCCCAGATTTTACTGTGCTACAACTTACATTCTGTCGCTAAACCAACTTGTGCCACCTCATGATACCAGGCCCTCAGCCTACTCAATCTTCTATATTGGAAAACTTACCTCTGTGACTTGTGCCCCATCTCTTAACTCCCAGCATTCGGACTGCCCTTAAAACACATCTTCCCCAACCCAGACCCAATCCAGCAACCACTGATCAGTTCAACCACTCATCGAAACTGAATAAATGTATGTGAGTCGCACACCACGCTACCAAAAACTGCCACTACCCTGAACATCCAACAAGTCCAGAAGTTCCACTCACCACATAATCTGTGTATCAGTCCATCCAGACTGTTCCGAGTCGGATTCAGTTTCTTTAGCTGTGCAGTGAGTTGTAAGTCCGCTGTGGTATGCATCTGCAATCATGATATAAGAATTTAATGAGTGAGACCAGATAGCCTTACCAGGTCTGTTACAGGAGGAATTATTTATGCGCCTGCCGGTGGCCAGGCGCATGTAAGAGTGCGCTAGGTTGCTAGAGGAGGGATTGCTGCTGGGAGCCCTGTTAGCCAGTTACTGGCTTATTTTGGGTATGTTCCATATGTGTTCAGTATTCTGTTTTAGGCCCCAATTTAAAAGTTGGCAGTAGAGCCAGCTCGACAGAGTGAATTACTCTGTCAGCCTGGCAAAGGTCCCAATGACCAAATTGTGAAATGTCCATCGGGCCGGCATTGACGAGAACCACCATCAGGGTGGTTCCAGCCAGTGCATTGTAACTTTGCCATTGGACGGAGCTGTATGGTAAAGTTTCTTTCTTTTTAAAAATAAAACCCCAAAGCAGGATTTTGTTTTTGAAAATAAAAAACTATGCCCTCTCTCCATGAGAGATCTCTGCTATATGGGGGGGACTGGGGGGCATTTTGCAGTTTTTACTGCCCCTTACCGCCAAGGTTTTCCTGGCAGTGAAAACTGACCTCTATGTTCGCCCATCTAAATTACGAGGATGGACAAACAGGTCAAACCCCGTCTGCTCTTACTCGCTCAGGCATTCAGAAAGACGTAACACAGTGTCATGTTGAAAGACAATGAGGTTGTATTTTCGTTGGCCGTGGTGATGCCCAACGACAATATGGTGTGTGTCTGATGTGTTGGGTGCGTATACGGTCTAATGTGTGCTCAGGCACTGGCAACTCTCGCGGGGCAGCACCTGCACTTGTTTACTCCAAGGCGCTTCCCAGTGGTGTTGTAAATGTGCCACTTATATCATGGAAACCCTGAAAATAGGCTTGAGAAGTGGGGGTTACAGGTCATTCATTTTCCTTTCTCTGTGACTCTAGACACATCTTACTACTGAGGATCTGACTTTTCTGGTAACTAAGGTATACATGCAAGTTCTGGAAGGAGTGTTAACGATAGCCCATTTGCATCTGAAAGGCTGTCGCTCTCCTCTCACCCACTGAGCTGTTTAACCTATGACTGCGTACAAGAAAGAAGACAGAAAGCCAGATAATACATTTTATTTTGCATTTCACACCTCTGCGCTTTGGTGATATGGCACAGGGATACCAACATTACTGGCGTCATGATGATTTCTCTTTGTAATCCCTTGACTTGTGTCAATTTTATATTATAGTGCTTACATTTGTAAAGCTGAAAGAGTTGGTAAAGGTATTGGCTAGATTTTAAAATTTTGCAAAGTTGCCTACTCCATTTCAAAAACTGATTGTTAGACGTGTGTAACCAAAAGTAAACCCTGCTCACATATTTTGTGAGGGTTCACTCATATCATGCATTGAAACAAGCATTAGCAATGTGGGTAAATTTTTGCTCATTTAAAAAAAAAAAAACTGTTTATGCACACTGGAAAGTTTTACACCGAGCTTTACAGCACAATAATGATGCAACATGGACAGCAGCAGTGCAACCTCCCCTACTTCCCTAACTCAAGGTATAAGAAAAGCATGGGTAGCAGTAGCAGAAGGAACATCTCGCACATACAGGACAGTTACAACACAGTTGAAAAAAATACTGAAGTGAGAGATGTTAAAATACTGTTGTCTGATGTTAATACACAGACAGGCATACAAGAAGTGCAAACTCCTGCAAGAAATAGCCAAATCTCTTATGGAATTGCCAAACGTTTATGTACTCCAGATATTGTAGCTACTCTGCCCTCTGAATTTCGAATTCTTAGGGTGGATCGCCTCAACAAGAAACGGGGAGGGAGCATTGCACTTAGCCTTAAAGCACAATAAGTCGGTAAAATAGACAAACTTTCTATCCTATAATGTGAAACTCTACTGTTTTCTATGTCTCTTTCTAACACCTTTACCATGTCAGGAGCTCTAATTTACCGCCCCTCTAGCCCAGCAGGCAATTGGAGTTCCTCCTTAACAGAGGCCCTATCCCCATACATAGTAAAGTATGCCAGCTGCACAATTATCAGATATATTTTAATTTCCATTTCACAATAAGGCATGTAAGATTGCCTCTTCTCTTATTGAGTACCTCATGGCCCTGGATATCCAACTGATTAACGATGGCCCTACTCACAAGACTGGCCATATGCTCGTGCCCATATTTTCAAATAAGACCCTGCGAGTTGACCAGGCCATTGCCTTAGCCTGGTCTGACCACTACGCAGTTCCCTTTTCCCTTACAATCTCAGGTGCTTTTCTGCCAGGGACAGCCCAGTCCACCCCCTCTGTTAGGAACTGGTCGAAGCTCAATGTATCCGCCTTGAGCTCCAGCCTAGAGTCCAACCGTTGGAAACTGCACAATTTTGTTTGTTCTGACGCTGCCATCATCGATAGGCAGATTGGTTTCGCACTTGATTCCATTATTCTGATAGCGACCAAAACGCATCACACAACCCTCCCACTGGCTCACTTGTTCAATGATAAATTATTTTCTTTCTTAGCACCAACACTCTGGAACAAATTGCCTTTACATCTACGCATGATTGTTGATCACAACCGCTTTCGTAAGGAATTAAAAACATGGTCATTCGACAACTGACCCCTCATCTTTCATCTAGTTGTTTTACCCTGAGCTGCCCGTAAGCGCCATGAGACCTACGGGTGATATGAGCGCTAAACAAATATCCCTTGATTTGATTGATAAATTAGCACGGCCCAAAATTGCTCAAAAACTCTGTTCCAGGTCATAAAAACACTGTCTGATCCTGCAAATACATCCCAGTCACCTCTCTCTCTCTCTCTCTCTCTCTCTCTCTCTCTCTCTCTCTCTCTCTCTCTCTCTCGCTCTCTCTCGCTCTCTCTCGCTCTCTCTCGCTCTCTCTCGCTCTCTCTCTCTCTCTCTCTCTCAACCCCAGTGTGACAAGCTAGCATCTTTCTTAAAAAAAAAAAAAAGTTGCAGATATTCAAGCTACTTTTTCCTCTACATCTGACCACAACCTGACAGACCGCTCTGGCACTATCCCCCTCACAGCAGAATACATCACGCAGCAGGGCCCTCAGGCTGGGACCTACTCACCGAACTCTTTCCAGCCTCTGAACCCTCCAACTCTCAAATCCCTCCTCTCCTCCATTAAGTCGAGCTCAACTCTTGACCCGTGCCCCCTCTCCGTGTTTGGCAAATTTGAATCGTCAGCACTACGCCAAAGAATAGGTATAACCTGTGGGCTATTCCGAAATAAGGAGTTAAGACTCCTTATTTCGGAATAGCCCACAGGTTATACCTATTCTTTGGCGTAGCGCTGGGAAACCTTTGGTTGGGTAGCCAGTTGCTCTACACAAATCTGATTAATAATAATAAACAACACTCACATAGGATGATAAACGCTCACCTATCTAGTATGGCATGCTTCATCGGTGAGGTCTGATCGGTCAAATCTCCTGTGATTCCACTCTTTGAAGAGGTCTCACAACTTGCTGTTGATGAGGCTGTCAGCACGTGCAGAATGTTTCGTATGCCAATTCACTGTAATCGTAGCCTGTGCTATGAAACAGGCCATGTCCACCTTGTCAAATCACAATTGCAGCTTACTGGTTGTGGACAGCGGGAGTGCATAGGCCTTAAGACTGCAAAATATGCACCAAAGCATCTCCTACCTTGCAACCAGTGCCAATCAGGGCAGCCGAAGTGTGGTGGTGATGGCCAGGTCCCTCACTCCTATGTGGACACATCTGTGTTGAAGCCTGTCTGGAAAAGCAGCTCCATTAAGGTTAAGGAGAACAGCTCTTAGCCCAGCCTGGACCTACCGCCCCGCTGTAAGTATATAGATTAAATGTATTATGGTTTGTTTCACCTTAGATTAGATCACTGCACAGAATGGCCTTTATTAAAATGAGTAAACCACACCCTTTCTGCTGTGACAATTTTTTTACAGACTCAAGTTGTCTCGTTTCTTCTATATAATCCTTAATGTTTTTTTAATGCAGCAACATTATGGTCTATTAAGCCATACACAAGAGAGGCTATTGTACAGAGTACATCCTAAACTATTTGAAAGTGCTCTCAAATGTGAATATCATTGAAAATGAGGCACAATGATGAAAACTAGTTTCCTAAAGTTCCACTGCTCAAGCTTGAAAGCTGGGTTTGAAATCAATTTTTATGATTAAACATTGTGCAATTCATATCCTGGATGGATGATGCATTCTTTCCCTCTTCAGCCCTGATGACAATTTTATTATTGACCCAAAGACAAGTTTGTTGTCTTGTGCCTCCTATACAAGGCCTTTATTGTTGTTATAGATGGGGCAACATTATGGTATATTGAACTATATACCTGGGAGGTTTTTGTACAGAGCAGACCCTGAACTGAATTATTTGAAGGTGCTCTCAAATGTGATGATCACTGAAAAGGAGACAGAGGTGAGAAAAGTAATTGACCTAAGTGTCAGTTAAGTCAAGATAGGAAACTGCAATTGAAATTAGGGTGTCTGTATCTGATAGAGACTTCTAGTCGCAGATTCCTTGCCTTAGAATAATCCCTCACATTGAATCCAGATATTTTTTGAGCAGTACCCCTGCATGCCAGTAGGTGGTGTCGATCGGTGCCACGTCGTCTAAACCATAAGTGACGTGTGTGGTACATTTATAGGCGTCACCCAGGCGTGCTGACATCAGTTCTTTCCTTTCCGCATGAGATAGTGCTGATACGGTCAGAGCTACCTGCAATCATTTTGTGACTGGCTTTTTCCTACTTTGTCTAGTCTTTTCCAGAGATTTTTCTCTCCTGGTGTGAGGATGTCACCTAAGAAACCAGCTGCTTTCAAACAATGTGGTGCCTGTCACAGTTGAATCTCTGTGGAAGAACCCCACTTGGTGTGCTTATAGTACGTGGAGTGGGACCACGACTCCAAGGCCTGCGAGGACTGCCACAACATGCACCCGAAGGCACTGATAGAGCGATTCCTCAAGCTTCTCACTGCCCGACGTCAAACAACCCCACTAGGCTCAAGATCCTAGTCACGCAAAAGGGCCCAGGGATCGCTCGCGGAGCCACACCCAGTGATCGTTGTCCCACTCCAAGTCATCAGGGAAGTCTGGTAAGTCCCACAAGCATAAGAAATCAAAGACATCGGAGAGATCTTCGACTTCATTGTGTCCGTCGAAGTCTATTGACGAGGCACAGGAGCATCATCAGTCCAGGCCTTGTGCTTTGACAGAGCCTGAGTCAGGGTCTGCACCACCCTTCCCTGACTTTCCCAGAGCCGGAGCGACCCCTGCCCAGTTTAAAGAATTTTATGAGGGCATGCACCTCTTACTTGGGCGGCCTGGCCCCTCTGGATCATCTTCAGGTCCCACAAGTTTGGGAGGGGCTCCCACTGGATCCTTGCCAGTGAGTTCACCCTTTGTGCCAGTCGGGTCCCATGGTCTCCTTGTTGGATCCAGAGCGGAGCCGCCGGTGAGACAAAGACCTTCCCCAGAGCCCGCTCCAGTGACGCCGCCCATGGCAGTTCCACCCCCATCATCATTCCCAACACAGAGCCGGATGGATGTCGCCCAGTGCCTGTTCCGGCGCTGACCTGCACCATGCTGCCTAAATCAGAGCCAGTGCCTTTTGCTTTTGAGAGGCCTGGAGAGGAAGACCTATGGTAGGGGTTTGAGAACCCTTATGGATACCAGCATCCTTTAGATGAGAATGAGGACAACTGGTATGAGAAACTGGCGAAGGCCAGTGGGTTAGACACCTCGCCTGACACTGGCTTGGTCTCTCCTCCTACTGTGGCTATGAGGAGGGAGCCTCTGCTATAGTGGAACGTAGTGTGGCTGAGGTCTTGGACCTTCAGCGACCCACAGTAGCAGTCAAGATGAACGTCCTAATAGAGTGCTTCACTCGGGAGGCCCCCCATCTCAAAATTTACTCACTTTTTAATGAAGCCCTTACTGATGTCCTACTCTGAGCCGGTCCAGGCCCTGCGCAGGGTCTCCTGTGCATAGGACAATTGGTAGTGCTTCAGTGAGTGTCGCTGCACAGCTTTACGCTCCATCAAAGAAGTAGCAATCTGCAATCCATTTGGGCTGTCTATAGAAATACATGTCACTATTTAGTTTGCAAACACAAGGAGATGATGGACGGAGCACTGAAACTTTTCAGACACTCACCCCCAGTCACAGATCTGGTTTGAATCCATCATCATTCTTTAGCATGGCAGTTCGTGCTGGACTGTTCTCATGAGGCACAGGGTCAAGACTGATTTGCATATGGCTGTGTCTGAACTGGGGTGGCGGAGTGAGCTAAAGAATGATGACGGATTAAACCCAGATCAGTTGACTGGGGGTGAGTGCTTGCAATGTTCAACACCCCGTCCATCATCCCCTTTGGTTTTGCTAAGTTCGCCCTAAGTTGGCAGGGTATGCCCAGACGTGGGTCCCTTGCTCACTTTGCCACTGGATTCAAGATAGCCTGGCTGATGAGGGTTATGAACCCGAAACCGGTCCCAGGATGCTTGTTTCCGGTCCAGGGAAGACATGGCTTGGCAGTTCGGGCTGGACTGTTCCCATGAGGCACAGGGTCAGACTGATTTGCATATGGCCATGTCTGAACTGGGGTGGCGGAGTGAGCTAAAGAATGATGACGGATTAAACCCAGATCAGTTGACTGGGGGTGAGTGCTTGCAATGTTCAACACTCCGTCCATCATCCCCTTTGGTTTTGCTAAGTTCGCCCTAAGTTGACAGGGTATGCCCAGACGTGGGTCCCTTGCTCACTTTGCCACTAGATTCAAGATAGCCTGGCTGATGAGGGTTATGAACCCGAAACCAGTCCCAGGATGCTTGTTTCCGGTTCAGGGAAGACATGGCTTGGCAGTTCGGGCTGGACTGTTCCCATGAGGCACAGGGTCAGACTGATTTGCATATGGCCATGTCTGAACTGGGGTGGCGGAGTGAGCTAAAGAATGATGACGGATTAAACCCAGATCAGTTGACTGGGGGTGAGTGCTTGCAATGTTCAACACTCCGTCCATCATCCCCTTTGGTTTTGCTATACTGTAGGGAGGCATCCACTTATTGGGATAGGACTAGAATTAGGGGCGGCAGCGTACACTTTATCTGTGCCTCGCCATTTGCCTGGATACTGGACACTCACTGTGACGTCTGCCTTGGGCATGACGGTTGAAAACCGGGGATGAGAGCTAACTATCCCGCATGTAGGTTGCAGGGAACACTGGGCGAGGATGCCTGTGCGAGAGGAAAGCAGTTGGATGAGTTTTGAATCTTCCAAAAACTATTAGTAGACTCAGACTCTCATCTTGGATTCAGTACACATTCAGGCAGACAACGTTGCTTCAGTCTCGTTGGTGGCCTATCTATTTGTATGAAAAGACCATCAGGAGCCATGATGGAGCCAGGCAAGGTTGCAACTGAGACCATGCTCTCTTCAGTTTGCACACGGCCCAACACTTTGTTGTTAGCAGCATTGCCTTTCTTCATGAAGTCTGTGAACCTCTAATCTAATACTGATATACGTTGATGGTCAATACAAATGAACTCAATAACCCTAAGTGGGGGGAGTGACGGGTGGGGGGATTGGAGACTACATTGACAAATTATTTTGCAACTACCTGAGCTGCATGGAACAGCCTTTAATTTGTGCGTCACTGCTGACACAAATGTATTCCCCACTATTTAAAGGCGGTTTCAACCGACTGGCATTATATAATGGCCCATCATCTCTATCTCCAGTCTGTTGTTCTGCTCTCCAGGAGAGGCATGTAACAGAAATGCAGCATTTCTGATTGTAGGTCGGGGTTGTGGCTGTGCCCTATTGTCAGGGGTGTAGCTTGGTCAGTAAGATTGGGGGGTGGGAGGGGTGTGTGAGGTGCGGATTTACACTGGCATATAATAAAACACGTCATACAAAAAGCAGGGTCATGAGAAAGGCTAAAGGGGACGTTGAAAGGGAGACAAACGATGATTGGTACCCTTACAAAGTGAGAGAAAACACAATATTTTGTAAAATAACCAACATTTTTGAAGCCTTTTGAATAGAGAGGGAGAGAGTGTGTGTGCGACTTTATCTGTGTTCATGTAACAATTCCTGGTGAAATCCGACATACAGCTCACATGCCCGACTCAAAGCACCTGGACCTAACTATTTACCAGAATATACATTTACTAGCGGGGTGTAACACCCCAACCACCCCCTCCCTTGATGCTTACACCCCTGCCTGCTACTGAAAACACACACTTTCCCATTGAATAGTAATTACAATTGGCCCATTTGTGACCTTCGGTCTGTGCCACCTGCATAGTGGACAAGGTTTGTTTTGTCATGTATTCTGACACCTTTATGACCCACTGACTGGCACTGTGTGAGTTTCTCACTGGCTTCAGACTCTGGTCCAAACCTATCACTCGTGCCCATTCCTGGGCACCTACAACTTGAACTCAAACGACATTTAGACAGACCACCCCAGGACATTGTGTCCTGATTTGCCAAATTTTGCGATTGTAAAACAATAAAACTGCAGGAAAAATGTAAAATGTGTAGTATTTTTGTGACGGGAACAAAATGTGCATGTCACAAAAAAACTGTGGCCTAGCCAGCAAACCAGCCTGCATGGCAAGACTGAGCTGGGTGCCCTAATACATGCATTAGAATAAAAGAAAATACATAAATGGGGCAAACTCGGAATGGTAAATCATTCAGTTCTATGCAGCCAAAAAGATGGCAGATGCTGCAAGTCCACTAATATTGGATAATCCACACTGAACAACAAGCATTCAGATTCACAAATATGAGAGCGGAGCCTGAAAACTACTTACTTTGCCTGCCAAACTGTCAGTGGTTGGGCTGGGGTAGCTGCAGTTAAGTTCATGCTTACGTCATTATTTAACACAGAAATGTGAGCAACCAACAAATCAGGGCCTCTGTGTTATGGCTCTAGCGGCGCTGTTAATGTGGCAACCGCATGGCACCACATAATGCTCCATATGTTAAAGTTTAAAAAAAAACTCTTTTCGGGAAGGGGGGGAGGGATTCTAGGAGTTTTACAAAGTCAACTATATTTAAATCTACAAAATATCCAGCGCACTTTTTAGCCTGAGAATTATGTATTCAACTTTTTTGACAATAAGTGCACGCACCGTAATAAACCCCTCAGATATTGATTCTATGTGTGTGGGGGACTCCACTGCCTGGGGAGGGGAGTTGCTAGCAGAGGAGTTGTGGTGGGAATAGTCTTGTATTCGTGGTGTAGACTGCACGGAAGTCACATGGAGGTGGGGGCTGCATTGTGAAAGGGCTTACACCCACCCCCATGCCACTGATCTGCCTACAGCAGTATTTAATGTGCTTACATTAGCTGTGGCAATGCACCTCCACCCACTACGATCCTGCGCCCTAGGGCGCCTGAGGAAGGAGTGTCATGCCTCCCGGGTCTGAGAGGCAATGGTGACCCGGCAGGGGTGCATACATGGGCGGTAAAACATCCCAGGGAGAAATACGGCCCCCTCTCACGAGGTTAGGATTGGAGCAGTGTTTCCGTAGAGCTGCAGACAATTCTCAAAGTGGAATACTCTGCTAAAACAGTTTTCATTGATTTAAGGCTGAAAATGAATGATTACAAGTAAAATAAAGTGCCGCAATAATGCCGCAAAATTTCCATTTTTGTGCTACAAAATTTTCATTTGTGTGTCACAAAATTTTCATTTTTGTCCCGCAAAATTTGCAAAACTATGCCGCAATAACCTGGGGGGTCTGTTCATCTGATGGAGACTGTATCTAGCCGCATACTCCTCTCATCCTCTCCGGTCTGCGAGCCAAAAACAGTGTAAGGGACACCCTTCTCAGGGCCTTTGTTTTTCACACCAGTGGTCTGTTCTCATTGTGGCTCCTGGTGTAGAAAGTCGCAAAAGTAACTGACATCAGCGCGCTGGGGTGGCGCCTATATAGGTACAACGCACATCACTTCTGGCGTGGACGACACAGAGCCGAGCAGCACCACCTACAGGTGCGCAGCGGCACTGCTCAAAAAACTTCTGGATCCAGTCTGATGCCCGAGGATTATTCTAAGGTAAGGAATCTGCAGCTAGATTCTCTACCAGATAATGGTTACAGCAGGTAAGAAACGTCCTCAGGGCCCCACTACTGGTTTTGTCCTAGTACCAATAAAAGCTCATGATTGGCCAGGTAATGTAAATGCATTCAAAATATACTTTTTTTTTTTTTTAATTTGATGAGATGTGGTAACAGCAGTGGCAACACCCCTCTTTATAGAACAGCTACACATTGGGCAGAAAAAGTGAAAGTTTCAATCCTTCAGAGGACAGGTACAGCTAAGGTAGCACAAGCTTTATCTATCACAGGACCGGTACAATCAGGCAGCAGCAGTGACAAGCTTCACTGCTCGACAGAATGGGGACAGTATGGCAGTAGCAAAGCAAGTTTCCCGCTCTCACAGAAGGCAATAAGTGCAATGTGCAATTTCCCTCAGAACCGAGCCAGCAGGACAGATTTGTGCAAGCTTTCATTGCTGACAGAACATGAACAGTTCAGGCATGAGTGACATAGCTTAATGACATATCTCTAGAGCGGGTGCTTAACTCACTGAGAGGAATGTGTAGAAGAAAGAGTGAGTGTTACTTGCCAGTTGTTTACATGCCATTCTCAGGTGATATTCCACATCAGCACCTTGAAAATCTAGCTGCCATCTCTGAGAAACCTGATTTTTGTGTTTTCCACATATTGAGAAATTGCAGTAACCAACTAGGTCATTGGTATTTGGAACAGCCTAACCACAGCCTAAGTAAGTATGCTCTAGGCAGACACACAGGTATGAACCTCTTCAGAAAGGTTTTGAAAGCATGCGCATCAAGCTCTGTGCAATCCCAGCCTCAATGCACCTGTTTAAAATGTTGAGGGCCACCAGTGTACAGATGCAAGATGTGTGTACAACCAATGACACTTGAGTTCCCGATCTTCCTTTTGATATCGTACCGCTGTGACCAGTTTGACCCTCAGTCCTCTCCTACTTAGACGAAAGCCTAAAAGTGAATTTACTCTTGGCTTCCAGATGTATGTGTGCTCTCTGCCACTCTTCACATGTGCACCACAATTCCTCCTGTACCGATGAATTGCTGTGTATAGCACCTCTTGTTGAAACACTGCCCATTCACAAATGCACTGGAGTATTTCCTACCCCCTTTAATCATCAAAGGAGTCGTGGGTAGAGGCTTTCAAAATAGTCGTAAAACAGGTGCTGGCTTTGTTTTCCTTATATTCCGGCCTGGCCAATATGGAAAGTAGTGCAGAAAGAAGCATACTCCGGCTGGGAAAGTTGGGTCTCGCGCTCACTGGATAAGGTTGCCCCAAAAATGACTCTCAAACCAAAAACATCAGCTAATAAGGCACCTTGGTTCAATGCACAACTGGCATTATTAAAGAAAAACTGCAAAAAAAATGGAAAGAGAATGGAAGAAGAATTACGACCCCATACTCAAAGTTTCCTATGAGGCAGCCATCAGGCTTTACCATAACAACATTAAAGATGCCCAGGCGAAATTTTTTGAGTTAAAGATCACTCAAGCTCAGAACTCTTCCAAGGAACTCTTCAAGATTGTCAAATCCGTAACCTCCCTAACAGACAATAACCACTCCCCGCAGGCCTCGGAGGAGAAATGTAACGACTAGCATCTTTCTTTGCCAAAAAAGTTATGGACATCTATAGTTCCTTTCAGATTGGGAACGGTACGACTACTTGCCAGGTTGAGAATGGAATTACTATGTGCCAGGGAGGCATTCAGGGGTGGAGCCCCAGTCGGCCGGCCCTCACTTGCTTCCCATCTACCAACATAGATGGGGTGAGGTCGTAAATGGAGAAAATTAAATCAGGTTCTCCATTAGACCCAGCCCCTCCCCACATCCTGGGGAAGGTCATGGAAGCCTTACTCCCCTCTCTGGATGAAATCATTCATCTATCATTAAAGGAAGTTGAAGTTCCAAAAGCCTGGAAACATGCAATAATCAGACCCCTATTAAAAAAAGACAATCTGGACCCAGCCTAGTTAGGGAACTATCGACCCATTTCACTTCTACCTACAATTTTCAAAATAACAGAGAAACATGTTAAAGGAGCATTAACAGAGTTCCTGGAAACTAATCAATGTTTCCACCCCACTCAGATGGGCTTTCGGGTGCAGCACAGCACGGAATCAGCTCTGCTGGTTGCTGTGAAAGAACTAAAAATGAACATGGACCAACGGAGCTCAGCCGCTATACTGCTCCTCTATCTCAGCGCGGCATTTGACACCATGGACCACTCAATCCTACGAAAGAGGCTGGGGGAAAGTGGTATCCGAGACAAAGCACTGGAGTGGCTCTCCTCCTTCTGGAGGGCAGTACCTTTCAAGTCATGGAAGCCAACCTTTTCTCTAAGTATATGCAATTGGCTTGTGGAGTGCCACAGGGCTCTTCCCTCAGCCGCACATTGTTTAATGTCTATTTGGGGCCTCTGGCACGTATCGTCCAGGAGTTCGGTATATCTATGATATCGTATGCAGATGACACACAATTGGTGGTCGCTCTCGACCCAAACACCAATGGTGATGTGGACTGCATCGCGCTATGCCTGGAAAGAGTGGTGGAATGGATGACAAACAGCTGCCTGAAGCTGAACGGGGATAAAACTGAGCTTATGGTGCTCGGAAACAAGGCGGTACCTAGGCATATGATCAGCTGGCCTATGTGTCTAGGCAGTCCACCAATCCCCAACCCGACGATCAAAAATCTTGGGTTCTGGCTTGATAAGGAGCTAACGATGGAAACCAAAGCAAAAAAGCTTGCAGGATCATGTTTTGGGCTGCTTAGAATGCTCTGCAAAATTCTGGAGCGCATTCCCTCACAGCTCAGAAAAACAGTAATCCAGTCATTGATCACATAACGCTTGGACTATAGTAATTCCTTCTATTTAGGGGCACCAGAATACGTCATAAAAAACTTCAGGTTGTACAGAATGCCGCAGCTAGACTGCTGTATAATGCCCCCGTGCAGGAAGCCGTGGGGAAGCACTTAAAGGCACTTCACTGGCTGCCGATTGAGGCAAGAGTCAAATTTAAGACACTCTGCCTAACGCACAAGGCTATACACGGCAAGGGCCCCGGCAAAATCAGAGATCTGGTATTTCTATATGCCCTGAACAGAAGCCTTCGTTTTGGCACGGAACGGTTATTAAAAACTACCAGAATCAAAAGAGCCAGATGGGGCGGCAGATCCTTTACACTCCTGGCACCCAAGCTATGGAACTCTATGCTTAGGGAGTGCAGATTCGTGGATGCCGAACTTATTTTCCAGAAAAAGGTTAAGACCTGGATCTTTACTCAATCTCATTAACCTCCCGTGGCTTCAGTACTGGTTTGCTCCGCTAGCGCTGGGAAGCCCTTGGGCAGCCATGCGCTCTATAAATACCCTAAACATAAATATACTCTCTTCAGGGCATAAGTCGAGGGTACACGTGGTAGAAGGCGTCTACCCACTATTTTTTCACGGTGGACACCGTCCACCCTGCCAAGAGGTTGGTCCCCCAGAAATATGCTGAACTCGTCCTGGTGTCATTTCCAGACACCGTGACACATTCAGCACTGCCTGCACTTAGTTCCGAGCATCACGTGCAGGCAGGGAGGGGGCTCATCAGAGTCCAGCTAGGTCCTTTAAAAGACCGAGGTTAAGGGGCCATCAGGCCTCCTTTTGTTGGAGTATCGTGGCCAAGAGCTAGCAATCTGGAGCCTCACACCTAGGTGCAAATCCAATGGAGGGGAGGAAAAGGGAAACGGCTTGTTATTACTTCAACAAGTACTTAAGAGAGCCTTTTTTTAACTTTATTTAGTCCATGATTATATAAGAGGCATGCATGCACTAGAAGAATGACAGATGTGCTGGTTTGTCTCAGTATTTACATAAATAATTTAAATACTACCCTTTTGTTTTATTAATTTTATAGAGCTACTCATCTGGATGCAGTGTGTCAGCCCTTTACATCACACGTATACGTTATACATTGACAATAAATCATGCAAGTGTGTTTCAGTGTACAGGACGTTACATATAACTGTGAAGGTTACAAGGAGTAGTAGTGACGTCCTTCATAGCTCGCTGTGCTATATTAGAAGGATTATAATGTATGAGCTGTAAGTAGCATAAGGTAACCCACTTACCTAGGTACATAAAATAAAAATCTGTCCTCTACATATTACAAGATGTGCTTTGCAGGAGATATATTAACCCTCTAAGCTACTTTGATTCAAAACTGCGACTAGGTAAAACAGAGATCTCTCTAGCAAATGTGTTAACCTCATGAGTTATATTTCCATTATTATTATTCCCTGATACTTTCTGGGCACCCAGAGATCTCTACAGCAGGTGCCTTAACCCTATAAGATATTTTAAAATACAGACTTTCCATACAATTGTACAGAATAGATTCAATGCCACATTTCTCCTTATTGCCAATTTGTATGTGGCAGAGTTTAAAAAAAATAAATGTATAAGTTGAGGTCCAGATTTTGCGTCGGGGTTGCACTACTTTTTTGGTTCAACCCCAACAGAAATTCTAATTTATTAAATCTTGTAATGCGCTCAAATGTAGTCATGATAGACCTGCTAGAGATATGTGTATGGTCTGAAGATCTGATGTCACTTTGTGTGAGGTCAGGGGTTGTGATACCACTTCCTTTGATGTCACATCCTGCGAAGTCACGTGCGATGTAACACGCCATGATGTCACTTGCATACTGCTTAACTTGGTTACACCTCGTTTCTGGTTTTTAGGACTTGTGCCCTGACTCTCTTCACATCATAGATCCACAGCTGTAGTTTGCCCCGTTACATTTGATTTTCCTCTCTGCCATGCACATTTGCAGTTCTTTAAATACAGCGCGGTTCCCCCGCCTCTGCTCGTGGCAGACTTTACATTTTGACTTGCCCGTGTTCACCCGCCTGCCACCAGACTTGGCACATCCTGCCACTGAAAGCACCTGAGGTTGGCTGGACTGCCGGAAGAGTTCGCGAAACGTTGGTTCTTCTGTAACGCACACACTAAAGACACTTTTAAAGGTACCGGCCCTGTGCCTGGTTCAGCCGTCAAATCCCAGCATGGGATCTTCTAACGTCGTGACCTATCACGGTCTGCCTCCACTAGTTCGCCTACAGTGAGTGCTGCTGGTGGTTAGGCAGGGAGAAAAAAACGCTGCATCCATTTGTTTACGTTAACAACTCCTCGAACTGAGGATGCAGTCACCCCAGCGGCGCTATTTCTTCAGATGACCACTAGATGCCGCTGACGAGGCAGGCTTCACAGCGACATTAGCTACATGTTCTGATAGCTAGTTGTTATCGCTGCTAAAAAGTAAAGAACGTTTCTCCTTTTTACTCTGAATAAACAAGTGCAAAACTGGAGATGACGTAGTGGCTGAGTCTCAGACTCGTTCGGCTCTGGCTGCCCTATCTACTGTTTCATATCATCAGTGCGACGGGGGGTTTCACCCCATCGCTTCAGATATGTACCGTATGCGTTCCACTGAAGATGAGGCAAACATCCTTCGAGGAGCCCCCCGCTTACACGGGCAGGCCGTGTATGCCACAAGCGAGCAAAACGAACGGAAAGTAATTATTGTTGAAGGAAAATAAAACCATTACCCTTTAAAAAAAAAAAAAAAAAAAAGAGGTCTCCTGTATCAGTTCCATCAAGCACAAGATTTTTTTTTTTGTTTCATTCTGGGATTTGTAATTCTGCTGGCCTTAATACAATATTGGAATCAAAAGTCTCAGAAGGAAAAACCCGGAAATGAATGAACTAGTCGTGCATGGACCAGGGACATTTGTGAGCTCTGCAAATCACTTTAAAGAGAGAGACACAAATACATATCTATTCCCATACTATTTACTTGTAATGCTTCACAGACCATACAACTTTCCTTTAAACCCAGACCCGTTTGTATTGCCAATGCCTGTTTTGTCTTTTGTGGCCGCATGAGTTACATGTATCACTATTGTTGTTTGACTGCGACAATGTTTGCCTAAATTCTGTGAAAGACAATTGAAGAAAACATACTCAATGTTTCTTTTGCCTTGTGGGTGAAATCACTTCGCAAAAGTAGCCCTGCGTATCTTATGTTGCGTCAGGGTCGAGGACAAATTGGAAAAGTTCTCTGGTTACGAAATTAAGGAAGTACATTTCATACGATTTCAAGTTACGATTTTGCACAACAGTTACTAAAGTGTAAATGGCCACTATTGCATTCCTATTTCCGGAATAACATTTTCAAAATTCACCTCCAAATATGATAGCAGAGATTAGGCGGGTGCTCCTCCAAAGGTTTAAGCTGTATTTGTGTCACTGTGTTCCCTGCAGGATATTGTAACATACTGTGCCTTCATTGCCAAAGGCACTCATGGTTGTGTCAAAGTCCATAAACTCAACTGAATTGTATTCATTATGTAACTGAAAGATTTTCTGCTTGCGTCACTTTTGCCTTGTTTAGTGATATTAGTAAGACAGTTGTGGGACTAGCGTTGCATTCAGTCGCTTATGGGGAAAACTGGTGGTGCCTGTTGTCCTCTTTAGAATTGAGAGGTGCTATTTCTGGCTTCCACCATCATGAAAACATATTCCCAAGTAGTTACATGTCAGGGAGCGTGTGTTGGCACACTGGCAAAACCATCCACACACACCGTAGTAAGGGGTAGGAGAAACAGCCCCACTCCGACCTCCTGACATACAACTCTACCCACAAAAAGAAATGGGGCTATGCAAAATATGTTGTTCTGAAACAGAGTTTCACGTGTTGTTAAAACTGCCCTCACCCACAGAAATCTGTGGCATGCTTCATCATAGGGCTGCTAACACACCTCCGCGCAAGCCAACGACAGAGGTGGAGCAATAGGGAGGGGGAGACAAGACAAACATAAAGAAAAACTATGTGGGATCAAAAAAGGATAAGTGCAGAGTAGGTGATTAAAACTAACACAGTGATGTCTAAACTATCCTTTATTAGTGGACTCTCTGGTTAGATTTAAAAGGTTTTGAAAAACCAATGGATGGTGGTATGTTGGGCTATAATGAACCCACTACCCCTCCAATCTGCAAACTGTCGACATGTTTCAGCCAGCTAATGCGTTGTCTCCGGCTTTCATCAGGACTATAAAGCTAGATCCCTAGAGTACTCTCCCTAGCTCCTACCTTGTGGAGTTGGAGCGAAGTCACGGACTGAGTGAATGCTCACGTCAAAAAAAGATTTCTTAACTTACTCTGAGATTTACCTGCAAACAAAGAGAAAGTTACACACGTCAACACACATTATACAGTGCCCTTGTGTGGTGAGTGTAGTAAAAAACATATAAGAGACACTGGCAAAACCACCAGTAGATGTTTAGATCCTGGTTTCACAGGAAAAGATTTGACTTTTTCAGTTTTTGGCTAAGGTGTGGGAGAGAAATAGTCTAAAAAGCAAGAGTTCCAGACTCTCTCCCAGCTCTGAATCCTATAATTTGTATTGGACATCGACAGATCAGAATCCACTTTAACTTGGGCTCCTGGTGATGTGGATTTTGAACAGCACGAAGCAGAGAGCCTGCCCATTCCATCACATGCAGCAGTTTAGAGTATAAAGGTCACATACAATTGAACTATCTTGGTAGGGGCAAACTGATAAAACAAGTTATTGACAAAACAAGAATATTATCCAAGACATAACAGCTGGGGCCAAATTCCACCTAATAAGTGGGTAGGAAATTATGTCCCAGAGCCCACTCCTCTGATTGTGCAAGAAAGATACGTGCCTGAGCTTTCATCTTAACGTCCAATAGGGCGACAAAGCAACTATTAGTTGGGTGTCAGAGGGGTTCTATACTTTGAACAGAGGGTGAAGAACTGACGGTCTCTGTTTTGGAAACAACAGCAGTTTGCTAAGAAAGGGAAAGAGCGTAAAGCCAGAGAGCCTAGTCCGTCAGGTCTGCCTCCGTTGAATACATTAGCTTGAAGGCCTTTTGACCCCAGGACTCCAAGGATCTACTTGCAGTCCGTTAAAGTGTCTAACTCTCTGGAGACCTCGGCCATTGGCGACGTAATTACAAGCCAATACAAGAGGACTAACAGCTTGGTCCTTCTCCTATAGGAAAAGGTAATATTCCTTTTTGACACAATGCATATATAAAATGGGTATATGTAATTCTAATAGTTGAAGGTGCTGTTTGAAAAGTATTGCACTAGGAATGCTTAACTCTATTTCGCATCAGAATGGCAGTAGTGGCCGGCGAGTTGACAGAGTGGCGGGCAGGGTATGGTGGGGAACGGAGACGGGGGGACAAATAAAAAAAATAAACTTACCTGCTCGCCACATCACGCTCCTCGCTTCTCCAGACACAGGCTCCCAGAGTGCACTGCGGCCTGTCCCGACGCTGCTTTCATGCTGCTGAAAGCAGCGTCAGGATTGGCCTGAGCACCGATGATTTGCACTCGCACACACTCGAAGCCTGTGCCTTCTCTCTCCAACCCGTCAATGCAGCTGGGGTTGGAGATGGCTTCACTGCACTTGTGGGTTTGGCCAGCCATTTCATGCGCAGTGAAGGCAGTGCCCAACACTCCCCCTCCAGCCTGTCACCACCCTGGCCCCTGCCCCCAAGCCTTGGCTCCGAGAGAAAAATAAAACGATAATAAACAAGGGTTTATTATCGTTTTATTTGTCATTTTCTCAGCTGCTGTCATGTGGGACGACACTCCTCCGCTATCTGCTGCAGAATGGTATAATATGTGCGTTTTTCCAACCGCTAGCTTGTAATTTTCTGCCCTTTCCTTGTGCTGCAGATGCCAGGTTGTCAGAGGCTTTGTATTCTGCAGCTCTGCCTTGAAAGGTTCCCTCTGATGTGAATCCGTTTGTATCCTAGTTCCATTTCTATAGCACTTCATGTGCTGGCCTTTGGTTCACATCTTGCCTTTGACTCGTAGGAGCGTGAGCAGATGCAGCGCTACAACCAGCGCATGCTGGAGCAGCTGAGGGTTCGGCAGCAGCAGGAGAGGAATCGACTTCCCAAGAGCCAGCGCGCGGAGGGCAAGAGCCGCCAGGCCAAGTACAAGAAGCAGCTGCACGCGACCCCGGGGCTGAGCAGCGCCGACCAGAGGGAGTTCATGAAGCAGGTAAGGTGTGGGCATGTACGCTGTGCTGTTTATGGCTCCGGGTGCAGTGGCGAGGCAAAGGGGGGACGAGCAAACGCAGTGACTGTCCCGTGTGGCACAACCACTAGCTACACCACTGTCCGGGTGGGGCAAGTGGCCAAGCCATCAAATTCCTACCGAGTTGGATTATGCCACTGCGATGAGAGAACTCTTTAATAGTTTCTAGACAAGAACTTGGAAACATTCATGACCCCCCCCCCTCTCAAAAACACCCCGAGTTTTCTTGAGTGACATAAGTGACGAGTTTGTCACGTGCATCTCAGATGTACCCACTGTCCGCACCGGCAGTTCTAAATAGCAGGGGCTGAGACGGTTCCCTATCGGGCTCTCCATTTTTACCCTAAAAAACTTTGCGGCAGTACCACCCTTCACTGCCTTTGAGGTAACTTCACAGAGACTCTTTATAGTTCTTTCAGTCTCATCATTTCAGTATTGAAACATTTTCTATATTCTGTACAATGAAGCCCTTGTTGTTGCTTATTTATCTTATGCAACTTAGTCATTGGCAAAGCCAATACTCCTGGCTTGTTGTAGGTGTAATGTTACTTGTAGTATTATATATCTGGTTGCAATAACAGAAGCAGAAAATTACCAGTTATGTGGCACACTAAGCTACGCACAACTTTTTAGCTTACATGTTTTAAACCACGCCCTAATTAACATCGACCACGCCCTTTGAGAGACCCCCCCAGTTTTTTTATTTCACTTAAAGCACTGCCCACTGTTGACATTTCACATGATACAGCACTTTATTTTATGAAACCGTCCAATAGGGAGCGCACATCCTAAACTCACTCACTTTTTTTTTCTTTTTTATTATGGAGTTTTATATAGCGCGAACTTGACCCGAATGGGGTATCAGAGCGCTTTACATAGCACCAGTTGCATTACATGAGGACACATTCATTTTTGTTAGGCACGGGGACATTAAGTGACCACTTCAAGGCAGAGGTGTCTTCAAACTGTGGGACGTGTCCCCCTGGGGGTCCGTGGCTGCTTTACCGAGGGCTCGCAAATGCCTCAACAACTACTTGTGAATGAAGATAGCCTGGAATCGCAACTACGTTTATTAGGAGCATTTCCAGGCTGTCTTTATTTAAATGCAGTCCCTGAAGTGCTTAAAAATATATGGGAAATTTCATAATGTAAAATAAATTATTTATAATTGATTAGGTTAACTTGCATTTATTTTTCATGTAAGGTTTATGCATTATTTGACATGCAGTTAAGTGAAAGTGAAAAACAAGACACTTATAGAATATTTTGTTATTTTTTAGCCAGGTTAATTCTGTAATTGTCTTGCGTTTCACTGGCAGTTCACTGCATATAAGTTAACCCCTTCGCCGCGTCGCGAATTCCGCCGCGGCGCGGGGGGCTAGGGGGTGAGCGCGGTGCTTCGGTGCTTATGACAGCACCACGCCGTCATGAGTCAAGGCGGCGTGTGCTCATGACGGCGTGGTTCCGTCATGACCACGCCCGCTCATTAATTCGCCCGCACAGGCGGGGAATTAATGCCGCGTAGGCGGAGCGGCCGCGGCATGACGGAACCACGCCGTCATGAGCACACGCCGCCCGTGACTCATGACGGCGTGGTGCTGTCATAAGCACGCAAGGGGTTAATGCAGAAACCTTAAACGAAAAATAAATGCAAGTTAAGTTAACCGGTTAGAAATACTTTTTTACATCACGAAATTTCATTTGGTGAATGTGACAATTGCAGATGTGGGGAAAATAGTGACGTGTATATGTAGTGCTACGAGGTCCTAGCCTGGAACAGAAAGCACTGTGAATATGCAAGTCATTATTTTAAAATTGTATTATACGCAAAGTAGGCAGCTGGAACGTGATTTAGTATTTTAAGGTAAAACAAGCGCTTTCAAAGTATATATTCTAGAAATAGGTAAACTGTACTTAATGCAAACATTTTAATTAGTGTCTATTAAAAGTACACTTTCTAGAATTCAGCCTATAATACCTTAACATTACTTATCAAAAATAATATCTCCTTGTCTCCATGAAGCTTCAGGTGACTCCATCATTTGATTTCTATACTGGTTCCCAAGCAGCCTTTTCATTCGGTGTTAAACCAAGTCCACACAATTTTCTTTCAGGTAGCAGGCACCCTGGCGAGAAGCTCTGTTTCTTCCTTAGTTCCCTGTCCCATCCGGTGCTTCACAGCCCAGGAAAAACTCCCCACACCCAACCCCGTCCTCCATTCACTTTCACGCAGAGGCACCTGAAGGGCCTCATAAAATGTTCAGAATGATATTAGGTTTTTTTATTTAAAAAAAATGATGGGAACTGCTGCTGTAAAATATATATATTTTTTTAAAAAAGGCATGGGGATGAGGGTTCTCGTAGATCTTGTCGACTTCGACCTCCATTTCCATGCAGCTGTCCTTCAAGGTGAGTCGCGTGGGTGAGAGCGGACCCCTTGGGTGTCAGAGTAATGGTCCAGTAGAAAGAGGAAGGTAGGGAGATCCTTGGATAATGTTAGAGATGGCCCAGTGGAAGGGGCACTATATGGGGGTGGGGGGGGAGGAGGATATTGTTTAGTTTACAAATGACAGATAAAGCTTCATTAGAGACATGCCTTGAGGGGAGTCATTGGGACTCTTTTATTTATAAAGGGCTATTAGTGCCACATGTGCAATGGCATTAGGCCAGGGTTGTAAGGGGCAACCGTACTACAGTTTTTGCTGTCTTACTCGCAAAAACAGGGTGGGAGACATTGTCCTTGCTAGCATTAGGGGCAAGGACAGCGCCCTAGCAATACGGGCGATAGATGGAACTGTTTTTACCTTATGTTTCTTTAAATAGAAAGGGGCAGATAGCCTGCTTTGGGCCTCAGGCCTAGGAGTAGTGGCCCAGTGGAGTGGACAGAGGACACAGATGCTTCACAGGGCTGGCGGTGTCAATAGTGGTGCAGGTGCACCAGGGTCCAAGGTATGAAGGGCCTACTATAACCCAGTTATGGCTGTTGTGCTATGCTTCCTGGTTTGCATTAGTGCCCAGTTCACATTTGCTGTGGCAGTGTTGCTGTTGGCATTGAACCCATGGCCCAGCAGAGGTGAACATTGCAGCAGAGGAGACATCTTAGCTGGGTCTCAGAGAGATGGCAGAAAGTGGATGGGGCAGGGGGCATGATTTTAGCAAAGGACAGAGGAGACTGCATGCTTCGCAAGGCAGTAGCTATCAGTGAAGCAGGAGCAGTGGCACCGGGGCCCAGGACTGTCAAGGGCCCACTCAGTGCTTTAAATGGGCCGGTACTCACAGTTACGGAGTACCGGCACTTTTATATTTTCTCCCCTGGAGTACCGGGACCTTTCCTCAGGAAAGGAGAGTACCGGTACTCATAACGGCCCGGTTTTGATGTGGTTGGTGATGCGCTCCATCCTTGGCAGGTCTTTCTGCACGGCCTACAATGGGTTAAAGCGCCTTTCAAACCAAGCTGAAGCCTGGGCTGCGCTGCGCTGGTTCAAAAGCGACAGCAGAGCAGCTCGCCTCCAGTAGAACACAGAGCTGCGTGTGCATCTCTGGAGTGAAAGGTCGAGTATCGCTGCAGGGTCCCTTTCAGAGGGGGTCTGAAGGTGACAAAAAAACCTGATTGGTGCGAGCGTGGGCCACATTGTTCAGGGACACAGCTTGTTAGTATGCCCATTGTTTTAATCGCGCGCAAATCTTCGCCCATCAACAATTTAAATGAGGGATTTGCATGAAACAAAATCCCGGCCCTCTAGATTACATCAATGCATTCATGCTTTTAAAAAAAAAACTGCAGCTCTAGTACTGATTCGTCAGTGTGCCATTTATTGGAAAACCTAGCCCCGCCCCCTTGCCCCGCCCCTAACTCCGCCCCCAATCCACTACTTTTTTTTGTGAGTACCTGCACTTATTTTTTTCCATTTAAAGCACTGGGCCCACTGCATCTCAGTTATTACTGTCTGCCTTCACAAAAGGGGTACTGGGGGCTCATTTTCTTTGCTAGTGTTAGTGCAGAGGGCACCCTTGCTGCAAAGGAGGGAGACAGCACATGGGAGATCATTTTTGACTGAAAGAGTCAGTCTGTTTCAAGATTGAAGTGATTGCCAGGCACGAGAAGGGGTGAAACTGGTAGAGGAGACAGCCTGGTTGTCAGGAGCGCAGCCACCATTAGGGCAGTAGTTACACTGGGACCCAGGCTGACAACACCCCAGTTACGGGGCCTATTGTTTTTTTGTCGATTTTTATTTTCTGTTTGACACATTTTCACTTTTATAGTTTTAGTGGACAAAGTTCAAG